>JANKKI010000270.1:1407500-1759373 GCA_025175665.1 Cinchona pubescens | reverse complement strand
AATAAATTTATGTTCTATATGAATTATTGCGGACTAATTAACTAATCCTGCGCCTTGATCTCTAATCGATTAATCTAACAATCAACACAGTCTGATGAAGGATCAATGGACACCTCGGCCAACCTATCCAAATCTAGAGTTAGTTACTCTCAAATTGTCAAATTGTTATAATTATTATCCAATTGATATGATTATTTCAATTGATAAAGATAAATTTCTCAACCTAACCATACAAAGTATTTTTTCCTGTCTCTTATACACATCTAGATGTGTATAAGAGAAAAAAAATTGAAAGCTGTAAACTAATCTAAACATTAATCTAAGAAAGAAATTAAAGAAAGCATAAGTTGAAGGAAAAAGATAAGTCCTATCAATAAAATAATAATTAAATTAGAATAATTGGTCTCAATAAGATGACAAAAACATCCAATGATTAAGCTCTCAAGTTCCTGGTCCTAGATGTGTATAAGAGACATTAGTCCCATGGGAGTATTCTTGAAAAAAAATAATGAAACCCTAGTCTAATTAGCCCCCAAAGAAGCTGAATGGAACATAATTTTGAGGTCTTAAAGACCCTTATTTATAATTTCTAAGAGTTACAAAGTGTAGGGTTCTAAATAAACTTCAAAACAGAGATGTGTATAAGAGACAGGGGTCATAGAGTATGAGCAATAAACAGTCAATCAGTCTAGAATTGGCCCATAGCGATCTACGATTGTCATTTTACAACTTCATGCGCTTTCATTATTTTGTCTAAAATCTTCGTCTAACGTCAGGTTGGCCTGCTTGTGCCACAGACTATATACACATCTAGACACATATAAGAGACAGCCCTTAACTTTATCAAATAGGATGGAAACACTTATTAAAACTATAAACAAAAGGAAAACAAGAACACACGAAATCATTAAATAGACACTAAAACACTATAATAAACATATATTAATACGATTATCAAATAAGCACAAAACAAACACATAAACTCTAAAATGCCAAAAGTAGTGTAAAAGTCATAGAAAAAGTAAAATAAGGCTGTCTTTTATAAATCAACGCCCCTCGACACCTGTTCTTGTACACATCCCAAAAAAAATAAAACAAACAAAACAAAAAATAAAATGTTGCACTGTTTGGGATCTAAATAGAAGCAATGGCGATACTAAAATTGGATTGAAGTAATTGACTCATAAACCCAGTTTGAAATCCGATGAACGACATGAAACTCACATCACATAAGTACACACACTAAAACAACCACATGTGGTTGTCATGTCAAGAATACTTTATAAAGACAACTTCAAGAATTCAAATTAACTAATATGGGCCATATTACGTAAAATACTTTGACTTCCCACAACCAACCTGAAAATTCTCGAGATCTAGACCTTACAACCATCAATATGGCAAAAAAAGATGAGCAAAGACTTCTAATGGTAAGCAAGCAAATGTCACACAACCGTAAAGCATTAAAGAACCGTTAAAATTGTTTAACTCAAAACGGCAACACAATCTTTCGTAATTCCTTTATGACCACCTTTATTTGGCTTATCGTATCTTTTCTTTTCTTTAGCAAACACACTACGCATTTTCAAGTAATCTACCTTCTCTTATACACATCTAGATGTGTATAAGAGACAGGTCACTATAATGGCCGTTAGCTCATGTAGAAGGATAATGGAATAGTCATAATAGCCTGTCTCTTAGCTACAGAAAAATGGGTTGTATGCATTTATACGACTTAAATAACTGTAATAGAATCAAATACTTTGTCATGCAATAACACTCATATGAACAAGCAAAGGACTACCTCATATAAACTCTATCCTTTTAGATGTGTATAAGAGACAGGAATTATTTTGAATAATAATACCCATTTGAATGTTTTTGATATTTAACCCTCTACAATACTTCAGGCAAAAAAGGTATAGAAATCCTGAAGGCTATCGTCCGGTAGTTAGGAAGTCTTTTAAAAAGTCAGATCCTCAAGACCAGAAATCTGTACTACTAATACATTAATTTTTTTTTAAAAAAATCTTTTTGAATTTTTGGAAAAATAATTTCTCAAATTTTTTTTTTTGTTCAAAACATAAACTAACCCTAAAACACAAAAACATCATGGTACAAGGTTAAACATAACTAATACATAACACTAGTGTATAACTAGACATATTATTCACATCTCATAGAGTTTTGATTGAGAAGTATGTGCTTAAAAGACTTCCTAACTACCGGACGATAGCCTTCAGGACTGTCTCTTATACACATCTAGATGTGTATAAGAGACAGGTGCTTGAGCTCGCCCTGTGCAGAAAACCTTACAAATATAAGAGCAAGTTGATTTAACTCATAAGAACACAATGTTTGACCAAAACATAAAATCTAGGAATTTATTTTTCTTTTTCCAACTAATACAACAAACATAATTGGGAGTCATTAGGACTTCACGGGGTTCAACAATTCAAAATAAAATGACATTGACTAATGTAACGGTGTTTATCACAAAATAAAGGTCACAAATGCCCAATTCATAGCCCCAACTTAGTTTTTGTACATTAATTTTCAAAAAAGATTCAATAACCAAGAAAATTGAAGGCTCAAACCAAAGATCCATACAACTCTTATCAAACTACTCAAGTACTTGATAAGGAGAATGTATCAAAAATTCGTGTATTCTTGGATAATGACTGTCTCTTATACACATCTAGATGTGTATAAGAGACAGATGGTGGATTTATGCTTACTTTTTGAATCAATCGCAGACTATGGATCAGAAGCACAAGCACAGACTAAATTATGTCTCTTATAAACATCTAGATGTGTATAAGAGACAGCATATAGAACCTAACTAGGTCACGATATGAAAATAGCAAAATTAAAAGGAAGACTACCTTGGATCAAGCTAAGGCGATTGACCAGAATATTAATCTCTTCGCACACACCAAGATTGGATGCATACCTAGAATCTTTCTTAATTACATGTTTAATTAGTTTATATGTTGTTACGATATCCCTATTTCCTTCTAGTATTAATACTCTACATTTTCCATTACTCGAGCGAACTGTATAAGACACCAGGTGGCATTGAAGTGCCACGTGTGATATGTGATGTAAGAACTCCTGGTTCTTGTTTATTGCTTATACTCTATGACCCGATCATCTCAAAATTACCCTTAAGTTGACCATCTTTCCATTCATCTATGATTGGTAGAGGAGTCCCTTGAATTTTACCTACCAACTTACTTGCGAGTTGGGCAAGTTGGTCAAATAATCTATTTATGGATTGTGTCTTGGCACTCAAAGGTGCTCACTAACTCCTCCATATAGGCAATAATCTTTATTTCCAATCTTGCATTAGCATTTTCTACACGTTCTTGCGTTGGTGGTGGTTGTGTGTATCATAACCATAGAATCATTATACACATCTATATGTGTATTAGACTTCCCAAGATGCATTGTCCCATGGGTGATAGTGAATTGTAGAACCTATGTTTGAACAAATGTTCACCATTCCTTAAAAATAAAAATGTCATGGAAGTTCCCTTTGGTTGCATTCATCATTGTAAACCATGGGTATACATTATGGGACTCCATTTGTTCAAACATAGGTTCTTGAAGTGTAGGACAAGAACAAGGATAATCTTGGTAGTTTAAAAAATAATTTGGATGGTCAGACCATCCTATTTGATAATCGTAAGGGTAAAGATTGTATTGGTATACACATTCCCTATTAGCATGGTTACTACAAAAGAATCACAACATAAACCAAATCACAATAACCAATACTAAGTGCATCCAAAACATCATAAGAATCATGCTAATTGGTCATGCCTCCAGAATCACAAGGATGATAATGTCCTTGGCATGAATGATTCCAACTTTCATTCCTTAAATGTTTTTTATAAGGCCAACACAAAAACAAAAGACAAAACAAGTACTTAACACAAAACCACATAAAAAGGAAAAATGGGAGAATTTAGACTAGTAGCTAGCCTAGACAATCTAATTAAAAAAGAAAATCTTTTGGATAATCATGAAAAAGGAAAATCTTTTTGACTTTCTTGAACTGTTGAAAACACACAATGAATCTAAGACAAATATAGAACAATTTATATTTTAAAGTAGCCCGAGTTAGCAAAATTATGCTACATTTCAAAGACCCAATCCTTAACAATGCCAAAAACTTGATACATCACCTAACTCTACTATTAACTAGATAGTGCGCCACAAGTGTCGGGGGTCAAATTATATATAGCAAAAGTAGGGATGCAAAACCACAAGGACTGATTTGACAAGCACCGTTACTTGGTTGTATTAAGTCTGTCCATAGAATCTTACAATAGGAGAATGAGTTGAGTTTACTATAATTAAAAATCTTATCTAATAGAAAACAACGGATTGGGGTTAGACTAACCAATTTGATATTTTGATTATTTTAATTAATTAATTGCTCCAATTATAGTGCATGGAAGTTCAGTTCCCATTTGTCAATTTAACCTTGAAACCTTCTACAATTGAACCCTATCAAATTAATGATCTAGGGTTAGATGTCTCTATGTCCTAGATTAATAAATTTGAGGTCTATCCGTATGGAATTATTGCAAACTAATTAACTAATCCCGCCATCTTGATCTCAAATTAGATTAATCTAACAATGAACATAGATCTATGATAGAGGACTATTGGACGGTTTCACCTCGGACAACCTAACTAAATCAAGAGTTTGCTACTTTCTAAAATTGTCAAATTGTGTTAATTATTACCCAATTGTTCTAATTATTCCAATTGATGATCAATCTAATCGTTACCTAATGGAATTGGCGACATCTAACCTTAATCCATGACAAATTAGAATATAAACACAAAATGAAACATTGAAAACATGTATCAACATTAATCTAAGAAAGTAATTAAAGAAATCATAAGTTGAAGAAAAATGATAAAAGACCGATAAAACAAGAACTAAATAGCATTATAAAGGTCATGAATGCTTAGTCCAATGAAGAATCAGATCATCTTGGTGGTTGTCAATATAAGAGACTCTCCTTCAACTCTTCTTGAAAAAAAGAAATAAAACCCTAGTCTAATTAGTAGCCCCAAAGCGAAGACTGAATTAGAACATAAGAGAGGTCCTAAAGACCCTTATTTATATTTTATGAGAGTTAAAAAGTGTAAGGCTTTGAATACATTTCAAAATGCACTAATTCGAGTCCAAAATGGACATTGGAACTTTAAAAATCGTCAAAATCGTGTAGTAGCATCAAACTAACTGCACAGGGCGAGCTCAAGCACAGTCCGTGCTTGTTCTTCTAATCCAATCATAGTCTGTAGATTGATTTTGCCTTGGTTAATCGCAGTCTTATTGGCCTTTCATCTTTTGCCTCTAAAATCTTTGTCTAACGTCTGATTAACGCACCTTTTGTTCCTACATGACCGTAGAACAATAACACATATTAATATCTATAATTTGACTCTAAAATAACACTTAAACACTTACTAAAACTATAAACAAAAGGTAAACAAGAATACACGAAGAACTTTAGTTTCAGGAGGATGTAGATAAACAACCTAAACACAATCCTAAACACATGCATACATACATATAGATGTAAATAACACTAAATAAATACTTAAACACTTGCTAATAAACATATATTACACATCTAGAAATGTGTGAACGAAAACAAAGGTTTGGAAAAAACACTGAACTAATATAAAAGTTAAATACGAAAAGAGTAGGAATAATCTTAATTTCTTAGGTTACCACTTAGAACATAAGCTGTCTCTTATACACCATCTGTCTCTTATAACATCTAGATGTGTATTTAAGATTCTACTAGTCAACACAGCATTAATAAGCGGTCCATTGTGTAAGCATTTCCAAAGGAAATGTTTTAGTTTATGCATAATGTTCAACTTCCATAATCTTTTCCAAACCTTCTTTTTCTTCCTTTCTCTACTGGATTCCAACCTTTCTTATCTGGATGGTGCCTGGTCTCTTTCTATTTCCAGTCTCATGTCATACCAAGAGCTAACTATACATTCTCCATTCTTAGAGTATTTTAGAAAATGTTGTCTTCCCACCGAGACGGATAGGTATTTCCGAATATATTTGGCCTCATAATCACTAAAAACTTCGTTGATCACTTCTATTCCATTTGAATCCTTGAATTAAATCCTCCACCTTATTGAGATCACAGTTCAATAGTCTTCTAGTCCACTTTCCTTTAGGTAGCATGGGTATTCATCTATCCTTCTAAATATTTATGTTACTTCTATTTCCAACTCTTTTCATAGTTCTTTTAACCGCCGTATTCCTAACACTCATCAACCTTTGCCAAATCCAGTAAGTTGTCTTATAAACATCAAAACTAAGAAAGTTCTTGTTATGGCAACATGTACTTTTTAGCATCTTACTCATTAGTAGGTTTGTTTTGGTTAATATTCTCCACACCAATTTTGCTAATAAGGCTTCATTAAAGTGTTGTATGTCTTTGAACCTTAACCATCCATTCCTCTTGGTTTCAGTGATCTTTTCAGCTTACGATTCTCCATACCTATTTTGCTAATAAGGCTTCATTAAAGTGTTGTAGGTCTTTGAACCTTAACCATCCATTCCTCTTGGTTTCAAAGTGATCTTTTCACTTACAATGTGTATTTTCATTCCTCTCTATTTTCTCCCACCAAAAATTTGCCATCAAATATTTCTTTTTGCATACACTTCTGAAAGCTAAAAACATGATATAGTGTAAGTAGTAGGGATGGCAGAGTGGATGTCGGCGTGTTCGGACTATCTCCCCAAGTGGGACGTGTAGGGCCGAGTTAGGAATTTGAAATATTTAGCCCAGGCCCAACCCTCATGCCAGGATGACAACAAGACGAGGCCGATGCCGGGCTTGGGTTGGCCCTCGGGCTGGCCCCACGGGTTAACCCCTGAGCTGACCCCATACTTGACCCTTGGATTGGCCCACTTTCAATTAATCGAAATTAGACCAAGTTATTATTTATTTTATTTTGAATTAGGGCTTAATACACTAATATTATTGAATGCTCAAAGATAGTACTAATATTAGTGTTCCATACGGATAGACCTCAAATTTATTAATCTAGGACATAGAGACATCTAACCCTGTCTCTTATACACGGTGGTCTTTAAAGTAGCAAACTCTTGATTTAGTTAGGTCTGTAGAAACTACACATCTAATACACATCTAGAGCGGTTAGGCCTAGCGCGATCCCTACAGAGTAACATGGCGGTGGGCGGGCTAGACCCGGCCGGATAATTGACGAGGTACGCCTAGATTCGATGAGGAGCCTAGTCCACTGCCATCCCTAGTATAGGAATGGCAGAGATAACAGATTTAAGCATTACCTTTTTTCTAGTTGTGGATAATAACTCAGATTGCCTCTCATCTAGTTTCTTCCTAAATCTATCCCTCACAAAATTAAAAGCTTCCTCTTTTGACCTTTAAACTACTATATGTGTATAAGAGACAGGGCCTGGGCGTCATGTTTCATGACGCCTTGCCTCCTGCAAATCTCCTCTATAGCTTCCCTCATATTCTTGTTTGAAAAGCACACATGATATAGCTACATTGATTTTCTAAGCTGAAGTTTGTTCATATGTGTCAAGATTCATAATTTATTTTGTCTCTTCCTTGTTGGCTTTGCTAAACACCACAGAGTTATCTGCAAAAATAAGTGTAAGAGACAATAGAAGAGGCTGTTTCTACTGATCTTCATTCCAAACAAGGCTCATATGAATCTATAACTTGCTTAAGGAGGTTAGAGACCTTCGTGTACAACTAAAGGTAGGTAGGGGAATAGAAGAAAAGACAGTCTTAACCTCTAGAGGGTTAAGACAGGGGTATCTAGATGTGTTAATATTGAAACAGATCTAGATGTGTATAAAGACATTTAAGAATCCAATTACTCCATTTAAAAGCAAAAATCCCATTTTTGACATAATAGCAGTAAGGAAATTTTATTCAACCCTGTCATAAGATTTGGCCATATCCAGTTTAAGAGCTATAAAACTATCATTACCTCTTCTTTTGTTTTTTAAACAGTGAATGTATTTATACAAAAATGGTCACATTATCAAGAATTTGTCTACTAGGCATGAAAGCAGATTGGTTTTGCTAATGCATTTGTTTAAAAAAAGACTTAAACCTGTTAACAAGCACTTTAGAAATTATTTTGTAAACTACATTATGAAGACTAATAGGTCTAAAATGGGTAAGGATTGTAAGGATATTCAAATTAGGAATGAGAGTAACAATGGTTTCATTATGTAGCTTCGAGAAGGCTACCTAATTGGGAAAAACTTTGAGCAACTCCTATTATATCCTGACTAATGATATTCTAGAATTTTTGAAAGAAGGAGTCATACCATGTGGCCTGGGGTCTTATCAAGATACATAGAAAATAGTGCAGTCTTGATCTCACTTTCCTCTATAGGTTTGGTTAGGTCTTCATTCATTCTGTTAGAAATTAAATCTTGATCACATCAAGTACTATCAGGCCTTCTCTTGTCCTCAATCTATTCCTTTTTCTTCTCCCTATGACTGAGGCATGAAAATAAGCTGTGTTTTTATCTCCTAAACTTAGCCACTTCTGCCTTGCTTTCGAACTCCAATAGATTTTCTCATCTTTGTAGGCTACACTCAGTTCATTCTTGGCCAGATCAATCTCTATTTAATTTGTTTATGGTTTAGCTCCCTCAGATTCCTTAGCTTCCCTTCAAGCTCATTGATTCTCTTGCCATTATTAACATGGATCATTTTGTTCCAATTGAGAAGGCCATATCTATAGTGCTTAATCTTCCTTGTGAGTTTAAACATTCTGGATCTGCGCTCTTCTTGATTCCAAGCCTCCTAGATCACTTCTTCAATCCCCTCTTTGTTAGCCCATCTCTTGTCAAAATAAAATCTTGGTTCTTTCTTCCGACATGAGGCATAGTATCCAGCATCAATTTACAATGATTAGAAGAGTCAACTTCTATACTAGTGTTTGCATTTTGTTTCAGGAAAACTCATTATCCAGTTAGTGCTACCCACACCTCTATCTAATCTCTACCTAATCAAACCATCACCTTCCAAGTTCTTAGCCCAAGTCCATGGCTTCCCTTCAAAATCAATATCCACCAAACAATTATCCTCAATCATTTTATTGAAGTTAGATAATTATTGACATCTAGTATTACCGAGACAGAGTCTCTTCATTGTAATCTGCAATATCAATTAAAATCTCAAGTAATAATCCAATCTTGGTCCCACATTTGACTTCTACATTTAACTACCTTCCATTGTTCTCTTCTTACTCTATCATCAAAACTTGCATAAATGCCAATTAGCCACCAACTTTTATCAGTGTCAGGATCTTTCAAGCTCATTTCAATAGGAAGGTAGTAGTAGTAATGTCCACAGCACAAATATCATTCTTCCAAAACATAGCCATTCCACCAACCTAGTTCATGGCATCTACTAGAACACCATTTTCAAATGTTATGATTTGCATTGATAATTCCACAACATAGCTCTCATGACTGATTGGGAGGACTAATGAGGTACATCTTCACCACCTGGTCAGAAATGTTGCACAATCAGTGATCATCCTCTTGTTTCTGGATAGTTCTGCTTGGTCCACCTTTACTTCCATGTTTTTTCTGTCTTTCCCTAATTTTCTTTTTCCCAACTTCTTTGTTAAATCCTCAGTATTAGTAATATCCTCGACAGCCTCTAATCTTCTACCTGTTATGAGACTCCTTCTGCTGAACTTCTTCTGTTTTTCCTTGTTTTGCTCCTTTTGGATGCCATCTGACACTTTGTCTTTTTCACTTCCTTCTTGTTACCTAAAAGCTTCAGCAACAAACCAGCATCGGAGATATTCTCTTATATCCCTCTGTAGTCAACTTTTCCCTGGTTTCTCCTTCAGCATTTCCAACTAAAGGATTACAGTCTCTTTTTGTTTTTCCTAGTGATCCTCTTTGTAGCTACTCCTACTTCAATTTATTCCTATATTTGTTGCTTTAATTGTTCTTTTCTATTCCTCCCTCATAACCACCCTTGTCACTTCTTTGAATCCATCTTTGTTTGCATTTGGATTAGATTCATATGAGCCTAGGTTCTGGGTTTCTTTTAGACCATTCAGTTGGTACAGTTTTTGTTCCTCAACCTCTTGTTTTCAATCTTAGTCAGTGCTGAATTGACGCTATCTTTCTTACCAGTAACTGTGTTTTCTTCATCCCCTTTTTCCCCTCATTTCTTTGGTGATTGCTTTCCTCTATTTGCTCTAAGCCACACTCCAAATTGTTCTTCTCGTTTCCCTTCTCCAATTAGGAGCTCCCAAGGGCATGCCCTTACCCTGAGACTGTGGCCTACCTTTCCACATTTATAGCAAACATCTGGATATTTTTCGCATTTGAAACTTAACAATAAGATAGCTCCATTACACTTGATAGTTGTTCCTCTTGGAAGGGGTTGAGATAGATTCACTTTAGCACAAATTTTCACATGCTTCCATCTTTGCTTCCAGATTGTAATATGATTATTTCCTTCAATTTGCTGAACACTGATCCTATTTTCCTAGCTGCTTATTTTGTCAACCAGTATATAGGACAATTCCAAACTTGAACCCACATAAACCCTGAAGAAAACATGCTAGCATCCCTTTCAATCTCCTTTTCCCACTGTCTAATTACAATGATCTGATTATCTATGATCCATGGTCCCCTTTTCACTCCTTTTTCCAACTCAAGTCCATCTCGAAAAGAAAATTGATGATCTATTGACCAGGTAATTATCCGATTGAAGATAAAAAAAGCATCATCCAAGCATGTTGAGGAGCACTTTGCATTCCCATAATATTAACAATTTTCTCCCCAAAAACCAATCTATGATGGGGCTTACACTCATGGATACCAACCTGGTAATCATCATCAAAAAGCATTTCGGCTCCCCCTAGTTCAATGTCGGAGAGAGAGAATTTTTGCAATATCTTAGTCATATCCTCAGCCATCAGAGCAACCTTAGATTAGACGGGATCCCTTTATAATATCCTCGAATAGTAAATCTGACCAAATGTGCAGGGACAGAGAGAAAGAAACAACAAGGTTTTAGTATGTGTATAAGAGACAGTTTAGATTGACGGATTCTAGTCAAGGATTTAAAATTCAATCAATTTGGGGATTTTGTAAAATTTTAAAGGGAATACTTAAGCAGATAGATAAAATCTCTTATAATAGATGAATTTCAAATTTACTTAAATTAAAAATTATTTAAAATTATTCATTTCACACTTTTTAATTGAGTGGATTCAAAATTCATTCATTTCAAAAATAAATAAATTTTAAATCTTTTCCTAAATCCATCGATTCAAATAAAATATTGGTTGGGTTGGCTGTTTTTTTACTATAGTATGCTTAGAACAATTAAATAAAAATCACAACCAGCAGTGTTCATTTTTGCTACGTTGCGCAATGCAGTTTGCAGTTTGAATCTAAACCCTATGAAAATGTTTAAAAATCTAAAACCTAGATGATTATAATTGTGACTAATTATTTGCAAATATATATATATATATATATATATATATATATATATATATATACTAAAAAAAGAAAAGTAAAGTTAAAACTAACAAAAATAAAAGTAGAAGTTAAAAATGATCCAGACTTGTGAAATCAATGAAATTCTGGAATGGGTACTAAAAAGTAAAATTGTTCTGGAATGGATACTAAAAAGTAAAATTATTCTTATACATTATAATTTTCTAGAACTAAATCTAAATTGTAAAATGTTATTCATTTGTATAAAATTAAATTGTTATAATCGAACACCAAAAATCAAATTAATTTGATTAAGTAAGCCGAACTGCCAGCATTACCATCCTTACGGAAGCTACAGGAGTCAATCGGTTTTATTGCATCAATAATTTTCTACATGTTCAAACAGGCAATTGACGCGCTTAAGACCCGGCAAAAGTAACACCGTACAAGGGTCAGCAGATTTTTCCCAAGTCCTAGCACCAGTTTGTCTGACTAAGTCGTAGCCTCTCTATTAAATTGCAGGATTAATTATATTTTGCATCGTTTAATTTGTACCAAAATAATTTCTTTGTAGAAAAGGATTTTGGATGCATGAATAAAAATTCTAAAGTTTTGTGACGATTTTAAAATTAGATTGAAGTGTGACATATTTGAGAATTAGAAATGAGTTCGTCAAATACTATATTGGATTTGAAATTCGGTTAATACCGCAATCAAAATTGTATAAGATTGTGAAATTAGTCCTAAATTCAAATGTGTTTCTCCCCCTCACTATGGGTAAGAAGTGCATGTGATTTGATATGCTTAATTATACTCAATATTGTAAATAAGGGATAGTTGCAAATTGTCTCTTATAATTTTATGTTGTGTTTTGAAAATTGGATCAGTTTGACTGGTTATAAGAGATATCTGTCTCTTATACACTATTAAGATCTTATTTAAGATGTTCTTTAAGTTCGCATGTACATATTTGATTTCATTTGTATAAGCATATTTGATTTCCATTTTTCATAATGCCTGAGGAACTAGAAATTCGAGAAAAAATAGTGTCAAACAAAGATGGATTCAAAGAAGTGACAAGGGCTGTCTCTTATACACATCTAGATGGGTGTCTCTTATACACATCTAGATGTGTATAAGAGACAGGTTTATCTGATTTACAGTTAAATTGCTTCAATCTTATTCAATACAATTTCGTGTTTTGAAAACATTGACTTCATGTACACACTTGCCGCTAAGGCAGGCTTAATAACGTTAATTTTTTGTCTGATTGAGTGATGACATGTCATAATTACCTTTATTTAGTATGAGGTGCACTTTAGTATTATGAATTTATTTTGTACAACCTTACCCTTTAAGGCTTAGTTACGTGTTGCTACCTTGAAAATTAGTGTGAGTTTCAATTTAGTATTCTGAATAATTTCATTATTTCATAAGCACTATACTCTAAAAAAATAATTGTGATTAATTTTTTCATTCAATATTATTATAAAAACAGTTTTTCCCCTTCAATATTAAGTGCATGAATTAATTGTTTTTCACTTTCAATGTTTTTATTGGTTCTTGAATTAGGCTCTAATTTCTAAAACTTTTTTGATATAAACAATAATCTTTTTAAGGTATTTTTATGTAAATTTTAGCTTTATTTTTAATAAAGAATTTATTATATTCTTTGATATTATCCTAAGAGAAATTAATAGTATTAAATTTTGTTTAACAAATATATTTTTGTAGATGGAAAACAAGTTATTTAATAAATTAAAGTATCAAATTGTAACTCATCCTCATCTAAAATGGCAAAATGTAATTAAAAAAATAAAGATAATCATGATATTTCATCGCTCCCTATATGGAAAAAATAACCCCATTAAACTTTGGGGTAACTCGTATCAAATAACTATAGTAGTACATTGTAACTAACTCATATGAATAATTATAGGAGCAAAATGCAATTAAACCTTAATTATATAACTTTTAAAATTTATGCACATCGAGTAAAGTAAAAATAGTTAACTAATTAACGTCAAATTATATTCATGTTTTTTTGTTTTGTAAATTAACAAATCAATCGCAAGTAGCTCTGAATAATTTAAGCTTGAACCCTACATGAAATAGATTGATTAATCATTGACTATATATTTTGTGAAAAGTGAAATTAATCCCAAACAACCCTCAATGAACCAAATTTGAATCCACTACCGACTATAGACCGATTCTTCTTTGAAGTTGTAGCCTTCCATGGAAAATGGTTTTATTCCAACAAAATGAACGTTGACTATCACAAGTACGGGATGTCGCAGTGGGCCTCTTATTGACGCAAGTAAGTTCTTTGAATCTTGTGAAGTTCTCTGCATTGCTACACTTCACAGATCAATTAAGTGCCTATAAATAGGTATTTATACTTGACCAGAACCACATTCCTTCTCTCGATCGAGAAAACCTTAATTAATTAATCACTTAATTCAAAATCTTCTATAATAATCCAGATCTAGATATAATAAGACTTCTGGTCTTCGTTTTTTTGGTCATTTTATTAGCGAAAACTAAGACAATGAAGGTAATATTTGAGAGAAATTCTATCGTTTTTTTTTATACATTATCGCATTATATTTTAAAAATATACAATACACATCTAGATGTGTATAAGAGACAGGGTGAATCGTAATTAATCTGAAGCATGTGAGTTAAATTTGAGTTCTCTTTACTTTATTAATTCACCTGTGGCAAATAATATGCGTGAAACTAATTTTTCTATTTTGGTTTCTTGATTTTATTTATTTCAGCAAAAGGTTGTAATTGAAGTGTATATGAAAGATCAGAAATCACGCATAAAGGCGTTGAAAACAATCGTTGGTCAGTCAGGTAAGAAATTGATTCCACAAAATATAATTAAGTTCAAGAATATTATTAATTCTACCAGTAAATTGTCTTCTTATAATATTTTTTTCGCGTCAAATTAGCATAAGTTACAGGGACATTTTTAGAATCAAATAATTTTAATTGGATACTGGGATTGATGCAGTGGTGCTTGTCACATATTCAATCTAAGAAAGAATATCGGGCGAAAACTGTCATTGAGCGTTTGATTGGTGATAAAAAAGAATTGTGAATGCGAAACATTTTCTGAAAAAGAGCCGCAAGTGATTACTATAAGACGCTCATCCTCATATTTACAGTGGTGGTCTACCCAATTACCATTTTTGTCAAGTTGGAGACTCCTATTCTGACCCCTATTGCACCATCATGTAAGAGTGCAGGTCACAAGAAATATTTGAGATTTTCAAGGGCAGTTTGGACAGTCATTATTATTAGAAATTATTCGTAAAAATAATGTAATAAAATTTTAACAAAATATTTATGAGATAAAAAAATAATTAAAAACGTGTGTAAAGTACTATAGCAACTTTTTTTTTTTCCACCTCAATTACACAAGGACAATGCAACTGAAGTAGGCTGAGGGCTGTTGCCCAAATTCACTCGGATTAAGGTGAGGTGAAGATGCATGCTTGAATAAAGGGATGAGCACGAACCGATTAATCGATTTCGTGATCGTTTTTATTTTTAAATTGAAAAATAGAAATTGATTAATTAAAAATCGGATAATAAATTAGTATGAATTCTTAAATTGAAAATCAGTCACGAAATCGCAATGTAATTTTGATTGCGGAATTAACCGAATTTCAAATCCAATATAGTATTTGACGAACTCAAAATCCTTCAAAAAAAATCTTTAGTACTTACCGTAGAAGCAAGTTAAAGGATTGCAACGTTACATCTTCTTCTTAAGTAATTATATTTTTTATATAATATAGTCTTACAAACTAATATTATAATTTTACTTATAAAATACTTATATAATTACACAAATGATATTATATATGTACATGCGAACTTAAACACACTTACGTATATAATTTATGTATATGAAATCTTAATCACACACATATATAAGTATTCCAAGAAAAATTGTATCCATTAAAGTATAATATAGTTTTGATGATATTTAATTATGGACTGTTTTATTACTAGTTGGATTCTTTTTAGATAGGTTTTTCAATTTCTGTATAAAAAATTTTTAGTCTAATATCAATAGTCCTAATTGACAAACATGGTTAATCGCATAAATATCGATTATTGATTTTGAATTTGATTAATAGAATTTTATTTTAAATTTAATTCAAATTTGAAATTGATTAATAATTTTAGAACTCATTTTCAAATTCAATCGAATTATTTGAACCATTTTTTAACTAATGCTCACTGTGAAAACCCAAATCGGCCAACTCTTTGATATTAATTAAGCCCACAAGTTATTTAGTTGGATTCATAGGTGATTAAGTTTTATAAAGTGCCTAATAATTAAATACTATAAGTAAATATTTATTATATATAGTTAAAGTTAAAATAGTATACAACATATTTTATATTGAATTTTAGGTTTACAGCCGTATAAGCTGTCTCTGGAGGATACGAAAAAGAATTCAGATCAAGCTTGATTCTCCATGTGTAATAAATAATTTTATTATATGGATCTCTTTATACACATTGAGATAAATATTTTATATAGATGCATGGTTCTGTGAATCCATCTATTTGTGTGTCTACGAGGACAAAAATTAGACAGCAGTCGCATTCTGATCGATGCGAACTGCTACTTGGCATCAATATTACATTAACTCCTTGGACGACTTGTGTTATTATTACATGGATATAAAATAATGATTGATGGGAAGATGATATGAGAATTTTATTCAAAAAAAAAAAAAATATATATATATATATAACAATGGCCGCGTAGCCATTTTGATTCTTGGAGAAAACAAAACAATGATTGGTTTTCCGAATAATGTGCAAGCACGGCTGAATATGATCTTGAATTGGAAGTTTGAACATATGATGATGATTACGTGGTGATGGAGGTCAGTAGGTTAGAGATCAAATTGAATTCATCAAGTTAGAATGAATTAGATGCTCATTGATTAGTTTATTGGCAAATAAGTTAGAAGATTGGACATCAATTTGGCAAGTAAACTTTTGTGGAATTCAGCAGTGGACTGTTGTTTATGGGATAAAGTTTAACTTGATATGAATATTATTAAATAAGAAACTTAGGTTAAGTTATACACAATCGATTTAATTTATGATTGGTCTAACGTATTTAATTAATTTTTTTAAGGTCTTGGTTATATTTTTTGTCACTGGGCGAAGGACTCAATTATACAATTAAGGTATTCTGGATCTTTTTTATTGGCGAGGATTTACGAGTTTGGATTACTCAAATTTAACTCACATGCTTCAGATTAATTACGAGGTAAGGGGTTCTAATTCTCTTTCATAGACCAAATATTCATTATAAGAGACAAAATAGAATTGATCTGTGAATTCAAGCATAAAATATTGAATTTATTGTAGTTATGGTTTACTTTCTTGTTTGATTCTATAAAACTATTGTAAGTGACAATTTGACATGATAAATTATTTGTGTGATGCATATGCTTGATATTTTGACTATTGTATTGTTTGGCTCTTGACTATCTTTGGTGATATTGGTGGGAGATAGTTTCCAATACTCTATACAAGCCTTTGTATGACCCTTTTTCCAACGGGTTATAGTACTTGGACTTACATATGGCCATTTTCCTAGCGGGTTATAGAAGTTTACCTGGATATCTAACTTGCCAATAAAGTATGAGCTGTGAAGTAAAGCTAAATTATTGTATTGAAAATATTACAACCATTTGATATGTATCTATTTCAATTGTAATTATTGGAATTATTGATTTATGCCACTTATCTGTATATATACTCGTACCTTATCGTGTTAAACTATCTTTGGTTACATATATGTATGCATGTTACGATGTGTTTGAAACAAGTTTTCAAAGTATAGACATTATATAACATACTTGTTCTAGTGGAAGAGAATTTGAACTTCTTACTGAGCAAAGTGTATGAATATTTTTGCAAGTGTTCATAATTTTTCGTTAAGGCAAGTGATTTGGATATTAGAAATTTTGAATCTTGTGTTCTCGTGAAGAGATAAGAGCACGACGTGTTACGTCTCGGGTTTTGGGGCGTGACACTTACCCTTACTTGGATACATAGGAGGAAGACTCTGTTTTTTGGTAGTAATTAACTAAGTTGGAGGCTTGGAGCTGTTTCCTATGAATTTTGGCTTCTTTTTTGTGGTTTTATTGCATATTTGGTCGTTATTAGGGATTGAATATTCATGTATACTATTTTATTTTTGGGTACGTTTGACTTATTTTCCGAAGAGTAAATTGAAGGATGGAAATTATTTTAAACTCTGGTGTGGACTCTTATTCAATCAAATTTAGTCCTTGAGTTAACTCTTATTTTTGTAAGATAGTTATCTTCTATGAATTGTATTACAAATTAGTTACTCCAATTGGCGGAACATTCACCAAATAATTTAGTTATGAAAATTACTAGTTAATTAGCAAAAGATTTATATACGAGGTGAAAAGTTTTTGGATACAATAATGTTTATCTAAATTAGGTTGGAAATTGACCCAATAATTAATTATGAAAATCACTATTTAGTTTGCAAAAGATTTATATACGAGATGAAAAACATTTTCTAATACAAAATAGATGTAAATTAGAGTAACTATAATATTAATAGGAAAGCCAAAACCCCATAGTCTTATCATGTAAATGCCTGCAAAACATATAATCCAAATTCAATTAAAATTTCTTAGTTTATTATTATTATTAGAACAAATAATTTAAAAAAATTATCCAATTATATTTCGATTATCATTTTAATTACTTAAATTATTATAAGAACTAAATGATTACTTAACTTCTAAAAATACGTCAACATCTGCCGTCTATTTTTCGGTGCTCCGTTATATGACCTTACTTTTGTAAGGGGTAAAACTGTCAAAAAATTATAACCCCTTCTACTCTGTATAAGAGACAGAGTTAGAACTGGTCCCATCACCAGAACTCGTATGACTTCCCTCCAATAAATGTGATAAGATGACAATGCTGGAAATTTGGCCGATTTGGGTTTTCACAGCTGTCAAGTAAATTAAGCCAGCATTGAAAAGAAAAGGCAGCTTGTTATCTCCACTGCATTTATGACTGTTGGACTTGCAGTTGTTACCCAGATTTTGTGAATGCGGCACAATCTTTAATTCTGGGAGTATTGGTGGTGGATTTGGACTCTTCGTTATCGGCCGAGATGAATGGCTCTGGCAAGTGTAACATTATGATTGGGAGTTTAGGGAGGAAGAGAGAGGAGGGGGAAGTTTTTAATGAAGGGAAAAGAAGAGATTTTAATATTATTTGACAGTTTAGAAAAGAAATTGAATGATTTAAGAGATTTTAATGTTATTTGAAAGTTTAGAAAAGAAATTGAATGATTTAAGATATATAAGTAAATAAAATTTTTTGCTATTATTCAATCAATGAAGGATAAAATAAGTACTTTGAAAAAAAAAATTTGAATAAGCCGCACATCTTTTCGTCTATTTTAGCCTGATTTGGACGGCAAAAAATTTAAACTGTAGCAACAATTTTATCCGCCCAATCACTCCATTCCCCTTCCTTTCTTCTCCCAAACGAAAGAAAACTCAACTCTGCCTTTTCTTCCTTTCCTTTCTTTCCAAATCCTTCACTCCCAAACGAACAGTAACTGTAGGTGACAAGGGTGAATAAAGGGAGGAAAGGAGAAGTTATCGAAAGGAGAAGTTATCGAAAGGTGGCATTAGTGTTGTGGAAGGGGAAGGGGAAGGGGAATGGGAATCTAAGGGAATTATTTTTTTTGTTATTTGATAGTTTTATCCTTTATAAAAGTCTATCACTTTTAGAAATTAAGTGACCACTTCGGGTACCTAAATAGTTTAGTGACTAAAATAACAATCAAATTATAGTTGGATGAATTTTTAGGCTCTTATTATTATTATTATTATATTTTAGAGATATTTGATTTGAATTAGAGAATCGGAATCGACTAGAAATTATTAACTTATACATGAATTTATGTCATTCTCACCTTAATTGTTTCATTTCAACAGGTAATGACTTTCATTATACATGCTCAAACTCAAGTTACAAGTAAAAAATGAAAATGAATATTTTTAACTTTCATTTTTATAAAATTATTCTGTAGTGATAAATCAAACAAGATCTATAGGTATAATTAATTTTGATCTATCATTCATATAATTTGTAACCATAAATCAAACACCTTCTTTATTTTCTTAAGAAAATCCGAGCTTTCACTTCACAGCTTCAACCATCCTCCAAATTTGAAGTTTCTGCCAACGAAAATCCAATGTTAAAAGTATAGAGTCAGAAAGTAATTTGTAGCCAATGGGTTAGATCATAATGTTCACAACCATTTGTATACAAAATTTGCGTTCTTTTGGGTCCAAAGTTTTCTTGTGCTGCAAGTATAATTCAAGAAGCGGCTACTGACCAACTATTCCACGACGAAGACTTTGCGGCTGAGTTACAGCCACGATAACGAACAAGACTAATATCAATTCTCTCCTAGCCTCGACTTTCGCCCATCTTGTCTGGGACAAGTCGGGCTGAAAAAGAAGAATCTTTCTCAATTGGGAGTTGGTACAATGCTAAAACCTTCACGCTACCAAGGAGACTGGAGACTTATACATACAAAAAGAAACTCCCCAACAATCAAAAAGTTGACTCCTGCTTCTTGAACTTCAAATTTTCTTCACTTAATCCTAGAGACTTTTCTCCAAAATTGTTATGAGGGATTCCTGTGAGTTGCATAAACCAATGTTTTGAAAACCGAACCAGCGTTGAACCGGTGGCCTGTCCATTAATTTAGGTTTTTTTTTTTTTACCTAAGTGTGATATAATTTAAAATAACCTAAAATATATTTATATAAAATTCTAAAATAGAAGTGAAACACTATTTTTGAAGAATTATAGTCCATATACCCAAAATCTACTAATCAAATTTCTAATAAGAAAAGTAAAATTTATGCAAAAATAAGTATAAAAAAGATGAAAAAAATACTAATTTAATAGTTTAGGTTTTGGTGTGTTCAATGTTTTGCCATTTTTGAGTTTATTTCAAAATTTTTTTAATTTTTCTCTTTATTTAAAGCATTTTTTATTCTAAGCAAAAAATCTATTTTACTGTTAAATCGATTTTTTTTTTTGAATGATCAACATATAATGACCTTGTGAGTTCTTCCAAGCATTGCTCGACTAGTGAAGCCAGTGTCCGATCCGGTTTTCAAAACAGTGGCATAAACGTGTTGCCCAACTGCCAGCATGGGAACAACTAAAACAAGGTCCAAAAGTAGAATTAAAGTCCGCACAATAAATATAACAAGGTTGTTGGCTTGTTGCAGTAGTGTAATATCATGAATGTGATCACTCTGACCATGAAAAATAAGCAATGCAAAAGAATTCTAGAAATTAAAAGGATAAATCAAAAGATAAAACCGGAGGCGAATTGATGTAATTCAATAATTAAGGGCCAAAAAGATAATAATCCATTGTCAGGTGGAAAATCAACTTTGCCAAATTACAAATGCAAAAGTATGTGTGTTTTGACCGACCCGGGGAGCACGCACACACATCCATTGCGGATTCTCTAGCAAGACTCTCCCCCCACTAAGCAGCCAATTCATGTTTATTTTTCCAAAACCAGAAACAAGAAGATGCCTTTCTTATGATATGACCAGTTCTAACTTTCTAAGAGAACTAAAACATATTACAAATGGGAGTTATACAAAAGGCCAAGTTTAAAGCAGCTGTCCTGTTGATTTTTGGTACTTTATAAATTTGAGTAGCTTTATAAAAGAAGATGGTTTGGTGTAAACCAATCTTCCATGGACCAAAAACTAGATATTTGCTTAGGCCTGATGTTGGCAAAATATCTCAGATCTTCCACCCCTAGTTTTCCTCAAGCATCTGAATAGCCATCACCAACAGTCCTGCAAAAGAACATGTCCAAGGTACAAAAAGAATTAGTCACCTACAAGATTTTGGCAGTTTGAAAGCTTGAACAAAGAGTAACTTTCAAAAGCCAGTTCCTTCTTCTCTTGCAACCTCAATATTCTCTCCTCAGCTCTATTCTTGATAACAATCCTCACAATTCTACAAAATACAAAAGCTAAACTTCAAAACTTCGAAAGAAAATACCAGTTACCTACAGGCAGATTATAAAGCATTTAAATATATGAAAAACAAACAGACCTGATTGGTTTATATTGTCCTATTTGATTGTACTCTATCTTGGGCTTGCCTTTCCACTTCAGGATTCCATCAAAATCATCTTGCGCTTTCAGATGAGCCATAGCTTGGAATTTTTCAAGCAGCAGTCTAAAAGAAAGGAAAGTGATTCAAACAAAATCTCATTTACTTGTATGAAAACATGGAGTGAAAAACCTCAACATTTCAACTTATGATGCTATGCAACAACAGATGCCGCAAGGAAGCATAAGCAAGTTCTCAATCAATTCAGAGCACCTTGCACATTGATGTGCATCTCTCTCTCTAGAAAACAAACACGCAGTATGTGCCAGTCACTTTTACTAACATTTGCCATCTCTGGCATATCACATTCCAGCTTCCTAGAAAATAAAAAGAACAGAGTCATAGAAACAAGATCTCTCTCCCCCCTCTCCAAAACACACACAGCATGTGCCAGTCACTTTTACTAACATTTGCCATCCTTGGAACATCGGAATCCAGTTTCATGGAAAATTAGAGAGCAACAGAATCATAGACAAGCAGTAGGTCAAGGGGAGTGAGAAAGGGTATAAATTCTAATTGGTTGGGGTTTCTTAATTTAATGGGATATTTATTCCCTCATTTTCATAACTTTATCTATTTGTCTAATATTTTCATTAATATTTTCAAGTGCAATTAATAAAAGAAATATTCAATTAAATATTCCGTTGACATAAATAAATAAATAATCAATTAGAAATAAATAGGTCAAAAAAGACAGGGTTTCACAACCAAAGTATCATGAGATCCGCTTTATTACTTTAAAATGACCAATCGTTGATACACATGAATTGACAAGCAAAATTAACAGGATAAGAGAGATTTGGGCATATCAAAGTAAGATACTGTAGAGCTCTAATGAGATTCTTATCGAATGTGACATCTAAGAAAGCTCAGCATCAATAGAAGTAAACCTCAATCGAGCAACTATATCGGTGTAGAAATGGGTTTAGACCCTGTCATTCTTGCTTTTGTGAGCAAGTCTCATGCATATTTCGACAGAGATAAAAGTAAGTGACTTGACGAATGTTGAACTGGAACATTTAAGAAGTATTGGAGAATGCCCAAGTCTTTGATGGCAAATTCATGCCCAAGAATTTTAACAAACCAGTCTATAAGTTCATAAATAGATCCTGTAAGAATCATATCATCAACAAAAACAAGCAATAACAGAGACCCATGAGCATTGTAAGAAGTAAAGAATGAATGATCTGCCACACTAAGCAAAAGAAAATTCCAGGTTCAATAAGAAGGTGCTAAGTCGCTCAAACCAAGCACAAGGTGCTTGTTTGAGGCCATAAGAAAATTTCCAAAAATGACAAACATGATTTGGCTTTTGAGTATCTTGAAATTCAAGAGGCTATTCCATGTATACTGTCTCATTCAGTAAATCATGAAGGAAAGCATTCTTTATATCTAGTTGATGAATGCTTCATTTTTTAACAATAGTAACTGTTAAAACCACTCGAATGCTAGCTAGTTTTACAACTAGCAAAAAAGTCTCTGAAAAACTTAATACTGCTAATCTAGTTATACCTTTTGCCCACCAAATGTGCCTTTAGTCTATCAAGACTGCCATTGATTCGCATCAGGTTTATGAGTCATTAATTCTCACGTTTGGTTGTCCTTGCATTTTATCGTTCATTTCTGCTGTCCACCTAGAATGTTTCATGGTTGGCTTAATGGATTTCGATTCAATTGGAATGTTTACAGAAATTAAATTTTTATTCAAGTGCTGCATAAAGGATTTGGTTTGATTACCCACACTGAAATCCTATTATCATTTGCTGAGAACGAAATGCTTGCTGAACTCTAGAATCAGAAACATTTTCATTATGAGAAATAGTGGTCTGATCTACTATTGTAGACTAAATTGCTGTCGAGACAGATTATTGGACTTGAACAGTTGAATCTCCAAGTCGTTTAGGTGAAAAATAAACATATATTAGCAATGACATATCAACTTAAGATGAGATTTATTTGTCTCCCTTTTTATCTTGTGCTCTTATACACATCTAGATGTGTATAAGAGACAGTCATCAAAAATGATAATTCCCTTTGAGGAGATTGAGTATTATATAAGAATTTTGGGACAACAAATGGGAAGCGAGTCTCACCATGCCAGGAGATGACCATTTTTCTATATGAAAGATGAAGATATTTGTAACCCTCATACTTGCTACTATACCCATGAAACTACATGGCAAGGATTTTGGTTCTAATTTATTTTTCCTGTAAGCACCAAGATAAAGAAGCATTTGCAACCCAAGATTCAAAACATACTGTAATTTGGATATTGGCCATGTAAGCAATAAAAGGAGAATCCATTCCAAAGTTCTCTACAAATTCATTATTTGTCGTTTATTATTTTAGCACACACTTACTTATATTTGATTTGATTGAAAACATTTTAGGTTTCGTTCTATTTGATACAAATATAAATTTGATATAATTTTACATGCTTACTATCTGCTTGAAAAATTACCAAGCTAAAAAACTTATATGAAAGCGAGAGATGATTTTGAGAATTTTTTTTCTCGGCCTATGTGCATGTGTGATACAATCAAAAACTTATTTTGGTAATACATTTTGATTTAGATAACTTGTTTGTCATTGAAACGAATTTTGGTAATATGCTAGCTAGTACTATTTTAGGTAAAAAGTAGTAAAATAATTTATAAGAACATTAATATCGGGGTTGAATCTAAATTCAATTAGAGTCAGAATTAATTTCGGAATTGAGTATAAATTCGCTTTATATATACAGAATCGATTTCAAATCGAATGAGATACATGTTTCAGGCCTGTCTCTTATACACATCTAGATGAGACAGCAATGTTTTAGAATCTATTATATTGACTTCAAAACTATAAATTCGATGGTGATAATTCACCCCAAAAGTACTTGATTGATGGTAAAATCCATGCATAGAGAAGCCGAATTGCTTTCTTGGCTGTGGACCGCGTGAAAATATGGGCAAACAGATACTATCAACATTGTAGGCTCCAGATTGTTATGATGACTTCCAAGAATCAAAATCTAGTACTTGATTATGGAGGGACCCTGTATAAAGCTTTTCTGCATTATCATGCTATAACCATTCTCTTTATGTTCTGTGTATTTTACCAACCATGACTTTTCTTTGCCAGATACTTAGTTAACATGTAGATTTGTTTAAGAGACAGATAAGAGGCTTTGTAGCGTAATTAGGCACAAACCTCGGTAAATTACAGATAAGATTGGGATGTACTTTAATATACCACAATCCTAGATATGTATATTTTACTTCTGATCTCTCATACATATCTAATGTAGCCTACATGGTGGTTAAAATGATTTATCAACATAACTTTAGACTAAATTATGGTGTTTTTGTACTCCAAATGCCTTGGAAGTAATCATATTAGGATTACTTAATTAAAGTACATCCCAATCTTATCTGTAAATTACCGAGGTTTGTGCCTAATTACGCTGTAAGCTCTTATCTTACTCGACTTCCACGATTAAACTTCAATGAAATTAACGTAAAAAAGGAGAAAAAATTAAGATTCAAATAATAAAACTCAGAAAAATAGAGCAATATGTAAAAGATATGTTGGTTCTAAGTAATTGGTCAAAAGTAGAATTCATTTGTACATATCCCAGTATGTTCTAACATAAGAATCTTTTATACTTAACACCTTCTGTAGTGATCTGTGGACGTTTTGGACAAGCAAAGGATAATGTTTCTTGTATAACATTTCTGTCAACCACTTAATGAGTTCTTTTGATATACTATTGACATTGTTCTACTTTATAATCAAATTTTCTTCCCATCAATTGAAAAAGCCTATTAAGGAGGTCCTACCAGGTTGAAATAACAACCAATGTCCACAGGCATTTCCTGTTGCTTTTTATTATAAAATGTGGACACAATAGTTTATTAATAGAGGTCCAACTTTAAGATTCTTTAAACAGAAAGAGGAGATGCTGCTTATCAAGGATTAATGCTTAACTCCCCCTAATGGTTCTATATATGCAAGAGCAAATAAACTATTCAGTCATCATAAAGATAGGCATGCATCTCAGTATAGTAGAGAAAGCAATGTAGTTGAGCATGCATAGGATAGCATATTATAACAAGACAAGTTGTATGCCTTCTGCTCTCTCTACCATTCACAACTACATTTGCAGCTTTTACTAGTAAATTGAAACCCTCAAAGCACAAGACAAGCAATATATAGCCTTTAAAGAGTTTGATCATGCATTACAAGCAGAAGATGTTGCGCCTTGCTGTTACAACAGGCCTTTTGATTATTCTTACTCAGCTTCCACTGGTTTTCTGCTCACCATTTGTCCATGCAAAAACAGCCAATACTACTCATTCAAGCAGCAAACACAAGATTCAGGTAACTGATTTTCATGCAATACTGAGACATTCTAATTCTTAGTTTGATTAGTGTTTAGATCATTCTGATCTAGATTCAAGGTATATATTCTACGATGTAAATTTCCCTATCATTTAGATGACAGCTAAATTATCATCTGAGATTGCAATCCACGGATTTCTCTTCTGGGCTTCCATGGGTTTCTTGGTGCCTGTTGGAATACTCATAATGAGGAAGTCGAACAGAGAGGTTATTAAGACGGCTAAAAATCTTAGTCTACATTCATGGTCTTTTGCAGGCAAGTAAAATTAGACTCTAATGGTTACAGAAAAGTTTTAATAACAGTCATTCCTTTCATGTTTAATGCTAAATTATTTCCAGATTACATGATAACAATATCTCAACAGGAGTTAGAAATGTTATGATTAATATGTTAAGCATTGATTGTTAGATAGATAAATTTCAGGGTTAGATAGATGAACCCCACATTAGCTTTTGATGGTAGTGCATTGAAAAATGTGATTAATTGCTTCCCTGTAACTAATAATTAATCTCACCCACCGTTTATCTATAACAACCATTAAGTCATTTTTGTCCACAAAGATGATTTTTGTGATTATAGAATCTAGATTGGGTCCTCTATTACTTTTGGTTTTACACTTATGTTACACCATATGATGGGATGACATGTAATACTTTCTCCATAAGAAAATATTAAATGAGAGATAATTGTCACTCTATCATATGGTGTAACATGCTAATTAGGTTAAGAAGTTTCCTAGTAATACACATAACACATTAGCAAGTTTTATATCTTAGTACTTCTATTATATGTTGGTGTTCAAGATTATATAACTTATTGATGGTATAATGGTGTTTACTACAAGATATCTTTTATTGTAATCAAACTCTAAATGACATTTCTGTTTAGCAGATATTATCAGTCCTCCTTTTGACAGCTGGAGCAATAATGTCATTTATAAACTTTGAGAACTCTTTCAACAATGATCACCAAAGGTTGGGATTAGCACTTTATGGTCTTGTCTGGCTTCAGTTGTTGATTGGTATAATACGACCATATAGGTAAAGCATCTGATATATACACCATAGAAATATTTACGAGGAATGCAATTGATTAGGGACAAATAACTTCTGATTACATTTATTATGTCATTCTTCAGGGGCAGCAAAGCAAGGAGTATATGGTTTTTTGTTCACTGGTTACTAGGGACTGCAGTTTCTTTGCTAGGAGTCATCAATAGCAGTAGACATATATACAGGTCTACAAGCTTATAGCAAAAAAACATCAAGAAGTGCACGACTCTGGATCATTCTTTTCACAGTGGAGATCTCCATTATCGTTTTGTTTTATTTTCTCCAAGAAAAATGGGAGTACATTCAGAAACAAGGAGTGATTATAGGCAATGAGCCGATACAACCTACAGAACAAGAGATTTCACCAAGGTACAAGCAAAAGGAAACATCAGAAGAGCCTTGATAAGAGAAGAATCGAGCAATGATCTTACTTAATTCTACTAACATGGAATTTCTTTCTAACCATTATTCAATTTGAACTCCAGTGTGAGAGGTTGATTCTCTAGACACGTGAAGCATTTGTTTGCACTTTGCACAGCAAATATGCAATGAGGTGTTATTTTCTCCCTCATTTTCGGGGCCATACTTAAATTGATCACTAATCTTTGGTGTCAATTTTTTTTTTATGAGGTGTTGTTGTACTTGAATTGCAAAAGACGAGTCAATTCTGTATATGATTGTAACTAAACTACTAGAGCTCATTATCCTTGGGTAACTAGTAAATTCTCACAGCGACTGATGTAAGATGCCAAAGAGATAGCTGCTGCGCATATCAATTCTTTTATGAAACATCTAAACAATCAAGACAAGCAACTCACATGAGAACTTATAATGCGCCAGAATATTATCACCGAGGAATATCAGGTTCATATCCATTATGAAAACTTTCAACTAAAAATTCTGCGTCAAAGGGAGAAACAGAGAAAGGAAGACAAAAGTTCAGCACTATACCAGAACCAATCAGTTTTAAATAGAGATCTATGATTGGGTCCTCTAAATCCTCTAGCAACAACTTTCAGTACAAAACTTTCATTTTGTATTCAGCAAGTACATGTAAACAATCGAGCCATGAAGATGTAAGATGCAAAAAATTCACGTCTAAACAAAGTCATCTATTCTCGGAATAACTCAGAACTAGGATACAGCTTAAGACAATTATTTTGGTTGAAGACTATTAAGAAAGAGTAAAAGATATTTCAGGATATCTTCCAGCATTACCTAGATTATCATATAAGTACTGAACAGTGTGATTTTCAACAAACTTTACATTTATATGTCATGGAAAAAGCTGGACATAGCCAGTTGCTATAGCAATTCCTAAGATAATAACAGGTGGAAGGATTACGAATGCTCCAATTGTAGCCAAGAAAACTAAATCATTTCTCCGAGATACTTCATTCAAGTAAACCTGTCTTCTGATGTTTCTCTTCTGTGAAATAGTTAAGAACTTTCGGCTAACCTTTTTCACATTTTTACCAAGTGGAATAACACAGTCATCACCTCGCTCTCCAACCAAATTTGCGTGCTGATAGTGAATTGTAAGTCTAGGGAGCTACCATCACTCTCATAACCTGCTCAGAAAATAGCAAATTTCAGAATTCAGATAAACAATAATAGAATTCAATAGTAACATTTTCGGGCTGGGGTGGTGGCTTGAGGAAGTAATCTGAATTCAACTACCATCAACAGTAGTGAGCCACCAGATGTGAGTTGCTCCAAGAGATCCAGTTGCATCCACATAGAAAAGGACCCTTTCGGAGAAATGGAAGTATACAGTCAGCTAAATGTAGCTAAGCAATACATCACATTCAATATGTATAACTACTGCAATAGCCAGGAAAAGAGTACAAAGCTTGAATAAAGGACGAGTGAATCACCATTTACCAAAGTACTGAGCCAAAAGAAAAAGAGTACAGAAGAACACATAACTTCTGCAATTGCCAGGAAAATAGCAAAACAGAACATTTCCTTAAATGTTTTATGATTGGTGTTGAGCTTTTCACAATATTCCATTACTTGTAATGAATTTTGCTCATCTCCCTTTGTACACAGGCAGCTATAATTAATTACTAAAATCGCAAAATCACAAATGCAGAGAAACTCGAAGAACAAAACATGAAATATTGCTACAAACCATAAAATAGATCAAAGAATCAATAAACCCGATGCATCAAAAACAATGAATGCACAAAAACGGCATGCAAAGAAAAACAAAGTAAAGCAACAACTAAGCCAAAAGAGGAAAAATAAAAGGAAGAAGTATAAAAGATGAGCATGATGTAGCATTCACCAAAATCTATTACAAAGTGAAAGAAGAAATAGGAGAAGGGAAGAACCCCCCACCCCTTCCCCCCCATTGCTGTCTTTCATACAATCAATTTCATGGTCTAAGTGAGAGTCAATGGGAATTGGATAAAATCAAATAACCATGACAACAAAATTCATCACATACAATTATGCAGATGAAAAAAACTAATCACTGGTCAGGGAGAACACAGCACAAAAAGCTTTCAGACCCAGAGGCTGAACCGTGGCAGCAAATTCAGGATTAAAATGCAGCAACTCATGTACTCCCACAAACACCTCATGTAAAGTAAGCACCAAATTTCAAAATGGACCAACGAAAGTAGCAAAATTTCAAATTTCATAGGCAATGAAAGATGCACTCCTCATTTGGTTTTCAACCCTGTTAGTATTGTACTGATATCATCAATGTCGTAAGGGTATGCCATATTTCCAAATGCTCCAACAAGTTTAGATTATTTTTCTTCTTTTTTTTTTTTTTTCTTTTGTAAAAAAAAAAAATGTCCACATTATAAACTTACAAATCCTGCAGTTTTAGTCAGTTGTGTCCCCCCTTGGTGAGTAGAGGAAAATTCAATTTCTTCAATATTTACCAATGAAGACAAAGCAGCGGTTGCTTTCAAAGAACCAATCCACAGCTGCCATTCAGCACATAAAACTTCCACATCGAGTGAAAACTTGCACTCCATATTATATTGCTATGCAAGGTATGAAAAAAAAAAATTTTTGATAGGTAAAGTATTCATTGCTCAGTTCCTATAAATATTCTGAGTCAGTTAATTTAAGGAGTATACCTTTTGAATGGTCTAATCTTCTTCCCTACATAAATAAAATGATCTACAGATTTTATCAATAAAAAACAATTATTGCTTGATGCAAAACAGAGATTGTACAAGAACTATTTAAAACCTGTCTCTTATCAATTTGATGCTGTATAAGAGTCAGCATATATAAAAGAACTCTGGAGTTGCTATCTAGTTTCATAGCGAAATTACATATGCCCTCATGTCTCCCTTAACATCCTGTTAAATTTAACACATTATATCATATAATTGAAGACTTCAAATTATCCAATCAATTGGCATGCAACTTCTAAACAAACGTCTAACTAAAAAAGAAGAAAATTAAAGTTTTTCACTTTTTTAATTGACTATTAAAGATTTGGACAACCAAAAACAAAACTAAACACAAAGATCTGCAGAGTTCTTTTATATATGTCTGCCAGGTTTCTTATTTTGTATGTTTAGGTGTGTGTGTTTATTATTTTTTCTTTTCTTTTTTTCCTTGTTTTGGTAGGGGAGAGGGGAGGGCGATGCACTTTTTGGTAACAAATATTTTCATATAAAAACTTGACTCTTTCTCATGCTAAGGGAGTTTAAGTTACATGAGCCTTGACCATCATTTGAAAAAGAATCTAAATAGTACCACACTGTCAAAAGTGGTCTAAAGAATCTAAATAGTACCTCAAAAGTGGTCTTCACCAATAATCCCGACAAGAACATACCCCGTCTTTAAAATGGTGAAATCTCTTTGCATCTCTTATAATAAGTTCCCGACCAACCAGCTTCGAAATAACCTTCATTGCATTATGACAATCAATACAGAAACGAAGATTTTTAATTACCCGCATAGTGGATCTAGCAGGGGTATTTAAGAAACCCTTAGCAACAGCAAGTCTCTCACTATGTCCCAAAACAGCTTCCTCCTTGGATTCTTGGTCAATGTCATGGAGGACAACTCTAGTCTCTGGTATATAACCAGCCTCTTTCATTTGATGCTTCAGCCCCCAGAGCAGTGCATATAACTTTTCATGATCAGGGTCAGATCTATCCCCTGCCCTGTATTCATGGACCCGGCTCTTAACCTCTAGAGGATTTTGACCATCAAATTTCTTCTTTTCCTTCACTTTAGAAAGATCTGAAGCTTTCACTGGATATGAGACCTGCTCTAGACTGTTCATGTAGTCTAGATGGATCCAGGAGCTCAACAAGCTCAGCACATCGGTCCCCAAGCTCCACGTTACCATGAATTCTAGAAAGATTCATCAATGTTTCCCAGATTTCCACACTTGGCAGCATAGGCATCTTTTCGATGAATTCCAAAGCTTCATCTAGATGTCCTGTACTTCCAAACATGTCCACCACACTTACATAGTGCTCCATGGACGGAACAATGCCATAATCCTTGGTCATTGCTTCAAAATGCAACATGCCCTCGGTGATGTCAAGTAAGGCTTTACATGCATGGAAGACCCCAAGGTACATCGGACCATCAGGTTTCAACCCCAACTCTTTGAATTCTGTAAACAATTCAATAGCAGTTTCTCCATGGCCATTCTTAGCTAGCCCAGTAATCAAAGTGTCCCAAGAAGTCAAGTTTCGCCGTGACATCTTATCAAATACATTATACGCATCCTCCACGGAACCACATTCACAAATACATCTCAAGGATCTTATTGTAAGTACTGACTTCGAGATTAGTCACTGATCTCATGAGATGATCATGAATAAACTTTGCCTCTTCAAGAGCTCTCTCCGCCCCACTTCCTTTCATCAAGGCTAAGTAACGGGGCAAATCAACTTGGATACCCTGCTTCTCCAACAACCCCAAAACTTTCACTACTTCCTCCAGTTTACTCTCTTTTAGAAAATCATCAAGCTCCTGACACATGCCTTTCAATCTCATGTCTTCGCTACTCCCAGTTGACTCATCATTCTCTTTCGACCCTGCACTTAAAGTTTCATGATAATGCATTCCAGTATTATCCGAACTATAGTTACCCTGCTTCATATGCTCAAAATTTGCTGGTCTTCCAGCATTATAATAATTACGAAGATTTTGATTCACCACATTATAGCTTCCCGCATTCTGCAAATCTATTGGATTCTGAACATTATAATTCTCGTTAAAATTATGCTGCGGACCAACCGAGCCCCGCATGTAACTCATCTTTACCCCCCTCTCCTGTGTACCCTTGCGCGAAATTCCCATTTCCCCTAAGTGAACTCTGCTGAAAATCATTTGCTGACGTAAAATTACCATTTCCCCCATAAACCCTAGTTTCATTTCCAGCATATAATCCATCAGGATTTTGTGGAAAATGCCTAAAATTCCAATTTCCACCCTGCCCAGAATTCGTTTCTCTAGCATTCCGTTTGTTATCAACATAGATGTGTATTACTAGAATTAGCAAAATCTGATCTTTCAGTGGCAGTTCTGAAATAACGTAATAAAGTAAGGGGGGTTTTGATGGGATATCTGCTGCATACCTTTGGTATTGTTGAAGCGACAAGTGCAGCTCTCTTCTTGTACATGTCTGTGCCTTGCTTAGTGACTAAGAGACGGCGGCAGGGAGAAAAAATGGGTGGCCGCTGCAGAGAAGAAAACAGAGCCTCCTCTTTATGGGGTTCAAAGGCTAAAACCCTGGTTTAAGCGATGCTATTTGGTGGCTCATGGCGATATTGAGCAACGATCTTATTGCTGGACCTATTATAAGTTAATTGACAACCTTGCCCTCATAAGCCAAGGACAAAAATTAGGGTTAATAATACACTTAAGTGGATAAATATACTTTACCTCGTTAAACTAAAATAATATACATTTTACCCCATTGAAACTATTCATCCATTAACAATTTAAGATATTCTAGTTAAATAATTAAAATATCTTTGGTACTATATTTGATTTTTTATATATATATATTTAAATTTTGATGGTGATGTGTCAATGGAATGGTTTTCTATTAAATTTTTCTTATACAAATCCAATATTAGAAAATACACTTCTAACTAAATAATAAACCAAACATGTTATTTAGTATTGTTAAACAAGTTTTACAACTAATTGGTTTAATATGTGCAAATTGTAATGTTGGATATAATGTGATTTATTTTTTGCTCACATTTTCACTCCCTAAAGTCAAAGATATCAATTTATTATTTTAGTTTATTTTTTCTTTGCTTCTAACCTTGCTTTAAATCTTGTTTTTCTTTGCTTCTAACCTTTATTTAGTTGTATGTTTTCATTAGATCTATTTTATCTAGTTCAATCATTAGTTTAAACACTAGAAATCTTGCATTCAATTTCTTTCCCAAAATAGCAAAAAATAAAGAACATCATAACATTTAGTGTAGGATTTTCTAATTTTGGTTTGATTAGTTGTAGTTCTTGTTTGACTATTCTGGATTAAATTGTTTGGGTGTTATTTGTATGAAAATTCCTGAGTTTTTTTTTTGAAATTGTGACTTAATGGCTAAAGATAAGGGTAAGAATAAAGCTTTTGTATACGGCTCAAGTCGGTAAAAAATGAAAAATGGGTACAGGTAGCGATAGTGGTGGTATGAGTTATAATGATAATATATTCATTAATGCCAAAGCCGTAAAATTGTACAAAAATCATGGTAAATATGGCATAATTCAAGAGAGGAGTTTTGACTTGTCAGAAAGTTGGGAGGAATTTGAGAGCTTCGGATCGTATGGAAATTGACTGTTAATTGAATGAAAGAACTTGGCTAACTTTTAATGAAACAACTCTTGTGGGTAATATCAATTTAGTCAGGAATTTCACTACGGTTTGTGTGGTATGGAAAATCAGAAATTGTATGTGAGGGGGATACGTGTAGATATCAATCCCAAGAAAATTAATACGGTCTTTAGGACTCTAAATTTGAAGGGTAGCGGGTTTGGAGACTTGATGAACCCATAGTTTAGGATACCCACATATACCAAAATGTGGGCACACCTGTGCAAAGGAGAATCGAAGTGGGCTTCCAACTATTCTAGTTAATACCAAAATTTTGGGGTTTAAGAAAAAGCACATGCAATTTTTTCTCAAGATTTGGTTGTATTTCATTAGTTGTTGCATTTTGGGGACATCCATTCTCAATTTTGTGCAAAAGGACAAGGCATGCTTGGTTTTTGGGATTTTGGAGAACTTGAGTACATACTTGGGCAAGACGATTTATTATGATTTTCTTGAGGAATAACCCGCTAATTCAGGAAACCTTTATTCTCTTTGCCTAGTCTTGTTATGCAGTTGTGTATTGATGCAGGTTATTCCAAAATGAATGTCTCTTAGAAGGTGCATCCCAAGGGTATAATCAATGACATCGAATGTGTGTAACATGACATCTGTCTCGAATGCACAACCCGGTGGGAATGGCACCTGGCGAAACTCCTCAAGCACCTCTTAAGCACATAGTGTTACTTAGCCAATGGGCTATGTGTACAACCTCCCACAGATAGATCATGAGCGGGAGGAGCTACATGCCTACTGGACCTGGTCAAATGGCCTTTTACCACAACATGATGCTCATCGCCAAGCCTTCCAAACCACCACTTTTGAGACATGGGTCCACCTCTCCCTGCTCCATCATGGCACTTTGGGCCATCCCAAAATGGGCCCTACTTCCGCCCATATGATGAACCACAAGCATTACCCCAAGCAGTTGAAGAAGAAAGAAGAAGAATAAGAAGGAAAAGGAGAAACTGCAGAAGCCAACCGGAGGACTCGAGCGATAGAATGGATGTAACCTATGGTGGAGAAGAAGAGGATGAGGAGGAATTTGATTAAGCCCAGCCCCCCATATGAGCTTGAGAAGACCCTGTTCACTCACTTACTACTTAACCCCATACCCCTTTTATTTATTCATGCTTGCTCGAGAGAGATACATTCCCATTACATTTCTTTTATTTCTAGATTTCTAGTATTTGCTAGTAATGTTAGTAGTTTTATGGTTTTAGAATAATGTTTTTGGTTATGAGGTCCAGTAATTATGCTGTGTATTAGACCCTCAACATAGTTTGTATTTGGTTTGAAGGGTGATCGTTGGGCCATTTTAGTACGACCAAACCTTAGTTTTATTGATTATGTTTGGTTGGATACTTGTTTCTTGGCAGCCTTATTGGTGTAATCTAAGTTTAGTGTTTATTATTATGCTTGTGTATAGATCTTTATTTTGCTTTCTTGTACTTAATGGTGAGCGGTTCAATGGGTTAATGGTACTCATCATTCCAACGAGTGAAAAGTGTGGTGGTATTCTTTTATGCATGTTCAATGGTTTGTGTGTTTGGAATGAATGGATTGAGTTGATGAAATTGATTGTCACACTTGTGCAAAATGGCTTTTATCTGTTTAAACTTTACTAAGTGTTCGTCCACTTGTATATAAAATGTTTTTCGGCCATTTTAGATGTTAAACTCTATTTTGACTCCAAGTATTAGTTGAATATCATATTCATTTCTTAGTTGATTGGTCTAAATAGGATAAAATTCTTAGAAATTGGTCATCTTTTCATTTTGCATGACTTGCATATTAAGATGTCTTGTGGGCTAATAAGATTTGGTTTATAGCATTAGTTAAGATAGTGTGAATTTCTCTAATTACCACATAGCCGGATTTTAGAAATGAATTAGGCATTTTTTTGGACCGTTGGAGCTAAAATTCCTACCCGAAAATCTATTGTATCCCTAATGTCTCTGTTTGAGCCTTTAAGCCTTGATTTTTTGACAAACACATAATTCAACCATTCTCTTTTATTGATTTACTATCTCTTCATCCCATCACGTTGGTCAAATTAGGACCCAAGTTGTGAAGTTCAAGTTCATATGATGGAATAAAGTATGACTTTTGCACAATTGTTCGGAACAGAGAAGTTTATTGCTTAATCTTTTAAAGAGTTTCCTTTATGTAATTAGATATAATAAAATTCTAACAAAATCAAATCCTTTCTTGCATTTTCAATTCCTGTCTCAGTTGGATACACATCTCTTGTAATGTAGGCCAAGGATGAAGGTAGGGCCAAACTGATGTACCAAATTCACTAATTACATGACCTGTCTCTTATATTCATCTAAGAGGTGTTTACGAGATTTTTGTTCATGGGTTAAGGTTCTAAAGTTTTTTCATGATTGACTAAGATGAAGTGAGCCATTCTTATATAAATTTTGCCCTACCTTCATCCTTAGCCTACATTACAAGTGTTGGAAGTCCTATGTGATCTATAATCTAGGCTATATATATCTTAGATATTTGTGGGTGAAGCATTTCCTTAGTTAATCTTCTTGGCTAAATCACAGCTATGAAAGCATATAAAAGTAACCTTAACCCTGTCTCTTATACACATCTAGACTTTTTAAAATAGGTACTTAATGATCTTTCTACACTTGAAGCCGATTTGTAAGAAATTCTTGTTTACTCTTAATCACCTTGGAATTAAATTGGCATTCTTTTAATACTTTATTTGTCAATGTGAGAAGTGCATTTAAAACTAGTTCTATTTATCAAATTTAGCAAGTGATTGAACATGTTTAGTTTGTTGAGCTCAATCACAATTTGCACATACTTGAATGCTTTCTAAATCCTAATTTCAGTTCGCTTTCATTTCCGTTGGTGGTGTGCTTAGTTCTTTTCTCTTTTATTTTGCTTGGGTTTAAGAAAACGCTAAGTTTGGAGGTGTGGTAGCTCTATTACATTAGAGGTATCTTACCTTTAATCCTTATGCAATTTTGACCATAGTAGTCCCATTTTAGATTAGTTTTATGTGTTTTTGTGCATAATTTATGTCTAGCTATGATTACCTAGGATACTAAGATCCAGATTAGTATAAGAGGTAGAATTAACCTGCATAGTTATTAATTTCCTGTGCCGCGGTCGGACCGATCAACCGGTGAACCAACTGCTGGACCAAGGTGGGTTTCATTTAGCTGACCGGACAGGGAACAAACCCGTTGAAAAGTTAACGACCTAGCAGTTAATCCGGTTAAACTAGACAAGAGGCTTGTGAGATGGAGGAAAATTTTTGGCTGGAATTCAAGGTGCAAGGCTCGATCCAAGACCTCCTGGAAAGGAGAGAACAACTACACCAGACCACTTTTCAAGTTGTAAGTTTTTTAGCCATTAATTATTTTATTCTATTAAATTTTGTCATATAAATCAATTTAACTCTTCTTTCACTTTGGTAAAATTGTAATATGATGTTCTTAAGAACAATTCATTTTTTATTTTGTTTTTATAAAAGAATTTCCAAAATCATTCACACTAATGTTATATTTCCTTAAGATAAGAAATGTACCAATAAGATTTACTAGTATTTTGTTTCTTAACATTTTACTATTATGAACTATTATTACAAACTAACTCTATAAGAAATAATTTTAAACAATTATTTATCTTATAATAACTAATTCTATAACTAAATATATATAAGAAGTTATAATTAACTATCTTTTTCATAGTTCTTAATGATCTAAATTCATTTACAATAAATAAAAATTTGATAGAACATTTGTATCAATGTTTTAACCATATTTTTTGTATTTAATACTCTAAAATTATATTATATATTTATAAAAAAATATTTTAGCGACCTACCAGTTGAACTAGTAACCCATCGGTTAAACCAATAACTCGTTGATCCACCTCTCTCGCCGGGTTCCTTCCCGGGCAGGGTTTAATAACTGTGGAATTATGCACTGATATGAGCTTATTTGACATTTATGATATTAAGTGTATTTCAATTGATGATTTTTGGTGTGCTTTTGCATGTAATCTTTTGGAAATTTGCTGACAATTGAAGAAGTCAAGGATTTAAAAGCAATTATCTAGACTTAGAAGACAAAATGACAGTCTAGTCAATAGCTTGACAACCACGGTCAAGAAAGCCAAGCCAAGAAATCAACGACCATGGTTATATCACTTCATTTTCAAGGTGCAATTACCACGGTCCAAGAATTCAAGAAGCATATTCTACAACCACAGTTTTCAAGAAGAAACAAGATCTCTTCAATAATAGCGGTTATCGAATTTTATATGAAAAAATGGCGACCGCGGTAATCAACAAAAAATCAGAACTTTGACTAGGAGATTTTTGAAATTACATAGTAGGAGGTGTAGTTTATATTAGATAGTAGCCTCCTTAGTCTAATCTTGTCATAGCACTACTCTTTAGATCTTACTTAAACTCAAATTTTTATCTTAAAACTTGTTGTAAAAATTCTATCTTTCACTTCTAATTTATTGGGCTTTTGATTATCTTTCATTTGATATCAATTTTAGCCTACTTTCATTCTCTCTCTCTCTCTCTCTCTCTCTCTCGCATTATAGTCCAGTTCAAGTTTCTATTATTTCCTAACTCTAATATAAATCTTAATTTCTAGTGATTAATCTTGCTTTAAATCTTATTTTTCTTAGTTTCTAAATTTTATTTAGTTGTGGGTTTTTATTAGATCTACTTTATCTACCTCAATCATTAGTTTTAACCCTAGAAACCTTGCATTCAATTTCTTTCCAAAAATACAAAAAAATGAAGAACATCATAGCATCTAGTGTAGGATTTTCTTCAATTTTGGTAACTTCCTCCTTACTCGCCAATAATTGTTCAATCATTTACTAGTTATGATTTATATGCTTTTTTAGGGTAGTTTTTAATATTCTTGCCTTAGTCTCATTGATTTCCTTACTCTCTTAGTTAAGTCAAAAATTGCTTTCTTAATTGGTAGAGTAGATTAATTTAGTTGCTAATGTTTAGATTAATTGTCTATTCTTCTTGCACTTTAATTGTCGCCTTCTAGATTAGGACTCTAGTAGCCTATTTTGTTGCATAATTCTATTAGCTCTTTTAGGTTAGTGATTTAGTCAATTTCTTAGCTTACTTTTCATGCTTTAGTAGAAATAGACCTAATCTTTAGTCTATTCCAAACTCTTAGTAGCTTTTGCACTTTATGTTAACCTCTTAGTCTAGATTGTTTTACTACATGTTTATGTCTTTTTATGGTTTTCTAGGTTAACTTAATGATAGCTTTAATTGATCTTTAGGTCAAGTTAGTATTTTCTTACTTGTACACCTTTTATTTGCTTGAGTTTCCTAGGAAATTCTGTCTGTCTTTTAAATTGTCTAAATAGTAAACGACTCGACAGGTATACAAGGTAGGTTTATCTAGATGTGTATAAGAGACAGGTTTCATAAGTTAGTGGTAAGTACCTTACTATACTTGCGAGAGTGCGGGTATTGGTTAGGTGATGATTATGTTTATTTATTACCTGTTTGAGTGTATTTCTCCTACACAATCTTAGCCAACACTTTTCAAAAAGACAAATTTACTCATAAAGGTTAGTTACAGTGTACCTCCTAAAGATTTAAGTGAGATACACTATAGTCTCTCATGTAATTTATGTATCTTTTAATGCTTTAGGCAAACAACAAAATGTAATAGTGTTGCCAATATTGTTAAAAATATAAGTATGCTGGAAATTAATTAATATTATATTTCTTAAATTATGCTTTTTTCTATATTTATCCACTCAAAGAACATGGTGAAATAATTAATTTTTATATTTTTGATAAATTATTAAAGATAATTCATCTAAGTTACTTAAATTTGAGTTTAGTTGATATGTATACAGTTATTTCATACATATTTAGATGATGGTTGAAATATATTAACAATGAGAAAAAGAGAAGAAAATCATTTTTAATAGCATAAAGAAAGAGAATATAGGAACTTTAATAGATGATTTATATTAAATTCAACATCTATTTTGGTGTCATTTTATTTCCTTTCAAAATGGACCTATTTGTTTTGCATTAAATAAAATATTGTGAAAAAATTTAAAAAAATAATGATACTGGTGGTGTAGTTGTTCTCTCCTTTTATTTTTCTTGGATCGAGTCTTGTACCTTTAATTCCAGCCAAAATATTTTTATATTACAAGTAATATAAAGTAGGTCTTTGATATCAACTTAACCTAGATGTGTATAAGAGACAGGTACACTTCCTAATCTCCTACATGACATGTCTAGTCTTAAAACTATTAAAATATTGCTCTTATACACATCTAGATGTGTATTTTTGAATTATTAAAAGTAAAAACTTTGCTCAAATTAAGAAAAGTAGTTGCGAATATTAGGATTCCAAATCCCATTAACTTGTAATAATAGTTCATAATCTGTCTCTTATTCACAAGATAGACCATTATAAGAGCTAGTCATCTTAACCACATTTAGATATCAAAATGCTCAGGAAGAATGACGATTATTCTATCTCTTATTCACATCACTTAATACAAATAACAACGAAACTGGTTCTTATTTGAGTATAGCGTGATTTTCTAGATTAACAAAGAGTATAGGTTTAAAATAAACCTATCTCTTAGTTAATCTAGATGTAGTTTTTTCAATTTGTTGCCGAATTCTTCATTGTAATAGCTCTTTATTATGTCATTTGTTTAGTAGTTATTTGCAATTAAGTTTCTCTGGTTATCTTTCTGAATATAATATTCTTTAGACTATTTTGATTTGTAATTGGTCTTGATTTCTTCTATGTTTTTTTTTTCTCTGATTCGATTATTTGACTTGAACTCCTAACATAACATATGATAATTACTATCGATTGAAACGAATTCATAAATGCTAGTATATTAAATAAAATAAAGATCTTCGCTTTTAAATCACTAGGACAACTAAAATACTCAAACAATATAGTAGTATATTGGATGCCTATAGGTGAATGTACCAATAGCATGAAATTCCAAGATAATCTATGTATATGTTATATTATATACATGATGTTATATTATATACATGACAACTAAGATACTATCTGAATATTCCAAAATTCTATTTAAAAGTTATGATTAAAATTGTTTACTTTGTAGCCATATGATGCAGAGACTTTTAATCTTTTGAATAATAGGAATTACTTGCAAACTCATAGTTTTGGTTGGTTTATAAGTGATAATTGTTGATTTTGTAGTTCTCTCCACCTTTTCAAGTTTTGGCATGCAAATATGTTCCACTGATTGTACTTTCCTCTACCGTTACATGTTTTGGCAGGAACATAATTTTTAGATTTTATTTAATGCTTTTGTGAAAATTTAAAGAGAACACACTTAAGAGAATAAGAACTTGGCACCACAGAAAATTGAAGTATTGTGATTTCTAGTTTTATAATCTTATAGATACCAGTTGACTAAATGTACAATAAAGTTGAAGATCATGGACCTATCAATTTTTCACGATAAACTTCTTATGCAGTCTTAGGCAATTCAATATACAATACTTATTAGTTGGTAAATCGCCAACTCTATCTTGTATTATATTAGGACTCTGTCTATTAAAGGAAAAAGAAAGTTTGATTGTCCAACATTGACTATTAATAGCCAAAACAAATTATAATGTAAGCCTGGCTTATTAGGTAGGAAAAAGTCTCAATAATGTAATTAAACTATTAGCTTCAATAAATTATTGAATCATTATTAAATCATTTTTCATTCATTTTTATTATTGATAGGTATTCTAATTGGGAATAAATTAGCAGTATTTTATAAAGCTCTGAGTCTTGTTTAGAATATTATGTTTCCATAGTATTTTATTATTGATAGGTTCTTCAATTTATTTATATGTGATCGATCTAAAGAATGGCTCGACTAGATTTGGTTACAAAGAGGAAAATTACTTCTTTTATTAATGAAAATGCAAATGGAGCAATTAGACATATTAACGATAATATTTTGTAGGGCAAAAGACCGTGTATAGCTCACTTAACTTTCATAAGTTACTAAAATCGTCCATCTGACTTTTGTTTTTGGCCAATATGGTCAGTCAGCTGTTAAATAAGTAATTGTCTTCCAGTACCCATCCCATCTATTTTGACCGTTAAGTGGGCATTAGTCAACGTCATATGCCATCCACATGATTTTTGAAAGGGCAAATTTGTCCAATCACTATTTAATCCATACCCCTACCAAAGCCCTAACCACCCTATACTAATTTTTTTTTAATACTTATCAATTAATGTCAACTCCCTTCACCGCCACCACCCTACCCTCACCATCCTTTCATTCTTCCACCATCTTTCTCCCACTATCCTTACTTGCAAATACAATCTCATAACATGTGCAAAGTATAGTAGCAACAGCTTCTTTGGACAATCAAGAAATTGAAAAACAACAACTAAAAGGCTAAAGAAAATGCCCGTAGTAACCAACATTCCCCAAGTGAATGAACGACCCTTGTTTTTGCGAGAATTTGACATGGTCATGACTTTTTGCTACTGGACCCACTGTTTGTGAGGTCTCAACCATATTTGATGACACCCCTACTACCTTGGGTTTGTTTTATTCTAAATGACACTTTTGTCAATTCTCTCTGTATCTTGATAAGCTATTTTTTCTGAGAGAATAAGGGATCTAGTCATGAAGTGGATAAAGAAGGTAGGGGAGTGAGGGATGGGATTTGGAGAGGAAAGGAAGAAAAAACTCAGAGAGAGGAAAGAAGAGGGGAGATGAGATCTAGTAGGAGATTAGTATGTGTATTTCATATTATTCGACGACTGACAGATACAAAAAATACAAGTGTAGATGAACAAGTAGCAATATTTTTGTACATACTTGCATGTCATGAAAAGAATAGTACCATGAAAATTGATTTCTTGAGGTCTCTTATACACATCTAACCGTAGGCATTTTCATTGGGTATTGAATGCAATTCTCAGGGTTCAAAAGAATTGCTTAAAGTACCGAACCTATCCTCAAGATTCCACCAATTCCCTAACAGTATCATTATTTTTTTAAATTTTTTCACAATATTTTATTTCTGTCTGGTTATATTATATAAATATTTATAGTATTTTATTTTGTAGAAGGCTTGTTTAGGAGCTCTAGATGGAACTTCTAGAGTAAAAGTGAAGTACCTGAAGCCAATAAGTCTAGAGATCGAAACAGAAAATGTGACCTTGCTAGAAATGTCTTAGGAGTATTTTACAAAACATACTATTGGTTTATGTAACATAAAGGAAAAGCAAATTCACTGAAATATGGGACAAGACTTTAATCATAACTTTTAAATAGAATTTTGGAAGATTCAGGATCTAAGTTGTCTAAGATACATTAATATATACAACTGTCTCTTTTTATATATCTTATCTTTATTTGTAAGATTTAATAGATTCATCCAAACCCATTCTCATTTTATAAACAAATCAAATGAGAATGTAGAGGAAATCATTAGCAATCCAAATTGATACCCAACTAAAGTACAAAATAAGATTATAATAGCATGTTGTCTTCACCACAATCATATAAGGAAAAATATGCCTGTTGTTAGGAGCGTAGCCAAAAATGTTCTTTAGTGGGGGCAAATGTCATAAAATTCGGATATTAATATTGTCTGAAGTAGCGTAAAAATTTTACATTTATATTTCTAAAATAGTAGTATACATATTAATAGATAATAAAATTTACAAAATTGTACCATAAAAGTCATTATTTGAGTCATGTCTTTTTTTGCTATAATTTTTGTCGGTTTACTTAGTCTAATTGTTTTAATCTTTTGCATCTTAGGTATTAAATGACTCTTTATTTGTAATTTTTAACTATAATCCATCGCCGAAAATGTCTTTTCAAAAAAATAACTGTAACTTTTCAAAATTTTATAACAAGTAGCTAAACAAATTAGAAATTTATGAATGAAAAAATACCTAAATAAACTTAACTGAATAAATATGTTGAATTGAAATTTCAATGAACTAGTCAAAATACATACTATAATTCACATGTTATATTTCAATTAAGTATATATTCTCTTAGCACGCGCAAATTAATTAAAACAAAATAAAAATGAAAAATAGTTTAGCAATTTCATTTTATTAATTGAAAATTATACAAACTAAAACAACAAAATGAGTGCTCATTTTATTTTCTTCATTCATAACTTATAAATAAATGAAAATTAGATTACTTGAGTCTTGTGTATTATATTTTAGATTTAATCAAAGACATAATAGTATAGAATATTAGTAAATGGGTAAAATAAAGATTAAAAATAAATCTTAGATCATAATTCTTTTACACTTGCATTTGGTGTTATTGATAATTGTATTTAATTGCAAATCTCAACACTAAAATAAATATTAGAAATTAATTGCATTTGGTAGTTACGAGATAGTACTTAAACTTCAATGACCAAAAAATAACATTGCATGTTGTAATTTATTCTAAATTAGTAGGGGCAAAGTTTTTACATTAAAAAAATTCTAGTGTACTTTTGTAATTTTAGTTGCCCCACTCGCCTTTTCTATCCTATCTGCGCCACTGCCTATTGTTCTAGAAACTGATTTAGACAAAGAATCCAAAGATGAAGAAGCAACACCTATTGAGTTAGATGGTGAACCAATCATTTTAGTTGAACCATCTGATGAATAGACAAATTGGCGATTAATTTTAGCTAATCAAATATTTTAACAATGGATGCAAAATAGGAATAACGGATAAAAAATGCACAACTTGTCAATTTATTACAAGACTTTATTTTAGTATTTTTATTATTTGGTTTGTAATAAAGTTGTTCAACTTCTAGATACACATAAGGATGTGTATAAGAGACAGCATACTTGAGATAACGATTATGAAACCCGGTTCGATCGGCAATTCAAACGTTTAAGATTGAGTGAACTGGTTCTTAGATTAGGCTGGGTTCTTAATCTGACCGAATAAGGAGTGCACTCCGGATGAACCTGTGAAATTTCTCGACTCGATCGATTTTTTAAGGAACCTGTGGGTTCCAAAAATTGAAAGAAAAACTCCTTTGCCAAGATTCGAACTCTAAAGCTTCAAGTAAATGAAGATGGAACTTCAACCACTACATTATTTGCTACTTGTTTGTTTGTTACCTCATTTTTATTTCTTTTATCCTTCTCAAACTTCATGCTTTATTCTTAATTTTTATATACTTGTTATACATCATTATATTACACAAGCTTTAACATAACTATTTTAATTTGTTTTGTTTTGTTTTTAAATAATTTGTTATTCTAAATTCATCAAGAATAGATTAAAATTTAATACATATGTTTTATAAATGCTTTTAATAGATATTTTATATCTAATATTTTAAAATTATTATATATTATTAGTGAAATAATATATATTATTACCCACCAGTTGAATCAGTAACTCACCGGTTAAACCAGTAACCCATTCACCCATAACCTATTGCCAGGTTTAATAACTATTACTTGGGATCTACTGGACCTACCTCCTAGGAAATCTACTATTAGTTGTAAATGGGTCTATAAAATTAAAACTTACTTGGATGACACTATTGGGCAATACAAAGCTCGTTTAGTAGCAAAAGGATTTGCTTAGGAATATGACATCGATTATGAAGAAACTTTTGCTCTGTTGCACGTCTTATTTTAGTTTGCAGTTTACTTTTTCTTTTTGTTACTCACCAATGGTCCTTTTTCCAGATGGACGTCAAGAATGCTTTTCTTAATGATGATCTTACTGAATATGTCTACATGAAACCACCTCCTGGTTATTCTCATCCGACGAACCAAAAGGAGCTAAAATGTCGAGACTCTCTACAGTCTCAAACATGCTCCTCGAGTTTGGTTCTCCAAGTTTAGCTCTAAATCTATTTGTCATACACATTTACTTTTAGTCCCTACGACTTTATGTCTGTTTTGTCAATTATCTGATTATGGTACTATTATCTTATTATTATATGTGGATGACATGATCCAACCAGGGATAATATTTATGGTATCACTGATCTAAAACATCATCTTCATCAGCATTTTAAGATGAAGGATTTGGGTATCTTGAGTTATTTCCTTAGTCTTGAGGTTTCTTCCAACTCTAATGGTTGCTTCTTCACTTAAGCTAAGTGTGCTTCTGTTCTTCTTGCACGTGCTTGCCTAACAAATAGTACTATTGTCCTAACTCTTATTGAAACTAATGTTTGTTTTACTCCCAATGATAGATCTCTTCTCTCTGATCCTACTTTTTATCGTCAACTTGTGGATATTCTAGCCTATCTTACTGTCACTTGACTTGACATTGCCTATGTTGTTCATGTAGTTCTCTACGGACAACTCATTATGCTACTGTTCTTTGCATTTTGCGATATATCAAGGGTATCCTCTTTCATGGTCTTCGTTTTTCTTCCCACTTCATGCTTGACCTCCGCACATACTCTAATGTGATTAGTCTGGAGATCCAACTGTCAGAAGATCTATTACTAGCTTGTGCTTCCTTCTTGGCATGCTTCCATCTCTTGGAGAAGTAAGAAGTAGAGTGTCACATCTCATTCCAGTACTGAAATTGAATATCGAGTTGTGGCTAATGCTACTCAAGAACTTATTTGGCTTTGTTGGTTACTCGAAGATATGGGCATTACTTATTCTTCTTCTACTATTCTAAGAGACAGCTTCTTAAGGTTTCACAATCAAATTCTTGTCTCTTATTCATTCCTCACGAGTGCCAAAATTTTGCAATTACAATTAGACTACTTGAAGATATGTCAGACACTTCAACACATCTAGATGTGTAGATGAAATCAGCTAAACTTGATTTGGAACACGATATCTTCATTAAAACTTATTCACCTAGCCATTTTCATGCTTCGTGTTCCAAACTCAAGTTGGTTTACGTTTGACCATCTTAAGTTCGCAGGGGTATGTTAACATATATAACATTTGTTATATATGTTAAGAATATATTTAGATGTACAGATTTGTTAAATGTATATTGTATTGAAAATTTAATTGTAGGTCTTCATTAACAATTCAAAATTTGTTCACAATGAATGCGAACAACCCTATGATTGAAATAAGTTCCAAAAACAATATGGGTTAAGAATCTGTTACCCATAAGCACTGTATTTCTGAATTTTCTCTACTGCCTCTCAAAATTTGCTATGATTATATTTTAGAATCTCACAAATAATTTGAGGGTATGTTTTCATATGATTTTTTAGATAATAATAAGAAGATTAATATGTTAAGATTTAGAGGTGCAATTAAAGATGAAGAGAGAAGATGAGGGGGAAGAATGTAGAGGAGAGAAAAAAGTGAGTAGTGAGCGAATTTATAAGTTATGAATCTGTCTCTTATACACATCTAGATGTGTATAATATATTTGCCATTTTATAATTTTGATTACAAAAACCTGGATTTATCAATATCCCTAAATTCAAAATCAAAGGTACAACCTATTATTGTCTCTTATGAACATCTTCAAATATAACTTCATGTTTTTCATTTTAAATTAGCTAGATGTTATAAGATACATTCGAACCAATACTTTTTTCTATTTGAAGTAGTGTAGAAATGTTTCCTCTGAGTCCCCTCATTACTACAATTCCCACCCAGCACCACCATACTTCCATTCCCTTAACAAATCTATAATGCAAAACAATTTGTATCTCTACCATCATCAAAAATTTTAACAAACTAAAACACAATCTATTTTAGCAAACAACCAAACATACGAAACATTTTTATTCTATATCAATATCCCATTCCATATATTAAACAATAAATCTCAAGAAAAAAAATGAATTTAACAAAGGTCAAATATTGTGAACATAAATGAAAATGGCATCGGGGAAAGGGCGACTTGCTAACAGGAGATGGGGAAAAGGAAGGAGAATGGGAAAGGAAGACAAGTTGACAGGAGAAATGAAGGGGAAGGGAAGGGAATGGCTTACGGGAGAGGAAGGAGGAGCGTTAGAGGGTAGACTAGGAAAGCGGAGTGCTGACGGTATGTCTGCCATGTTTCTTATTTTTGCTGACTTGAACAACATGTTTAACATTCCTTAGTGGCAAGGGTGTATCAGATGTACGTTTATGTTATTCAAATCTAGGCTGTGTTTGATGAAACCTTAAGGGTTGATTCATCATTTGGCTAAACCTCAAGGGAGGTAAATATAATTAAGGAGTTTTTGTTGTGGTCATAATAGACATTACTTAAGTATGTCTCGTAGAACCAAAACAAAAATTTCATAAGAACAAGAAGCAAAAAGACAAGGAGACCAATTTTGTGTTGGTACCAACAAATGACCCTTGAATGTTCAATATGTCAATTAGATGAAATTTATTTTGGCAATATCATTTGCCCAATTCTAGTTATATTTCTTTCTTTTCCCCTTATTTTACAACTAATAAAGTATTTAAGTGTTAATTTTGATGTGGAACTATCATTGATTTGCACTTTACCTTTATACTAATTAATTTTAATACTTTAATATCCTATACTATCAATTTATGAATAATTTGTTAAATAAGTTAAAAATCATATGTCTCTCATTGTTTTCTTGATTTTAGATACCGTTAAAAAAAATAGTTAGTGATTACGTAGGGATGTGATTCAACCTAAGGGTTGTATTTATTAAATTGATGTCTATTTATGAATTGATACTTATTCATGTATAGATGCCTATTCATGAAGTGATGTCAAATTTAAACAAATAGTTGCATTCTTCAAATGGAATGTCTCTTCATGAAAATAAGTTGTGTTTGTTGAATGATGACTAAATGCAATCTACAAATATGACTTCTTGTCAAAATTTTCAATACATGAAAACTTGAAGACTTTTCTACATCCTAATATATAATAGCATTCTATATTTTTTTCCTTGTTCTTTGTGAAGAATTTGAATTTTGCTAGACAAACTGTTATTGTTTAGCTTTGTTTGTTCGTGAAAAGATATTACCATAATACCAGTAAGTAACACAGTGGGGGCAATAATTCCTTAAGAAAAGTGTCCTACACGATTCAAAACCTTTAGTTCGATTAAATTATTACTTTTTGATATAACAATCTTAAGCAATTATTGATTATCATGGAGGAAAATAGCACCAATCCTTCAAGTTTAGAGATTACATTTAATAAGATGTTTAATCCAGATGTGATTAAACTGGAAACGCTTGATGTCACGAATTTCAGTGCGTATGTCATCAAAATTTATTCCTACTCACTAATTAGGAATTTAATCGAACTAAAGGTTTTGAATCGTGTAAGACACTAATCCTTCAGACTATGATATTGATACATTAAGGGCTTCAAGGAAGAAATGTGAGGATGACGTAGTGTTTTGTAGAGGGTTCATTTTGAACTCACTTTCTAATCGATTTTACGACTTGTTTTGACCAATCAAATCACAACAAGAAATTAGAAAGGCGTTAGAGAAAAAATACACTTCGGTGAAACAAGGTACAGATAGATTTCTTAGTATAAAATTCTTTGAATTTCAAATGGTTGGTAATAAATTGGGAATGGATCAAGTTGTTGAATTATAGGACTTAGTGGCTAAAATGAAAGACATGAAAGTTGAAGTGTCTGAATATCTTCAAGTGGCAACGGTAATTGCAAAATTACCCTCCCCTTGGAATGAATATAGAAAGAAATTATTGCACACCTTAGAAGAGTTTACTATAGACCAACTTCTAAAGCATATTGAATTAAAGGGAAAACTTGAATTCGAGCAAAATAAAATTGCTTTAGAAAATGGTACTAAAGTGAACAATATTGAATCTAACACCAACAAAATTGGAAAAGGAAAAAGTAAGAAAAAATTCACTGATATATCTTTTATTTTTGAGTCTAATACCGGTGGCAAGAAAAACAAGACATGTTTCTTTTGTGGTTAAAAGGGACATTTCAAAACAAACAAAAATGCAGATTTATTACAAAAACTAAAGACGGAATAATCTGCTTCATAAAAGAAGGCAAATGTGATTGAAAATCAACCAAGTCCATCAGAAATTGTTGTAATGATTACTCATCTCAACATTGGTACGGTCTTGAAGAGTATCTTATTGCATTAATTGCAAAATCTGAGAGACAGTTGGTGGTATTCACTTCCTTCCCTGTCAATTCAATAAGGCTGTCTCTTAAGATACATGAAGATAACAAATTCGAAGAAAATATCTTTATGGGAAATTATGATACCACAAAAGTTCTTGGTACAGTGACTGTACAGTTGCTTCTCACATTAAATAAGAAATTAATGTTAGCTAATGTTTTTATGTAATCGATGTGAGAATTTAATTTCGCCAACTTGTTGTGTAAGAAGAGCTTGAAGGCTATGATAGAAGCCAGATGTGTATAAGAGAAAATTATATATTGTCTCAATCTTATACTTGTGATGGAATGTACAAACTAAGTATTAGTCATCAATTAATATTTATACATATTTTCTTGAATCTTCTTTTGAATTATAGCATGCTCGTTTATCACATGTGAATTATAAATATCTAAAATATATGTCCAAAAATGATTTGATCACTCATGGAAATGAAAATGCTAGAAAGTGTGAAACTTGTATTCAAGCAAAAATGACAAAAAGACCTTTTCCAAGAAATGAAAAAACAACTAGTTTACTGGAAATAGTACATTATGATATTTGTGAACTTAATGGTCATTTAACAAGATGTGGTAATAGATATTTTGTTACTTTTATAGATGATCATTCTAGGTTTACTTATGTATATTTAATGAGAACAAAAGATCAAGCATCTAATTTATTTAAATGCTGTAAAACTTTGGTTGAAAATCAATTGAAAAGAAAAAGATAAAATTCTTCGAAGCGATTGAGGAGTTGAATATTTTCCAAATGAATTTTCTATTTTTTGTGAAGAAAATGGATTGATTCATCAAACAAGTGTCCCATATACCCCACAACAAAATGGTTTAGCTGAAAGTTGAAAAACAGAACTGTAGTAGACATGGTTAATTCTATGTTGATACATTCAAAATTAACAAATAATTTATAGGGTGAAACCTTGCTGACTGCTTATGAAATATACACAATAGAATACCCTCAAAGATTTTTAACTTATTTAACAAATATTCAAAAATTGATAGTATAGGATCTGTCTAGAATACACATCTGGAAAATATTCAAGAGTTCAATCGCTTTCTATAGAATTTTTGATCCTAAAAAAGTTAAGTCTTGAAAGTGTCTTTGTAGGAATGCTGAAAATTCTAAAGCATATAGATTTTGATGTAATTATAGAATCTAAAAATGTTAAATTCCTAGAAACTAGTTTTCTAAAAGATATAAACATCAATTCACAAGAAAGTAGAGGTGACTCTAGTGTTACAATGACACATAATGATCTAAATTCTAGTACTGTGTCATTTGATAAGAGGAACAAGTTGATGTCTCCAATTGAGCATCATATGCATTATAGTCATACAGATATTAAAGTATTAAAATATTATGGTCGTGAATCAAGCGTTTTCCTGTGCATTATAGCATCTATTTATATGGTATATATGCTGCACATAGATGTTAAAACTATCATTTTGAATGGTGATCTTGATGAGAAAGTATATATGGAACAACGTGAAGGGTTTGTACTTTCAGTTAGAAATGAAAAGAAAGTTTACAAATTAGATAAATCTTTGTACGAATTAAAACAGGCTCTTAAACACTGGCATGAAAATTTTGATAGTGTGATATTATCACATGGCTTCAAACATAACGGAGCAGATAAGTGCATATATTCTAAATTCACTAAAAAGTATGGTGTAATAGAATATTTATATATTGATGACATACTAATAATATGAGCTAATATGCATGGTATAAATAATACTAAGAAATATTTATCTTCTCAATTCAAAATGAAAGATATGGGAGAAGTTGATACCATCTTAAGTATTAAAATTAAGAAATGTAGTGGGAGTTTTGCTTTATGTCAATTTCATTACATTGACATAGCACTCACCAAGTTTAATTACTTGAATATTAATGAGTACAATAATCCATTAGATGTTTCTAATAAGTTGATTGAAAATCCGAGAACATCTATAAGTCAATTGAAATATACAAGTGTAATTGATAGTTTAATGTATACCATGTATTATGCTCACTAAACTAGATATTGCTTATGTTGTATGCAAACTTTTTAGATTTATACACAATCCTAGTATTGATCATTAAAAACTATTAGAAGAGTACTTGATTATCTTAAAAGGACAAAATCTTTTATCTTGTATTATAATGAATTTTCTTCAGTACAAGAAGGGTTTAATGATACTAGTTGGATAGCTAGCGTGAATGCCAATAAATCAACGTCTGACTGGATATTCACTTTGACAGGAGGTGCGATATCATGGGCATCTACAAAAGCAGACATGTATAACTCACTCAGCTATACAGTCTGAGTTCATTGCTTTGGCAGATAATTTCTGATGACATAATTACAGTTGTCTATGTAAAGTGTAAGAATAATCTTGCTGATATATTAACAAAAGGACTCTCAAGAGATATGGTGCAAGCCACCACTTACACAATGGGTCTTAGAATAATATGAATATTTCTGATAGCAGAAACCTGACCTTTCTTGTTGCCAAGTAACTCTGAAGACTTAATAGGTAACAACAAGTTGTTGGTAACGGTGAGCAAGTGCATGGAGATGAACTTAAGAAAAGGAAGTTGTGTATATAATACACTTAATGAAAATAATTTTCTTCACCTATATAAACACGTGAAGTAGTGCTGCTTCAATTAAATTATGGATTCTAAACTTTGTAAGTGTTTATGATCCAAGAAGTAGCACAAAACCATTATAGAGCCCTAAAGCTCACGATGAATAAGTAGATAAATAAGTAAGATTTATGTGGGTGGTATTTCCCATTTTATCATAAAGAATTATACACATCTAATGTGTATAAGAGTTAATTCTTACCCTGTCTCTTATACTACATCTGGGAAATACCATAAATCTTACTTATTTATCTACTTATTCATCGTGATCTTTAGGGCTCTATAATGGCTTTTTGTGCCTGTCTCTTATACACATGGGGATGTGTATAAGAAAAAATATAGTTAGTGATTACGTAGGAATGTTATACAACTTAAGATGTGCATTTATTAAATTGATGTATATTCATGAATTGATACTTATTCATGTATAGATGCCTATTCATGAAGTTATGTCAAATTCAAATAAATAGTTGCATTCTTCAAATGGAATGCCTCTTCATGAAATGGTGCCCATTCAAACAAGAAATTGTGTTTGTTGAATGGTGACTAAATGCAATTTATAAATATGATTTCTTGTCAATAGTTTCAGCACATGAAAACTTGAAGATTTTTTTACATCCTAATATATAATAACATTCTATATTTTTTCTTCTTATTCTTTGTGAAAGATTTGAATTTTGCTATTCAAGTTCTTATTTGACTTTGTTTGTTCCTGAATGGGATATTGCCATAATATCTAGTAAGCAATATAGTGGAGGCAATAATTCCTTAAGAAAAGTATTCTACATGATTTAAAACCTTTTGTTCTATTGAATTATTACTTTTTGATATAATAGATACTTGTGTAAATTTTTTCATTTCTCTCACGAATCTAATAACACGTTAGTGAATTTTGTCACATTCTTTTATAAAAAACCATTTTAAGAAACATTGCATATTTTCTAAAGAGATAGATATTCAAGATAATAAAAATGACGCTTCATTTCAGGAACCTCTCACATCAATTACTCTCAGATCATCAGTCATTTAGTGTTAGATTTGCTAATATCATCAAGTTATTAACTGAACATAGAATTTTGATGGTGATAATTCACCCCGAAAGACCCGTTTGGAGTTGTGGTAGCTTTTATTATAAAAATACCTCTAGATGATTAAAGCACTTTTAGAGTGTTTGGTAAATATTATTTCAAAAATTTCGGAGTAGAACTTTTGGTTTCAAAAGAATACACTTAGTTCAAACTAAAAATTGGTACTTTTGAATTAGTTTTTTCTTTTTAAAACAATTAAAGATAAATTTTGACTATTTTATCATTAATTTAAAATTAAATAAATATATAAATACTCCTAAAAAATTCAAAATCATGCATTATCACATATAAAAAGTACTTGTGCAAATTTACTCCCAAATAATAAAATTAAACATTTACAAAGCACTTTCTTTCAAAATTCTAATGGATAAAATACTTTAAATGGGGTTTTAGTTGATGGTAAAATCCATGCACAAGTAGCTGAATAGTTTTGTTGGCTGTGGACCGCGTGAAAATATAGGCAAACAGAAACTATCAACATTGTAGGCTCCAAATTGTTATGATGACTTCCAAGAATCAAAATCTAGTGTTTGATGATGGAGGGACCCTGTATAAAGCTTTTCTGCATTATCATGTTCAATTGTTTTCTTTATGTTCTCTGTATATTACCAGCCATAAATTTAATTTCTTGGCTAGATAGTCTTAGGAGGTGTTTGGTTCACATTCGGGAATCGGAATCGGAATGGGAATCATAAACTCCACTATTGGTATGAGTTTATATCATTCCCCAACGATGTTGTAATACATAGGAAGTGTTTAAACTACGTTAATGAGATAAGTATAAGAGACAGGGTTGATTCTCTGTGATAATGAAAGTAGTATTTTCTAACACTTTCATTCCCATAGAATGATTCCCATAGTGTTTAACCAAACACCATATATGGATATCATTAACTTTGATTCCCATTCCCCCCTCTCATACCCATAAACCAAACACCTCCTTAGTTAACATGTTTCTACTCTGATTATATATACAGAGCAGAGAACCACATAATGATAATGAAATGATACTAACAGATTTTGTGAGCTACAAATCAGAAACAAATACCTCTCTGAAATGATTTATCAACATAACATAACATTGGACTAAATTATGGAGTTTTGGTACTCCAAACGCCTTGGAAGTAATCATATTAAGATTACCTAATCAGAAAGTACAGGACAATCAGATCTGTAATTTACCGAGCTTTGCGTTTAGTTTTGCTACAAATTAAGCCTCTCCTAATACCCGACTTCCACGATAAAAGATAAAAGAGAGAAAACTGAGATTCAAATAATATAAATCAGAAACATAAAGCAATATGCAAAAGATACGTTGATTCTCAAGAAATGTTGGCAGTTAAGTGGAAGTTATTTGGTCAAAAGTAGTATTCATTCCGGCAGAGTCCAAAATCCAACAAGGGATAGTGTACATGTATCCCAGTCTGTTCTGGCTAAGCTACACTCACCTTCTGTAGTGATTTGTGAAAATGTTTCTTGTATGACTTTCTGTCAATCACTTAATGAGCTCTTCTATTATACTACTATTGATGACATTCTTCTACTTTGTAATCACATTTTCTTCCCATCAAATGAAAAAGCCTGTTAAGGTGGGGTCCCACCAGGGTGAAATAACAACTAATGTCCACGGAGATTTCCTCATTCTTTTTCTCTCATAAAATGTGGACACAATAGTTTATTCATAGAGGCCTAACTTTAGGCTTCTTTAAACAGAAAGAGGAGATGCATACAAAAGATTAGTGCTTAATTTCCCCTAATGCAAGAGCAAAACAACTAGTCTTTCATCATAAAGATAGGAATGCATCTCAGTATATCTTTTTACTAGTAAATTGAAGCCCCCTCAAAGCACAAGAAAGAATATAGCCTTTAAAGAGTTTGACCATGCATTACAAGCAGAAGAAGTTGCCCCTTGCTGCGACTCCAGGCCTTCTGATTATTCTTACTCAGCTTCCTCTGGTTTTTTGCTCATCACTTGTCCATGCAAAAATAGCCAATACTACTCATTCAAGCAGCAAACACAAGACTGGGGTTACTGATTTTCAAGCAATACTAAGACATTCTATTTCTTATTTTGATTAGCGTTTATATCATTCTGATCTAGATTTAAGGTATATAGTCTACGATGTAAATTTCGCTATCAATTAGATGACAATTAAGATTATCATCTGAGATTGCAATCCATGGATTTCTGTTCTGGGCTTCCATGGGATTCTTGGTGCCTGTCGGGGTACTTATAATGAGGAAGTCAAACAGACAGAAATGTATTCCACGGCTTTAAATCTTAGGGAAAGGTTCCCCGACAGCTGTCTCTTATACACATCTAGATGTGTATAAGAGACAGGAAAATACAATACTAGTATTTTAAATACTTGTACGGTACAAGTTCATGGTCTTTTTCAAGTAAGTAAAATTAGACTCTTTTAGTTGCACAAAAGTCTTAATAATAATTCAATGCTACATTTCCAGATTATATGATAACAATATCTCAACAGTTGTTAGAAATGTTATCATTAATATGTTAAGCATTGATTGTTAGATGCAAAAATTTCTTGGTTAGATAGATTATACCCACATTCAGGTTTTCATGATAGTGCAAGAAAAAGGAGTAATGATTTCCATATAACTAATAATTAATCTCACTCACCATCTATTATAACAACTATTATTAGTCATTTTTCTTTGTCCACAAAGGTGATTTTTGTAATGAAGTATACTTTGAGACAAAGAAATAGCAATTATGATAATTTCTTATTTAAAAGCCGCAAAGTGCTTTTTAAGTTTCTTAATTCAGCATAAGTTGTAATAGATGGATTTATGTAGCACACAAATAAGATATTAGGTTAAGAAGTTTCGCGAGTCGCATAACACATTGGCATGGTTTACATCTTAGTACTTCTATTATATGCTACTGTTCCAAATTAATATACCTAATTATTGGTGTAGTTGTGTTAACTACAAGCTATCTTTTATCGTAATCAACCTGTGAATTTCATTTCTATTAGCAGATACTACCAGTTCTCCTTTTGACAGCTGGAGCAATAATATCATTTAAAAACTTTGAGAACTCTTTCAACAATGGTCACCAAAGGTTGGGATTAGCACTTTATGGTCTTCTTTGGCTGCAGTTGTTGATTGGTATAGTACGACAGCATAGGTAAAAGTGTAAAAGCGTTTGCTATATCTACCTTGTAAATGTTTATGAGGAGCGCAACTGATTAGGGAAAATCAACTTTTGAGGACATTTACTATGTCTTTCTTCAGGGGCAGCAAAGCAAGGACTATGTGGTTTTTTGTTCACTGGTTACTAGGGACTGCAGTTTCTTTGCTAAAAGTCATCAATATACATACTGGTTTACAAGCTTTTAGCTATAAGCTTGCAAACCTGGAGCCCTGTTAATTTCACAGTGGAGATCTCTATCATCGTTTTGTTCTATTTTCTACAAGAAAATGGGAGTATATTCAGAAACAAGGAGTGATTTTAGGCAATGAGTCAATACAACCAACAGAACAAAAGATTTCACCAAGATACAAGCAAAAGGAAACATCAGAAAGCCTTGATAAGAGAATCAAGCAAAGATAATTACTTATGTTTATAAGATGGAGTTTCTTTCTTTTGAAGCCATTATTCAGTTTGAACTGTTTTGAGAGGTTGATGCAATGTTAAGCATTCAGGTTGCATGAAATCTAAGATGTAGTCAGTATACACATCCTCATTTCTGGGGCCACCCTTATACTGATAACAAATTTTTGAGTATTCCTAACATGAGGTGTTATCATATATGATTGTAAGCACATTAATCAATTCTACATATGATTGTAACTAAATCACTAGAGCACATTAATCTTAGGTAAACTAGTGAATTATCACAGCAGACTGATGTAAGATACCAAGAGATCACAGCTATACAACTAAATGCTTTGGCCAAAACAACTAAACAATCAAAACAAGCAACTCAAATGACAACTTCTAATGGACCAGTACATAATCCCCTTGCAAGCAAAATTTTTAGTGTACTCATGTGCACTATAATACTGGATGAGCCGTTTATCAGCAAGTACATGTAGACAATTGAGCCATGAAGATGTAAGATGCAGAAGATTCATGTCTAAATAGAGTCATCTATTTTTATAAAAGCTCAGAATTAGGATACAGATTTAGACAACTATTTTGGTGAAAGACTATTAAGTAAGAAAAGATCTTTCAGAATATTTTTAGCATTAATTACCAAGATTACCATATCAGTACTGATACATTGTGATTTATCAACAAACTATACATATATGTGTCATGGAAAAAGCTGGACATAGCCAGTTGCTATAGCAATTCCTAAGATAATAACAGGTGGAAGGATTACGAATGCTCCAATTGTAGCAAAGAAAACTGAATCATTCCTCTGAGATACTTCATTCAGGTAAGCCTGTCTTCTGATGTTTCTCTTCTGTGAAATAGTTAAGAACTTTGCGCTAACCTTTTTCAGATTTTTACCAAGTGGAATGACAAAGTCATCATCTCGCTCTCCAACCAAATTCGCGAGCTGATCACGTATTTTAAGTCCAGTGGAGCTACCATCACTCTCATAACCTGCACAAAGAACAGCAAATTTTCAGATATATAATGCAGCATTCAATAGCAAACAATTTTTCCTTTTTTTATTTTTTATTTTTTTGCTTGAGGAAGAAATTTTCAATTCAAGTACCATTAACAGGTGAGCCACCAGATGTGAGTTGCTCCAAGAGATCCAGTTGCGTCCGTGTAGAAGAGGGACCTTTGAAAGAAGTAGAAGTATACAGTCAGCAAAATCTGATCAAAACTTAAACAAAAAGAGCTATAATGGTTTTTAAAGTATAAATCTTTTAAGTATAAATCATAGTTACCGAATAGGCAATACTCTCTATACTTGGTAGTGCTTGGTATGGGTATAGGTACACAATACATAATTTTTGTTAAAAATCAATCATGTATATGCAGAATTGGTACGCTGTACGTGGAGCTGATACACACGAATTGATACATAGTAATTCTTAGGGTTATGCAGAAAATTAGTTAACTATGGTATAAACAGCCTTCTGAACAGTTTTCTTTCAGCTTCTATCCATAATGAGGACACATGTTATAATACTACAACAAACACAATGACCAGCAGCTTGTTCTGCCTAATATCATGACACTCTTGATAAGAATTAGAGGGCCTTGGAGTCCAAATTGACTCAAAATTTAAATGAACTACTGCAATCGTGATGTGCATCGATGTACAAGGCCTCCGTAACATTCAATGATGGAACAAAAGCATCTTCATAATTCTCAATCACCAAAAACAAAGAAAGAAAAAGTTACATGCAACACCTGTTTATAAACAGTTTTGCTCTTAGTAACTGGAATACATACAAACTCACAAATACAAATTAAATGTCTAGTAATGTTCAACTAATTTCAATCCTTATTCTTTATATATGTTATTGACGCAATTTTAATCCACACTTTGGCAGGACTTAAACTGTAGCCTCTCATTAGGTTGCCCATGATAGTATTCAAATAGTTCAAATTTGATTAACTTCCGAAGCTTAATCAAAGCTTGAACTATTATATACTTATCATTTGCATGTTGAAGTATACTTTGGGTTACAATGAAATATAATTTAGTAATAAGAGATTTTTCTATGACTTAAATTGGTATAGGTAATAATCCCTTTAGAGTACAAATCTATATGTTTATAAGAAACAAAATACAAACTCGATGAAAAAACCGAGGATCTTTTATTTTTTTACAAATAAAGATGTGTATAAGAGACAGATATAATCGAGTATACTCGACAAGCTTTTGAGCCTTACATAGAGTTCGAACTCAAGTTCGTGAAATTAAGAGGGCTCGAGGTTGAGCCGACCTTTGACAGGGTAATGAGTTGCTTGCTCGTTAGTCACCCATATTGCAACACGATTGCCAATAAAAAAGAAACATAGCACTCAACAAGGAAGCATAGTTCACATTTCACAGGGATTGATACATGTAACAAATTAAAATGAGATGTAAAAAAATAATCAAAACAGAAAACATACCAGAAAAAGTAGGAGGGTCCTCCTCAGCAACTTCTCTACCTCCTGTTTTTTCAGATAAAGCAGCTATGTTAAAAGAAGGTGAAGGATTTGAGCATAAAACATGTTTGTTTTTATGAACAAGAATTGAATTTGGTTTTGAGTATAAAGGAACAGTGCTGAAGTTCAGAGCCATGGAAATGGAAGCCTTCTTCTTGATGAGGTTGATTTTGGAAGGTAATATATTGAGTTACCATTCTTATTATTGGCTTAAGTTTCTCAAGAAAGTTCGCTAATTTTCTGGTGCCTCAGTTAAAATGGTGGTTGAAAATAGCTCCTCCACAAATATTTTGGTTTGGCCCCAGTTTCAGCATTTGTGGTCCAGTCTTGCGTTGTGTGGATTGAATAGCTGTGAAAACTGAAAGCGTGTAACTTTATTTACTGAGTGAATCCCCGTTTTCATCTGATAGGGACTATTTTGGAAATGAATATTTATGAAATGCTTTTCTCTTTTTCTTCTTGATTCCTTTGTATAAAAGAGGTTGAATGGTTCATCTTGGTGACTCGAACTCGTGACGTGTTATTAAAAAAATATCTAACCAATTGAGTAGCATTTCGTTATTTAAAGAAATGCTTGTACCTTAATTTTTCCTAATTTTAGCATGAAAATAAAGTAAACAGAAAAAAATTAGAAAGTATTCAAGCATCTTTTATAAATAAAGTTCTTGTTCTTGGTATACTCTTTGAAAACTCTATGTTTTCCTTTTCTTTCTTTTTTTTTTTTTTTTTTTTAAGAAAGAAGTGTTAAGGGTTTACAAATTTGTTTGAGTGTTAACACGAAAAAAAGCTATACGCATATATAATATCGGTTCTCTTGATTTTGTAATTTTTTTATTCATGTAAGAAACTCCAAAGTTTTGCCTTGTATATTTTTCATTTATATAACCTAGAAAATATACAATTGAAAATTGTATGTAGTGCTTCAAACACCCCCAAAAAAAAAAATCATCTTAAATCAATAAAGAACATAGATACATCACAATTATAGCTAATTTCATTATTTTTGTTTCACAAATTTTTGTCTATGTTGATGTTCACCATATAACATTTATAATCTGTCTACTAAAACCATGAAAATTAAGGCAACAAATCTTCATAACACATATTGCCTATCCAAATTTCCATAAAGTTTCTCGAAAATGAATTTTTCCTAAAAAGAAAATAATGGTACCAAAAAAGAATGTTTAGCTCCAACTGTTAGAAAAACATTTTAGTGTATGCAATTTGATTAAGTTTTTAGGGAGACAAGACTATACGTAAGTGTTAACGTACTTAAACTGCTTGATGACTTTTTATACCATGCATTAAATTTGAGGTATTCACATTTGGATCATCTTATATGTAACGATTTTTTCATACAAATTTATGTGATTAGAATATTGTACATTTTACGTTGAAATTTACACATATAGTGTCGCAAAATAAAATCCTTACAAAAAATTCTCAACATTAACTAATTTTTATATTATATTTTGCACAAAGGATTCCTGCCCTGCGACTTTTTCAAAAGCACAAGATGATGTATGCTCTTTAGCTTAATTAATTATTAATGAAATTCTATCGTTTTAAAGAAGAAAAAAAAATTGTCAATGGTTGATGGTTGTGGTTCTTTGTCAAAATTAGAATTGGATTTCGATAAGTTATATTTATGGGAAAATTTTAAAATTCTTTTTAGAGAATCATTTTACCGTATTTTAAATTATACAATACAAAAAAAAAAAAAAAAAAGGTAAAATTCTCCTATATTTATTTATTAGTTTTAATTCAATTCCAATAAGAACCAGACCAAAACTATAGATACAGTTCCAACCCCAATCTTAATTCCTATTTTAGTAAATAACCAGTGACAATTTTTTATCATACGATAACAATTGGGAAATTGGCTATAATAAAAATTTAAGGATTAAATTTGTTTTAGTAAAAAAGTTCAAGGACTAACTAATCTATTTGCTCACTAAAACAACATCGAAATTATCCGAGGGTGCAAGTATACGAGACTCTGCCGTCATCCATCGTCCCTGAAAATTTCCAAGATTCTAATATTTTCTGAAACTCTGAAATCCTACGACTCCTAATCCTTGTATACTTAACAAGACAGAAAACATTAAGAAATCCAAGGTATATCCTAAGAGACGTCGTACAAATAGGAATAGAGAAGATAATTCTATAGTCTAAATTACACCGATAAGTGACGAGATTATTTAAGGGTTAATTATATTTTACACCCTTAACGTACACCTCAGTTGCACTTTGTTCCCTGAACCCTAAAAATATATATTTTACCTCCTATGAAAGATACCATTATATATATAATTATAAAAAAATAATAATATAGACATTTACTTTAACATTATTACCCTTCAAACATTTTTGGACAAATTATATTCCTTTTTATTTTATTTTTAATAATTTCATGTAATATATTTTTATTTCGTAAGAATAATAGAGTTTTTTTTATCATACATTTTCCTTAATAAAATTATATAATATTTATTTTTTCATTTACATAAAACTGAATAATAATAGAATTAACTTTTATAATACTTTTTCTTCAATTTTTTTTTTTTTTTTTCAGGATCTGAACATATTGAAAATAAAATAAGTAAGTATATTTCTTTTATTTATATAAATGATTTTATTTTTACACATTTTATACTTAACAAAAAAAATTGTAAAAAAATAAAAAATAAAAAATTTTGCATGTGTTTTGATGTTGTACAAAAAAATGTATTTATTTATTTAAAAGATATTCTTCTTACACCTTATTATTAATTGCGAAATGAAAATTATATTCTTATAATATATCTTTTAATTTAAAAAATTATTTAGTAATTTATATTTAACACATTTAGTTCATACAAAATGAAAATGAACAAAAAATAGTTGTAAAAATCTCCTTTTCGTATTTAGTTTTATAAATGAAAAGAATAATATATAAGTTGATTAAAGAAATTTGACAATTCATGAAATTCTCTTCAAGATAGACCATAGAATTCTGAAATAAAAATAAATAAATAAATAAAAAAGAATCTATGCAATTATTAAAAATTAATTTAAAATAGAATAACTTTGAACACAAATTGTTGGAGGATATTTTTGTCAAAATAAATGTCTATATCATCTTTTTATAATTATTTATATGATAGAATCTTTTAATGAGGGGCAAAGTATATATTATTTGATTTTAAGGGGTAAAGTGCAACTATAATGTAGGTAAGAGGGTACAAGTGTAATTAAACCATTATTTAATTCTATGTAGTATATAAATGATATGAGTGGCAAATGGGCAGTTTGGATGGAAATGGAATGCAAGTTGCCAGCAAACAAATCCTATGTGAATCCGAAAAGAATAAATATGACCGTTGGAGCCCCTTTTTATCTCAGGCGTTTTGCCGTTTTTTCACTTCTCTTTCAAATTCTCTTTCAATTCTCTTTCTTACTAATTAATCAGCAGTCCTCAACGCCATTACTCCACTAACCCACAACTTAACCATCCTCATTAATTCCTCATAACCCAATTAAAATCCACAGCTCTTTTCTTGCTTTATTTTTCTTTCCTTTTTTTTTCCCTCACAGGAAAAAAAAAAAGCAGAAAAAGGTGGGTTCTGGTTGTGGGATTTTTCTTTTATTATTATTTGTGGGGTTTTTGCAGAGGAATTTGATCGATTGAGATGGCAAAGATGGGTGAAGAGGAGATTTTGAAAAGTAATAATAGTGAGGAAGAAGAGAAAATAATATTGATGGAGAATAAAGAAGAAGAGGGGGGTCTTCATCATCCATATGCTTTTCATGTATCTGGACCTAGAAATGTTTCTACACCAAATTGGAGGGACCTCATTATTTCAAGTTGGTTAGTACCTCCTTACAACTTTTTCAACACATTGCACTCTTCTCTCTGTTTTGCTTGATGTGAATCTCATTAATATGAGGTAGTTGTGGTTTTTTATTTTTTTTGCATTCTTTGCTTTGGTGGATTTGATCTAAATTGCAAGAAATGTTGTTATGTTTTCTGATCTACTAGAATTTTGAGACATATAGCGTCATAGAAATTGGTAATCTTGGGTGATTTTACGTGTGTGCATTTTAGTGAAAGGATATTAATAAAAAATTGTACACCCATAAATCTATATTTTAAATATTTATACCATATAATATTATATTTATACTGTGCAAATATAAAAGTATTCAAAACACAGTTGAATATTCTTATGTTAATACATAACATATTAATTACATATGTATTTTATTTTCTGGAAATTATAAAATTGGTGAAAAATAGGATAGTGGAGGATAGGGTTGATTATTGGGCGAGAAATTTACTAAATTAGTTACATTTGTAGTAAGGGTATTTTTGGAAGAATATTAAAATTGACAAGGGCGACCTAATGGGGGAATTTTGAAAATTATAAAAATTTCGGTATAAAATTTTCAGAATGTTTAATATTCCTTTAAAAATTAAATTTTGCCCTATCAAAAGTACATGACATGGAATATAATAATAAGGGGAATTCTATTATATTTTTTACGAACTATTTCTTTAGGTTTAAGAGTTTATACAAGTTTATTAAGCCACATAGTATTGTATTGTACAAACATAGAAAGTACAAGAGAATAATTCTCGGTACCATAGAATTTCCCTAATAATAATACACTAAAAATGCCTACATGCCCACTCAACTTTTAACTTCTGCGTTTGGCTTTATCTATAGTAAAATGGAGATAGTTGGTGGTAAGCGGACAACTGTATTCTTTGTAGTTAAACTTGAAATATACTGTTAAATGTAGTCCGAATTTTACCAAGAGTGTGTGGCATTATGAATTGTTTTTAGTTACACTTGAAATTTACTGTTTAATGTAGTCTCAATTTTACCGACTCCTATGTGGCAGTATGAATCTCTGTAGTAAAACTTGAAATATCCCGATAAATGTAGTCCAAATTTTACCAACTTGTGTGTGGCATTATGAGTTCTTTGTAGTTAACTATAGGCATTTTGATTACTGGCAAATGTAATGGTTTATACAGATCTTTGAAGTGTGTAGCTATTGAGACTATATATATTGCACCTTCAAGGCAATATTTCTTTTTTACACAGTTTTGAACCGATATATGTAATTCCTTGATGATGGACATTTTAATTCTTTCTTAAAATTCTGTACATCTGACAATTTCATGCGACTATATGACTAGTACAATCTAGTATCACAAAAGCCTTAACTTTCTTTTCAATTATGATTAAAAATGGAAAAGAAAATTTTTTTAGCCAGTTATTCAATTTTTTTTAAAATATAATTATGATTTTGGATGGAAGGAAATGAAAGAAAGAGAAGAGAGAGAAGAGAAAGAGATGGAAAGTTGAAATTTTTATTTTGTTTGGGAGTTTTAAGCGGAGGGAAAGGAAGAGAAAAGTGGAGAAATGGAGGAAACTTTCCTTACATAAGTGGAAGAAAACGGAAGGGGAAGTTTAACTACTCTACAATTAATTATAAAATGTCATATTTGTCCTCCAAACATAAATACAAAAATATCAAAAGGAGTGATACTTTAGTAAAATACTAATATTAATGACAATGTCTCTTCCAAACAAAAGACAACATGATGGAAACTTCCCTTTCTTTCTCTTCCGTCCTCATTAAAAACTTTCCCTACTTTTCTCTTCCTTCCTAAACTCCCAAACTCAACATTTGCATAGTCTAAAAGTTTATCTCCTTTATTCCTTAATGAAAAGGTTGATTGTAAGAAAAAAGGTGGTACACATATGTAACTAGTATAATCTAGGATCACAAAAGCCTTAACTTTCTTTGGATTACGATCAAAAGTGGAAAAGAGCGAGAGAATTTTCAGCCAGGTTCATCAACTGCTTTGACATCTTTTTTGTTAAATGGTAAACTATAGATATTATTAAGGCTTATGTGATAATAGATTTTACATTGTCTCTTAAGTTCATCTCCTCGGCTTAGTTAATGAAAAGGTTGATTGTAAGAGTGAAGGTGCCATACATAATTATTTGCCCAAGAATACTTAGCCAGATTTCAGGTTCATTTGCTAAGTTTAATATCATGGGGGATTAATTTCCTCAAGTAAACTGATCTGTGTGGAATTTCATATACAATGACATTTATTCAATTCTCTTGTATGTCTAAACAGGTAATAAAGTGATACATTTTCTCTGATATGTCCTTGTCCTTGTAAAGAGAACTGTAAAGTTGAAGGGACATTTGTCAATGAGGTTGATCCCATATACTCAAAAGTATGAATAAGGTTTCCAGGTTTTCATTTTCAACAGAAGCCTGAATGCCTGATATTGTTATTTTTTGTAGGGCGCACAATTCATCTTAGAATGACTGATAGATGATCATATCATCCATTTATGCATTTAAATGGCATTTTATAAAGGAAAACATAAATGCTGTAAAATTGGAGATTCACTTCTGACAATCCCAGTAAATTGCATATGCAGGAAGGATGGTAATTACAAGAGGAGCGTCATTGCCTGCTTTATACAAGCTGTGTACTTGCTTCCAGCGAACTCGACAGACAGGAAAATAGAACAACAGAAAACGCTCTTGCTCCAAAATGGTGGACACCATTCAAATACAAGCTAGTCCAGACATTAGTGGACGAAAGAGATGGATCCATATATGGTGGAATACTTGAATGGGATCGATCTGCTGCTTTGGCTGATTTTGTGCTTATGAGACCTAGTGGTGCTCCGATAGCTGTTCTAGCAATGAGAGGAACACTTCTCAAAACTCCAACAATTAGACGGGATATTGAGGATGATCTCCGATTTCTAGCTTGGGAAAGTTTAAAAGGATCTGTTAGATTCAATGGAGCTTTGAATGCATTAAAATCAATCGCTGACAAATATGGAAGCAGCAGCATATGTATAGCAGGGCATTCCTTAGGGGCTGGCTTTGCACTTCAAGTGGGAAAAGCACTAGCCAAAGAAGGAATATATGTAGAAGCACATCTGTTTAATCCACCATCAGTTTCATTAGCTATGAGTAATAGTTAGAACCATCTATCCTATTTGCAAAAGCTGGATTTGTTTGGAAGAGGGTAAAGTCAATGCTTCCTTTAAACAGCGAAAATCAAGACAGTACCGTTCAGGCTGCAACCTCAATCTCTGCAGGAATGAGGCAATGGGTGCCACATTTGTATGTTAATAATAGCGACTACATTTGTTGCTACTATACTTCCAGATGGAGCAGAAGACGGCCAGGCTGACAAGGAAAACACAAGGCCTTGCAACGGTATATTTGCTGCCAAACTTTTTGTGTTGTCAAAAGGCAAGCAAAAGTTTTTCGAAGCACATGGATTGGAGCAGTGGTGGTCTGATGACTTGGAGCTGCAAATGGCTCTCCAAAACAGCAAGCTGATAAGTAGGCAGCTGAAATCATTATACAGCGGCCTCCCTCCTCAACAAACACAGAGCAAGCTTCAGTAATGACAGAGCAGCCGGCTTCTATTGATTCTTTTGCTAAATAACTCATTTTCAAACCCTCAAACCTTCCCTCTGCATCTGTTTTGGTGATATTTGTATCAAAGATATACCGTATACATGTTCATCCTGAAACTGCTTCAAGCTTGTTCAGTCACTGCGTCTTCTCGAATAAAAATAACAGATCATTCATTGTCACCTTTAGTTTTCATACTTCAATTTCATTGTTATACAGCAAAGAGAATTCATGTGACTAAGCATCAGAAACAAGCTAACAAAATTTATCTCTTTTGCTCTGTTGAGCGACTTGTGTAGCTGAGTGATGTCTTTATGGCTTTGAACAATGAACTGGTCTAAACGACATGGATAGAATTCTGCAAGAAGATGAGACTATACTTTTATAAAACACCATATTTACTATAATGATGGCTCTTGCGACATTTGTCTTGTACAGTAACAACGAACATATTTTAACCTACTCCATCTTTTTCTACTTCACGAACTATTTTCTGTGCCTGTCTTTTTTTCATATAATTAAGTTGAGCATCTTGTTTCATATAAGTGATACTATAACTTTGCATCTGGCTTTGGGTACCACTTGATTCAAGGATCAGCAATTTACAAAGAGGAAAAAACAAAAATAGGGTTACGTTTGAATCGATAAACTTGAAGAATGATTTGAAATTCATCTATTTTGTTGGAGGGAGTTGTAAAACTAAAATAGATGAATTTCAAATTCATCCAAATTAAAAGTTATTTAAAATGTTTTTTTTCACATTTTTTAATTTAGGTACATCTAACATTCATCGACTTTACCCTAAAAATTACCCAATAAATGGAAGAAATTCAAACCTTCCACAAAATCCTCAAAGATTTTAAATGCAAGACATAGAATGGAAGGACTTTTAAATTGGCAAAATGTACTTGAACTAAATAGTTCCTCCTTATCATACTATGTGCTTGAAAGCTAAAACATGCTGGAACATTAATTGGATGGTCAACCCCATGAAAATTAAAAAAAACAAAAAAATGAATTCCATTCTATGTCTTGCATTTCACTCTTCATCCTATTAAAAATTATGATTCGAGTACAAAAATGCCTTCCAATTCTATGTATTCTTATGCATAACATTTCATCTCATTTCTAGCTTATGAGGTTGGGAAAATGTGAGAGGAATAGTTTATTACATGGCATTTGTAACATTGGATGGTCAACCTATCAAGAGACTGATTCAAACAAAAGAAAATGAAATGAGACTAGACCATTATTTTGCCTCCCTTTGGGGAAAACAAAACTGAAGTGGGATTAGGAAAGAACTGAAAGCTTGGAAACAAATTTTAGCATCAATTACGTGGTCAAACCTTCTTAATCACACAACTTTAAGGTAATGTTGTCAATTAAAAAAAAAATTAGTTTTTCGTGGTCAAACTCACCTTAATTCAATTTCAAAAAGTGTTGAAGAACTGGAAGCCCTGGAAACAAAACAAATTTTAGCATGTCAGTTAAAAAAAATTAATTTTTCATGGTCAAACTCACCTTAATTCAACTTCAAAAAGTGTTGAACGGAAAAAAGTAATTATTCTTCTTCCTTTAACGGACAAATTCATTTTCATTGTCAATGTGTAAGACACAAAAATCAAAAGAAACTTCATTTCATTATTCAAAGTGTAAGATACAAAAATCAAAAGAAACTCACCTTAATTCAACTTCAAAAAGTGTTGAACGGGAAAATAGTAATTATTCTTCTTCTTTTAATAATACAAATTCATTTCATTGTTCAAAGTGTAAGACACAAAAATCAAAAGCTCAATTTTATTGTTCAAAGTGTAAGACACAAAATACAAAAATCAACGACTCCACTGGGGATCGAACCCAGAATCTCTGGTTCCGTAGACCTGCGCCTTATCCATTAGATGTGGATAAGAGACAGTTTTATCTGTTTACTCAAACATTTCAAAATATTAAATAAATAGTTTTTTTTTTACGTAATTCTACTATAATATTCACTTATCTTAACAAGAAAGTGGGGGGTTCATTTTATTCCGGACATACTATACGGGACAATTAATTTTTTGGTTAAATACATTAAACCCCATTAACTATACCCCAAATTGCCTTACCACTTGTCACCTTGTACTTCATTTTATAGGCACTTAAATATTATTTTATATGCACTTAATCTTTTTTACCAATTTAAAAATCTATTTATACGTTGCAAAACATATTGTTTTTGTACCTTTTTTATCTGTTATTTTCACGTTTGTTAATTTTTTACAATTTTCTTTACAACAGAATATTTGTCGCTTACATTGCAAAATATATTTGAAAAAGTAATTAAATTATTTAAATCTATATATATAAAGAAATTAAGTTTTCAATAATTTAAAAATTTTAGGGTTTTAATTAATATTTTTTAACTGATCAAATATTAGTTAAAAAAAATAGATCATAATAAAAATAAAAGATTTTATCGGTGTCAAGAAATAGATAAAATATTACTAGTTGATGAAGTTACCTTTTTTTTTTGTGTATTTATAGTTGACTAAATATAAGTCTCCCTTAATTATATATTTTATATGATTTCATTGTAGATTATAAATTTCTTTTTTATATAAAAAATATATATCTTGTACACAAGATACAATAACAATTAACAAATAAACAAATCATTCATAACAAAAATTCAGATATACACATAAAAATTAAAATAATTTAATTTATGTGTATATATTTATAACATAATACCTGTCTGTTATACACATCTAGATGCCTGTCTAAAAAACAAATGAAGATAAACGTAAAAGGAGAAAACGAGAAAAGGGGAAAAATATTATGGAAAAAGAAAAATAAAATAGTTAAGTTAGTAAGAATATTTTTATTCAAAAATATAAAGGATTTAAATACCTATGAAATGAATACAAGGAACAACTTTGGACGTTACACAATTAGGGGCTCAGTACACTTAATTTTTTTAACATTATTTTACTATATTAATCTTACTCTTTGCGGGTTAGAGTGTTATTAGTTCCAGTATAGTTTCATGTGTGAATTGTTTTAGTACTCCTATGAAAAAATCTTAGTATATAAAATGTTAAAACCTGCTAAAGGAAGAGTTTTATTGATTTCCTTCTCTCCTTTTTTTTTTTTAAATGATCTAATTTGTCTTGCTAACTTGGATAATATGAAAGTAAATTAAATTCTGTAAGTTAGACACTAAATAGAAACAAGAAAATAAAAACAAAGGAGCCCCTCTTCAAAAACTGGCTCATCTCGACCAGAAAATATGAAGAATTAATTTTGTACCTTCATTTCAATTTTTCCACATTCAAATTAAGTAATTAAAATTTTATTAAAAATAGAAAACGTGAAGATAAAATGAATAAAAAACATGCCTTTCTTGTAGAGTTAGAGTATTTATATATGCAACACCAACGGTGTTTTTTAGTACTCTAAGTATCATCACTCTCACATGAATGCTCAGGGTTTGAATCTCACTGAGGACGTAAACCTTTTCAATTATTTGGGAGTAGATGTGTATAAGAGACAGTCACTGGACTAGGCCTTATATTCAGTGAGAAGTGGAGATTGGTCTATTGATGTGTTCGTGGGGTTGTGTTGACCAAGTTGGGCTTTGGCCAACGAACTATGGTGAAAGGAACATTCCGTGGTGACTGGATTCCCTTAGTTGGGATAGCCACATAGGGTTCTCTAGACGTAACCTTTTATTTACCAATAAATAAATAAATAAATAGGCCTTATCTGCTAGGGAGATGAACGATAAAGACATTAATGGCTCTATATAGATTGCATTATTTGAAATATTATTTTGACGTCTTATTCGAGAAATTATTTGAGTGATGTGTCAAATAATAAAAAAATATGAATATTTGAAATATTATTTTGACGTCTTATTTGGGAAATTATTTGAGTGATGTGGCAAATAATAAAAAAAATATAAATAATTTGAGTAAGTAATTGGATTGTGAATAGTGTAAATAATTTTTTGTAAATAAGTATTTGTATAGTGTTTTTTGCACTAAAAGACAAAATGTACGTGAAAGTTGAATGAAATTACTAATACTAAAATATATAATCCCGTTCACTTTCTTTTTCATACCATTAAAACAAGTACTAAAAACCACACACAAATATAATTGCCTTCTCATAGTTTGAATAATTCGAATTTTAAAAAACGAAATATACTCGTATATGTTTGCTAAACATGTATTTATTTAATATAAAATAAAAATACAATTTAAAAATTACTATAGTATTTTTACACTAAAAGACAAAATATATACACAAAATTTGAATAAAATTATTCTATTAAAATATATAATCTCGTTCACTTTCTTTTTTGTATCATCAAATTAAGTATTAAAAACCACACGCAAATGTAGTTACTTGTTCGTCGTTTGAAATCCGAATCTTCAAAAACAAAATGTGTCCATATATGTATGTTAAACATGTATTTATTTATTACAAAATAAAAATACAATTTAAAATTTACACATTTTATCCTATAATTCAGACTCCCCAACATTTCGAACCTCATAAACTGTTTTAAAGTACTCTTTTCCGCCCATAGTTCAAACTTCCCAACTTAGATTCCGAACTTCGAACATTATATACTATTGTAAAGTCAATTTCCCCCCTCCCCATACTTTAGATTCTCAAACCTAAGATTGCGCTTCGGAAGTCCGAACCTACATTCCCATTTTTTCTTTACCCAAAAAATTTCAAACCAATAAATAGTAACTTATAGTATAAAAAAAAATTTTTTTTTATGCTATATATTGAATATTATAATACACATATAGATGTGTAATAAAATACAGCCATTGAATAGTGTACGCAATGAATAGTGAAAGAAAAATTTCAATTGTGTAAATAATGAATAGTATTTTGGAAAAAAAAAGTAAAAGAAGTAGACCAAATAAAATTTTCCTGACCAAATAAATATTTATAAAAAATATGAATAGTTAAGTAAAAAGTGGTAAAAAAATGTGTATAAAAAGCAATCCATAGGAGGCCGTTGCTTTCTTGGAGTTAATTCTTTTAGAAGAATTTCAAAGCTTTATCTACCTGTCTTTTGCAATGGCCAAATGTAAAGAATTAATTACTTGAAAATGCTCGCATTACTCCATGCGTCTGAATGCATCTGCAAGCAAATTACGTAATTGCTAATTCCGAGGCACCTATATATATGTAGATTTCCTGAAAATTTCTCCAAAATCAAACGGAAATTTACACTAAAAACTAAGGCTTAATTTTCATATCATACATTCACACTTCATTCTCATTATAATCAATCCAATTTTTTTTTTTCTTGTAAAAAAAATAAAAATCACATCTTTCCCTATTCTCTGTTGACTCAAACTCATAATCAATATGTCATAGGAGAAACTTCCTATCATTTAAGCAGCACTTTGTTGTCAATCAATCCAAACTATTTGTTTATTTATTTGGAATTTGTTTGCACCAATGAACGCTAATTAAGAAATAGTGGAAAGACACATCCTATAGGTGTAAAATTTATAAAATTTTATACAAAAATAAAAAAGGAAAAAATAAATGGTGGAAATAAAAAAAGAGATAAGTAATTAATAAAGGGGTTAGTGGATGGTTAATGATAGTTAGTAATGGTACTAATTGAAATGAAGTATCAAAATAATGGTAAATTTGACAAAACAAATAATGAGTATTAGTACGGTTATAAAAAATTAATACAAGCTCTGGGCATGCGTGATCTGACGTCGACTTTTTGGCCAGGCCTTATAGATTCAACTCAATTTTTTATACTGACGATTTATATATAGTATAGATATATACATTGACATCTAAAAAAAAAAAAAGAATACTTTGACTTCTATTTTCAAGTCATAATTTTGAGTATATTGAATAATTTGAGCAATATTAAATTTTCCATATTAATTGATTCGAAGGAAGATTTATAAATTGTGTTAAGAATGTTTCATTTGAACCACCATCAAAGATGATCAATATGCGGAGAAATAACAAGGTGAGATCAATAGAAGTATCCACGAAATATTCAACATGCATGTAATTTCAGAAAAACATAAAAATAATTAAGATACTGCCATATTCATATTTATACAGCAAGCTCAGACATAATTTCCAGTAGGTTTTGACATGAATTCAATATTAATTAAAACATCTGAGTTTGAAATAAATTTGTATTCAGACCAATATCCCCGAAATATTATTATGTAGAGAAGTAGAATAAAATTTAGCAATTTCCATGGGAAGAATACAAGTTGTTACGCATTCTTTCAGAACAAATTGTACATTGAATATGTAGCAAACATCATGTATTTTCGCAGCAAATCAGAAATTTGTTCAATAACAGAAGGATTGCAAACAATTAAATTGTGTCTTATACACTTCATTGAAGAGTATACGAAAAGATATATATTACTTTATAGAATATGTAGAAAGCATATTAAAAAATCATAGATTTTTACATAAAAAATAAAATAAATAAATAAACCTTAGATTTGTACTAAAATTATTTCATAATAATCATTTTTTTTAAAAAAATTGAAAGAAATAACTTTGGCCCTCAACAGAAATTTGTGATTAAATGAAGAAACTGGTGAAAGGAAGAAAAATTAGAATTGAAAAACAGGGAATGAGAACACAGAATATTGAACCAAGAACGTACCTTATTTGAAAGGGAATGTCATGAGATCATGAGACAAACTTTGGAATCTTCATTTGTTAATAGGAATTAATAGTGGATTGCAGAACTCTCAAGTAAATACCAACTTAAATAGAGGAGAAAATATATCTACAAATATACAACTTTTTTATACAACATATATGCCTCTCTTCTACAAAAATTTACATGGAAAAATCCTACAAAGTACGAACTGATTGTTTAGAAACAAAAAACACAATATACATTTCTCGTAAACCTGAACTTGAACATTAACAAGAAAATTCCCAGGAAAAATACTGATGAAAGTGTATGATCAGATGATCAGGTCGGATAAATCATAGCCATAGACACTACACTCTTGCTGAATTGTGGGAATGCTAACATCGTTATATGAATATGAATCGTCAGTCTCCAGAAGCCATGACTCTATGTCACCACTCTTATAAGACATCTAGATGTGTATAAGAGATGGATTTGATTTCATGTAAGAGAACTTAGTATCTGATACATTAAGACAAGTATGGACTTTGATCCATTGCATACAATTTCTAGTTGTGTATGCTTGCTTCTGATGAATCGTTCGACAAATCCACGCTAAGTTCTTGATAACCATGATCATCAATAATCTCTATAATGGGAACTTCCCATCCCATAACGGGTTCTGGGATTGAAGGAGGAGGAGCTACAAAAGAAATTGGATTTCCATTTCCAGTCAGCTCTTGCACAAGCCTCTTGAAGTTTGATGAATCTATTATGTAAACCTTTGGCCTCAAGACCTTAATCAAGCTATTCAGTTGTTTCTTGTTGTCATTCTTAGATATTTTTGTTGAAGATTGACTTAGTTTCTTCTAGATGGTTTTCGAAACAGCTGGAGTTTTAGGCCTTGAAATCAACTCCTTAGTAATTACTCGGAGGATCCTAAGTATGACCTGAAATGAAGGCTCGAGGGAGTTGATATATAGTTGAGGGGAAAAGAGAAAAGAGAAATGAGGATGAATTACTACAAGCCATCAAATACAAAGATGCTGAAAATGATGTTTTTTTTGCTTTTACAATAAAGAGTGTAATAGTATCACAAACATTTTAAATCTGTTATTTTAAACATTACGTTACACGCATATAATAAAACACAAATTGTAACTCAATCCGACATTATGTTATAGACATATAATAAAATATAAATTATAACTCGATCCAACATATAATAAAACACTAATTATAACTTAATTCAAAAAAAATTTAATTTAACATACGAGTGTTTAAACTCCAAACTGTAGGCAGGGTTATGCTTAAGGAAATTATCAAGCAGAGAAAAATGGTAATGATGGCTTATAAAAGTGATTGGATAAATCTTAAATAGAGACTGTGTCCTATTTTCCTTACTCTACAATATGCAAAATTTAAGTCATTGCCTACCCATCAATACCCTATCTCTTTCTCGACTCTCTCTTACTCTCTATCGCTTTTTAGATGTCATTGTATAATGTGAATAGATCAAGAATATGCAAAGGTTTGTAATTACATGGAGGCTAGTCTTATATTTTTTTTGTAGATTAAATTAAACATTAGATGCAATTAGTCAATTCATGAGGTTGAAATCAGGCACATTCATCTGTCCAAAATAATGACTAAAATGGTTAATCAATTACTAGAATAACATTAAGGGCACGCAGCACACTATTTAGGCTTTGTCTCATTCTGCTTCCAGTTACATTACATATACAGACAGAGACTCCAAATGATGGGAGAATAAACAAATGCTTGCTCGTATACGCATTTCAGAAGGATGCCCCACTTGAAATTCGAATACATTGTGGTCATATTAAATGGACTAAAAAAGGATGAATTTCAAGACATTTGTAACAACGCTTGGTTAGGGTAGCAAGGGAAACCAAACAATTCAATATTCGAATCAAATTCAATTTGTAAGAATTCGTTCGAGTTTAAATTATCAATCAATTAATTCGTATTTTTTAAGTTTTTGAACTTGATTCGATAAATAAATTTCGAAGTTACAAGTAAAAACTTAAATTATTTGAGTTCGCTTTGAACTAAATTTGATAAAAGTTTATTTGAGTTTATTCAAAAAATATACAAGTCAAATTTGAATATATTTACAAACTCGTTAAAATAATCAAATCAATTTAAATATTAGAATATTCTATTTGATGGACTATCTAGATATGGCAATAAACAAATAAGGCACGGTAATAAGTTAATAACCAATAAATTAACACACAGAATCTGTACATGAGCTTGCCCTGAGGGAGGCTGTGGTGGTGATGAAACCCTCATCTCAATCTACCGACTTAACCTGATTTTACACTACTATGTCTATGATCATACTCAAAAATGCAGGCCTATTACTTCAATAAACTTAAATTTGAAACTCCATTTTAGTGTAGCTCTGAAGATCAGATGCATTATGCCTAATACATCCAGAAACTTTGGCATCAATCACATCAAACCCCAACCCGGTTAAGGGGGTCAGTCAATGTGAATTAGATTAAGATCAATAATTAAAATTAACCGATGATAACAACATCGAATTGCTTATTCGGAAGCCTTCAGCTCCTACAGCAAAGACAAATGTTTGTTTATCTAGTATTTGCTATCAGTTTGAAAAGGATTTAGACATTCTATCATTGTACACGTTACACATTCACTTTCTTCCCTGGTTGATTCAAATTACACATCATCAGAATCTGCATTTTTGGCTCTGGCTGTCTTTGCTGTTGATTGTGATTGAAAAGCCATCAGCAAAAAGATTGTCTATTGCTAGTGGAGTTTAGTGAAGCCATGGTTCTTACACACACAAGGCAATAGCATATACCATTTGGTGACTCCCCAATAGCCTAATCCAATAGGGAAAGAGGGTTCTGTGAATATAGATATTGCAATAGAGATTCATCAACATAAATTAAAAATCTTTATTAGAGTTCATCCTTGGCATCAAGCCGAATTTGGGATCTCACCTAGAAATATCCTTTCGATTTCTTGATGATGCAACGGATACTTGGTCGGTTACATAATGAATTAAATTCCAGGAAAGATTTTGATTCTTGACAGAAAACAAGCAAGAACTCAAAGGGTCAAGGAAAAGTTGGCCATATCTTTTACACAGGAAACAGAACAGAATTATGAAGAAATCTAGTGGACATTTCTGAAGTCCTTGTTTCTCAAGCAAGCGAGCAAAGAGAACAGATTAAGTCACTTCTACATCCTTCTGATGACAAATTCAAATCAGTAGGATTCAGTTGTCTAACTTTCCTGTGAAGAGTATTTCATAGTTTGACCGACTCAAAAATTTGTCAAGTCTTTATCCTCTTTAAGAATATATTATCCTTTCTCTTGCGCATGAGGAGAATGAAACGCTGTTCCACTCTCAACTTCGACAATATTGAGGAAATTGTTTAAAATAATGCCATGATAAAGACATCTGCGAAAACAAAGAATCAATGACCACAAGACAAGTGCTGTAACTTCTAAAACTGTCCTCAAAATATCTCGAGGCACATAAAAGTAAATTACACTTCATATACCATGGAAAGGGACTTGAAAAGTCTTGGTTTTTCTGTAGAGCTCATCTTCACCAATTATTATTTTCAGGCCATTAATATCCCCAATTCCAGGATGGAAGTTAAATGTTTCTAGAATCCAGAAAATAACTAAAATCTACCAGAGTACTACTCAAATATACGAGGAAAGGAAGAGTAATACAAGTAGTTAGCACTAAAAAGTCTAAAATACTACGTTGATAATAGCTGCTCAGTAATCTAATGGTGTGAGACAATGAACGTGTACTGAAAACTGGATTTCTTTCAGGAGTAAAAAGAGTATTACTCAGCTTATACAGATAAAGAGAATCCTATCAACAAATATAAAAGGTGAGACGGTCATCAGTATATATTTAATGAACATCAGTATCAAGTAATTCTATCATTCTATGATATGATTAAGGAATCGAAACAAAACCAGAGGACTTGTAATGGCTTTTACAGAAGATAAGCAGTCGAAGAAAGGAGGAGATCTGGTATATCCGCATAACATCTGTAACAATATCTTTTAGGCCAAAATCAGGTGGAGAAGGCAATCGGAAAATGATTTACTCAAATCGGTTTTCAAGGTTGTGATTCATTCCCAGACAATGATGAGCCCAGTTTCAGCATCAGAGGATACACGGGACTGAACTCCTTGTCCCCTCTGGCCCTCACCTTTGCAGCATAATCATCTAAAGTTGCTTTGATTCCTTTCCAGATTTGATCCTCCCCCTTCTCATCCAGCCATAATGAATACTTTTGTGGCGTAAGACGGTTTCTTTGCACAGGTGACTGCAGCTCTTCTGGTCCTCTCGAGTAAAGATGGTGAAGGATGACACTTAGTGGCAGATCTTGAAGAAGTGGCGATGACTCCAACTGAGAAGTTTCCAAGAAAATAACAGGTCGGAATGCTCGGAGTGCTCGATAAGGTGCCCCAAGCTGTTCTACCGGGAACAAATTTTGGCTTACTGCTAATTCAAGCTCTGCCATGTCCTACTAGCCATCCTTAACTTGCCGGATTCTGAAAGTGGTCTAACCAGTGAAGCATGTCGAATATAAAATATCAAAACCCGAGAAGCCATGCTCCTTACAAGCCCAGTGCAAATAAACTCGGTCCCAACAGAGGCGGAACTTGCTGATCTAGGCAACAGTCTGGATAAAAATTCAGTACGGAAGTGAAGAATGCTCTTCTGCAACTCTTCCATGTATGGTGACGCATTGTTATCCATAGCAGCATCCATGCCAAGTGTAGCAAAATTCTGCTCATGAATTTGCAGGATACAGGACTCTAGGCGTTCTCGCATGGCTTGGAATAAGGATGTCACTGAATCACATGCAACCCGATATATAGCATCAAGTGCAGGAGACATAATATCAGCAGCAATAACGGGCAATCCTCCTATTAGGGAAAATAGACGTGTATAAATTTCTTGCAGGTGTTGGCATAGCATGAAATTCTTCTGCTGCGCCAAAGTTGCAGGTCCTGTTATTTGGCGGTGCTTCAGGACCTGTTGATATCTGCCATGCATAATAATTAAGGAATTAACGTAAAGAATGCACAAATATAAAATAGAGGTTACAAATTTATGGCTATGCCAAGAAAGAACAGATTGACTCGACTTTTGCTCAGAATACAGGCACTAGATATATTTTCTTTCTAAGAAGAATCAATTGAACAACAAATGGATATCATAGTATTTTGACACACAAGCCTATGTCAGCTTTGGCACCTTCTGAGAGCCTCATGGCACAGCAGTCTACCTACACCTAATCCTTCCCAAATGCAGTCGAACGCATTCTGCACTAGGTTTTGCTTACTCTGATCTTGTGATGAAAAGATTTTTTTTTAAAAAAAAAAAAAATAAACCGGAACGAAAAGAAAAGAAATACTTATATCCCAGAAGAATCTTTTAAGTCGATTAATCTTTGTACCAGTACACTAAGTTAAGCTCTTCTGGAAGTTTTTCATGTTCTGAAGAGTCGAGTCATCTCCTCATCGTTGATCCATCAACTTCATCATAAAAGCTACAAAAAGCGAGGTAGACCTTGAAAGAGGGGCTCATTCACTTTTCTAGAATCAACCTATCACTTAAAGATAGCCACTGCTAGCATATACTACTTGGGCATTGCACAAAGCCCACATCAGCCCAAGCAGTCTCCTTGAATTTACAAGCCTTATTCTCCACTTCCATATCTAACAGTCGCTAAAACCCCCTTTTTGACATAAATAAAGCCCCAAATAGCATTCAAAAGGGGTTTTAGCGACTAGTAGATGTGTATAAGAACCAGACACCTAGATACACACCCCTAACCAGTTTAGACACGGGTTATTGGATATGGCAGAAAACACATTTTATCTGTAATTTTAAACTTGTAATAGAAGAAACTTTACATGTGCATCTTGTAACATCATACATGTAGATGAATTAGGTATTAGTAATCCATTCCTTTGCCGCATGCTATACAATAGCCTCTCTCATTTGCTCTATCTCTTCTATAATTGCCAAGATAGTGATTCATCAAAAACTGTTTAACAGTGACAAAAGAATTTTCTTCCTAAAAATTAAAAAGCAAAAGCTATTGAAAGAACATTCCCTAAGGGGCTTTCAGAGTAAGCTTTTCAACTTAACATAATCTATAGTACAGAGTTGAACAGAAAACAAGAATAATATCTCAAAACCACTTATAGTTTAAAAGATCTAGAATGAGCTATTTTAGGCAAACAAGAATAGGCTCCCCAACTATGTGTCCTCCCAAATCTTTTCTTAATTTATCAAAGCTGATCACCTGACGTCAAAGTTGATGCTCAATTTATTACTTCTAATTAAAAATGGCAAATTTGATGGCTGATGATTATAGGTAGGGTTCTGTAAGATCTAAACCCAAAATCAGAAAAATGATATCATTCCTTAGTGATTTGCGAATTACATTATATTCTCACAAAAATCATTAACATAGGCCAAATTCTATTAAGCACAACTTGCTGATACAACAAATAGGATTCCATGTGATTCATATCATTCTCCTCATGTAATCATCATACAACATCATTAAAATTCCAAAAAGGAATTTTTCCTTAAAAATGTAATGATTGGCATTGTTGAGTGCATGGCAGTTTCAAGTTTTTGTTGCCTTCATATTTTCAATGTGTTTGCAGTTGCACATTATGCTAGTTATAGCAATTCGACATTTCATGTTCTATAGAACCTAAACTACAGCAAAAGATCAAAGATGAAACCATTTAAAAATCACACAGGAACCATGGGACTATAGATTAAGGAGATAATGGAGAAGCCAATAGCTTGACCACAAGGAAAATGCTGGACATGCCAAAAGGTAACTCCAAAATGGAACAGAGATGAACGGATGATTGTGCTTTGATCAGCACATAATTCTAAATTATGCTTACATGACTGGAAACGCAAAAAGGCCAGCTGATAATGAACACCTTACTGTGCCGGAGGGAATTAATGGTGAACCAAATACTATGACCTAACATCAACCTACCTAATCCTTTGTATCAACATGCTAATGATGTCACACAAACAAAGATCAAATCACGACCACCAGACAAAAGATTATCATCTACCTTCCTTTTGAAGGATACAAATGCAGAAATCTTTGTAACTTATTACAAATTACGTTATCATAAAAGTAGGGGGAAGAAAGGAAACGTATCCAAAACTTGTAATGTGAGAAACTTTTTGACATCTATCAACAATGGTGCACTAAAATAAAAGCCATTAGGTTGTAGAATGGGCCATTTTTGATCAGTTGAGAACTGGACAAGCTACTTAGGACAGGATAAAATATTCCCAAGTTATATACTTCTGAAACTTCCAAATACACAGTCCCCAGATAAGTTCTCAAAAATGATTATTAGGTCCATGAATGTGTATTGTAATTTCAAAACTTCTACATCAAAACGTAAGGGTTAATGGTTATGGTTGGAACTACTGAAGTTTCATAAAAATATGAAACAGGGTAGACTGAAACAATTAAACCCAGAGTTAAAAAGGGTACCGAAAGAGAAAAGAAGGAAATGGAGAGAAATAGAGTAAAAGGACCAACAATTTTTATCTATAATCTTATATAAAGATCTGTTGCACAACTGCTATCTTAAAATTTCCTATTTCCAATAAATATATAATTTTTATTGAAAAGGAAGTACCTGGTATTCAGCTCTTTCTGCAAGCAGATGCAGAACTTTAGTGATCTCACGCGAGACAAGCAGCGTCAGACGTGGATCCAGCTGCACACCTTCAACCTCTTCCTGAATTCGTGATACAATCTTCAGAATATTTTCTCTGGATGGAATAGTTCCTCGGCTCGACATTGGAAAAACTGAATTAACAAGATCTGAGAGGCGACCAAGGCAGAGTGTTAAAAATGCAGTCTGAAAGATTTCAATGGCAGCAATCATTTGATCCTTTCCTTCTGGACTCAAAGCTGGTGGAACTCCTTTGACATCTGTATCACGTGTAATTCTTTCAAGCAGATTTTCTATCATGGCGTAGAGCTTTAGGATACCCAACAGTGAATATTTCTTTCATAAAGCTTGATGCAGTAAAAATAGACATCATTTGGCTAGCAAAAGACTTAACCAACGCCTCCCAAATACGATCCGTTAACATAGGGTCCCCTTCCTGAGCAACAAGAACCAATATAAACACCCATGAAATGATGCAGGTAAAAACTAAGAGTTGTTTGAGTTTCAAAAAGGTTCCACAAAGAGAATTCAAGATTGCCATCTAAGCTATACATCTGTATTGTGACTTTGGATACCCAACAGTGAATATTTCTTTCATAAAGCTTGATGCAGTAAAAATAGACATCATTTGGCTAGCAAAAGACTTAACCAGCGCCTCCCAAATACGATCCGTTAACATAGGGTCCCCTTCCTGAGCAACAAGAACCAATATAAACACCCATGAAATGATGCAGGTAAAAACTAAGAGTTGTTTGAGTTTCAAAAAGGTTCCACAAAGAGAATTCAAGATTGCCATCTAAGCTATACATCTGTAATTGAGACTTTTGTAACAATAAGACACTGAAAAGGATTTTAGCCACAGAGAGTACTCTTCAGATAAATAACCATTTGCATTATTTCTATAGAAAACATTGAAAAAAACCGAGTGAAGTAAATTATTCAACTAAAACTTATAATACGTAAATTTAATGTTGTTTAACAACTGCATCGAAATGGTTAACCCATATTGAGTAAACCACTATGCTTAGTGACACAACCAATAAAGAAAATGCGGTGCAAAAATCTTTGAACCTAAAGAAGGCCTCTGGCAATACAGCACATTCTTCTTGAGTTCATGTGCATGCAAGACAAAACAAAGTTAGGCCACGAAAAATGAATGGCACAAGCATCTACTCAGCACCCTATTTTGTGTGTGTGTGTTTTTTTTTTTTTTTGTCCCTGGAGTATAATTGAAAATAAAAACAAAGCATAAGTGAGGATAAAGACAAAGCAACTCGATAATAGTCTTTCTTTCTTCTCACATTCCTCATGCATCAGACCAACAGAACAGTCACTTCAAGATCTTCATCTCAGCTTTATGAATTCTTTAGCATTTTGTCTTCTTGAATTATAGACACAGAAACCCTAGTCTCAGACTGCCAGTTCAAGCTATTAAACAACTATATTCACTGGCTTAGTTTGGGAGTTGAGAAATTATAAGAAAAGAAGAGAAAAGAACACACCTGCTTTTGTTTGGGAGTTTAGGCAGGAAAAAAAAGAAGAGAAATGAAACGATTTGGAGTGATAATTTGATCCCAAAATTTTCTCTCCAAACTTGGAGAGAAATGGAGAAAAGGTGTAAATTTAAACTAACAAAATATTTTAAAATGCCAAAACTATCCTCAATAAATTAAACAATAAAATTATAAAGACCATCATATCCTAAAATCATTCCATTTCTTCCCTATACTTCCAAACAACTTGGAGAGATAATCCAATCTTTTCTCTTCTCTTCTCTTCTCTTCTCTCATAACTTAAATCCTATTCAGGCATCTTCCCTACATGAAACAAATGATTGAAACTCCTCATCAAGTCATAGTCTGTCACCTATCTCTGGTTCAAATTTCCACTGGTTAGCCTAGACATCCTGTCTTGTAAGCAGGAGATTTTGGATGATTAATACCAAGGAGTAGCCATTCTCACGTTTCATATCCCTCATTCTATTGCCTATTCATCTCCGTTCCTGAAGTGAAGTGGCCCCCAATGGTCCCTCAACTAATTCTATTCCCATGCAACACCATTACAGAGAAGTGCTCTACTACTACATCCAATTGATTTTAAGGACTCCAAATGTACTGTATTTTTTTGCATGCTAAATCCTCATTAATGCAACTTCGATAAAAGTGTTACTTCAAAAATCCTAATATTTTTCTCTACACATTAGTTCTACTTCTACCCTCGAGTTTTATGAATGTAAGGTTCGTGAAACAAAATATGGGATCCATAACCAATTCAATAAGTAAGCATAACTAGTACTAGTATAATGCAATTCTTCAAAAAGATCATAAGTGAACCCTATCCACGATTCAATTACCTGTAAGACCTCATCAAGGAGCAAGACATGCGTAAAAGGGTCCTTTTTCTTTGATAAAACTCTCTGTAAATGCCAAACAGCAACCACAATCGAATGGAACTGATCCATACAAACATTCATCCTCCGCCAAAGTGCCTCCTTCGCTTTAGCTCCACCTCCAGACTGAGGTGTCCCACTCCTCTGTACTCCTCCCGGCCCCGCAAATCCCCCCCCTCCTCCACCACCTCCACTGCCCGATATCGCCTTCATATCTAATGCAACATTCACACTTTTAGTTCCCATTGCCTTATACTTACTCACCAATCCATCCACGGTTGCCCTCAACTCCCCCATATTATAAAACACCTGCAAACCTGCCCCAACCTCGGCCTGATTCAACCCTTCAAGCCCTCTTTCGAGCACTCTCATCCCCTCAGCTCGCAATTTCTGTCCGATTTCCGTGACCCATTTTATCTCACTGTCCACTACATCAATCCCAGACAAATGTACGGCTTCGTTATAGAAACTAATATCTCAAAATGCAGCTGATTCCGCCTTTGAAATATCCAGTTTTTCAGGATCCGGGGCCGAATCCATCAAATCTCGGATCTTTTTAGACAACCTGAGAGTCCTAATCGTAGACTGGAGCAGCTCAGTAGTTGAATGAATGTTGGTAAGTTGGAGGGTTTTCGTTGAAATCAACCGGTGGGGCTCGGATAGTTCGGACCGGATTTTCTTGACGGAGGATTGGAGGGACGAGACGGATGAACGGAGAGAGGAGAGAGCGGAATCAGCGGCTTTAATCGAGGAGAGTTGATGGAGGAGATCTTGGTGGCGGGAAAGGACTTCATGACGGAGCTGAGAATCGAGAAGGCGGAGGCCTTCCTGGAGTTTTTCAATTGCGGGAGGCGGCAGAGCCGGAGGAGAGGGCGGCGGAGGAGAAGCGGGTGGAGTCGAAGTCGGAGGATAGGAAGGTGCAGAAGATGGGGTCTGAGGAGAAGGAGTCGAGAGCACGAAAAGACAGGGGAGTCACCAAAGCTGGCGGCGGCGCCGGCGGTGGAAGTGAGTGGTGATTGGATGTCTTTGAATGTGGAGAGGCGTTGGAGTGGGGATCTTTGGATGGCCGGAGAGGCCATGACTGATCTGGAATTTTAAAGCCCAAATCGAACAATTTGGGTGATTTTAACACTTGAACCGGTGGCGTTTCGTGCTGATCTGGGAAGTTTATGGTACTACTTCATATTCTGTAATTTTAGTTAATTAGTGGATTAATTCCAAATAATCTGTCAAGTCACCCAAAAATAGGACCCTCGAATTCAAATCAAATTTTTATTCAACTAGTTTTGATGAAAATTAGTTTTGTACTTCAGATTTGATTATTTAAAAAATTAATAACCGAATCAACAAAAATTTAATGTGATTATTTTTTAGTTTTAAGTAAACCATTCTATATTTATATTAATCCACATTTTGAGATGGAAATTAGGGAAAGTATTTTTTTGGGTGAAGTTCGGTTACTTAATTTTGAAAATAATCTTAATCTTATTAGTTTTATAGATTAATTTTTTATACACTACTAAATTTAAGATAATTGAATAAATCTAAAAAGAAAAGAAAAAGAATTGGTTATTAGACGGATAGAACAAAAATTTGGTTTAAATATAATATTATATTTCTAGTACCGAAAACTAAAAAAAAAATAAGAAAACTTTTAACCAAATAATTGAAAATCAACTAATAAACACACCTATCAAAAAACGTGAAGAAATTCTTTCAATTAAGCACCCTTAACTAGAAAAAAAAAAAAAAAAAAAAAAAATCCAATTGAGTTCCACTATTTGCAAACTAATACTAATTGATTACTAAAATTTAGGGTACTCATTGAACAACTATTAAACAATAAATATCTTGTTCAAAAATTAATAAAAAATTTAGTTTAGAGAAACTTAATTCTCTATTTTTAATAAATTAGGTCACTCAATCTCACTAAATTTACTGCCATTAAATACTTAATAATTATTCAATTAACTATCCGAACTTTTTATCACTTTTTAAGAGGCAACTTGCAAGTACTTTAATGATCATAGGTGGCATAACAACGGACCACCTTCGTAGTTTTTCGTGCAAAAATTACATCTCTAGGCTCACTTTTCACAGGGAGAAATACAATGCTATTGTCAAAATTGGCCATACCCACTAGCTTTTCAAGTCCAAACCCACTCGCTCTCCATGATGTTATGTCCACGACAGTGGCTTTGGCTCTCCATGGAGGGGGCGAGTTTTGAGAATAGGGTGGGTTGTGCGGGGATAGGGGAAGAGGGATGGGTTCTAGGAGAAGCTGGGGGTAAGGGTGTTTATCGACCGATTTTTTGGTAATTTAGATAAAAAAAAATTTTATTTCGGTGCAACAAAATTAAAACTAAATCCAAATCAACTTTTTTTGATTAATTGGTTAATCAAACTTTTTTTTTTCAATTTATCCGATTAACTAAAGTTCACTAGTTAATTTAAAAATTAGGAATAAAATTAAATACGTAAACTAATCAAATTAATAAACAAAAACTTAAAACTACTAAAACTAATACTAGAAACTAAAAAATAACAAAAAAATAATATCAAAGTGTTAAATGAATGGAACATGGAATTCGGTTACTAAAAAACTAAAACCTAAAACTAATAAAACTAAAATTTCGATAATTCGGTAATCTAATATTTTATTTTCAATAACCAATAGAACTTATTTGATTTATCTAAAAATCGATTATCCAAAAATCGACAGACTTATGGGGCAATTTGGTTCGCTCAATTTATTTAGTTAAATCAAACTATGAACACCCATAAGTATGGGCCAGGAGATGGTTTAAGGAAAGGAAAGGAAAGGAATATTTGTTAACAGAGTAAATGGCATCGTTAGTATCGAAACTTTTGACTTTTAGTTATACTTTAGTTTCTCATTTCTTGATTGTGTCATTTTGATTTGTCCAATTCTAATGGTAAGAAGGAATTAGATATCATAACGTGTATCACATAAGTGATTAATAGGGGTAATTTCAGAATACAAATGGAACAAAATGGTATAAAAGTAAGAGTTTGTATTTAATCACTGAAAAGTTTGAGAATTTTTAATGATTAAATGAATACTTTTACTTTCTTTTTTTCTTTAATTGTTTATAGTTGTAATAATGAAACTATATCAATTTGTTTAATTTGTGTTTCAAACTTTTCGCTTAATTTGGATAATGAAAATTTTTCATTCTTTTCCAAATAATATTTTGTAATCATTTCATACACGTTTTATAACCACCTTTTTACATCACATATATATCCATAAAAAAAGTTGCTAAATTATATATTTAAATAATATTCAAGAATAATAACTGTTGAAAGAGAACGATTTTCTCTTGTGCTATGCACATGACAATCCCCGATGCCTTCTGACCATCGGAATTGGACAAGTGCACTAATTAGACATTATTTATAAAGGTGAAATACTAAAATGACAGAATTAAAACATGAGTACCAAAGTGTAATTTAGTCAGAAATTTGGATACCGCAATCGATTTGTTTGAATTAAAAATAATGAGGCATTATTTGGTAATTAATATTTAGTCATTTTTTATAATTTTTAAAAAATAATATTGACATTTAAAATAATAAGTGACGAAGCTAGAATCAGCTTCTAGGTAGAGAGAGAAAGTAAAGGAGTTGAGGAGGATTTGTAGTTGGAATTAATGTGTAAAGATTAGTACAGAAAATGTGAGTCTGATTCTCTGAGTGAATTTTCTTAGCACCCAAACCCCTTATTTATAGATGAGGGAGCATGATGCACTGAATTTTCATTTATTGTGCTGCATTACTCGCCGAAACGCCTGGTTTTTCCTGCCGAAACGCCTCGTTTCATTTCAAACCCGTCAGTTTTCCCTCCGGATTCATAGAACACTCCTGAAGGATGCTCTCCTATTTATACCCCCATTCTCTCCCTTATTCACTTTAACTTTCTTCCTTCAATTTTTTCCTTCGCCCTTCACTCCCTTTGCTCTTTTACTCTCCCAAAATTTCACACCCTATCTTACTCTCCTCACCACTGTCCTCCTCACCACCCTTGCATCCGACTTTCCTTGCCAACCGCCGCTCAATGATCCAGATGTGTATAAGAACAAATATTGAGGGAGTAAACTTTCAAATAGAAGACTATAACCGGTACGTTTACTCCCTCATCTCTCAATAGCACGCCAATCCCTCCTTCTCCCGTAGACGCCACTGATAGGCTACTGAACCCCTCAGATGAGGCTCTCCTGGCAGCAGTCCCCCTAAGCTTTCCTCCCAAACTTACCCTAGCCAAGCCTCTACAGAATGACCACCCCAATCTCCAAACACAAAACATATCAAACACCCTCGACCCCGAGGGTATCAGAATACTTAGGGACCGATACCGCTTCCCTAAAAATATACACATCAAATTTCCTACTCCCGAGGACCGAGGCCACCTGCCTTCTCCTGGTTACTTAACAGTTTAACAGGAGTAGCTTGAAGCGGGGCTGAGGTTACCGATAGCACCCCTCTCGTCCATCTGGACGAGTCCGACCACCGGCATTTTAGTATATCCCAACTAACCCCAAACGCATTTCGTCTTATTGCCGGATTCTCCATTCTCTGTAAATTACACAACATCCCCCTTTCCTTAGACACCTTTATAATGATGTTGAAGCTATCCCCTGCGAAAGGATTCTTCTACATTTCACCCTGAACCGCGGGCAAACAACTCATTTCGGGTAACCCTTCATCTATCACGACTGAAAGAAGCAAAATTGAGTTGCACAACTCTCAGATGTGTGGTTCAAGAGACATGTATCCAAAATCGGGCCGATCCGAACCCCAAAAGACCGGAAAAGCCTCTCTCCCAGACTGAATACAAAGTTCAATAGAGTAAACCTTAGATTAAATTTTAACAAATGCCATTTTATGAACTGTCTCTTATACGCATCTAGATGGGACTATTTCCTACCCATGACATCCTTCCGAGCTACGACCCTCACAAAGGTCATCTTTTTTTTAAATGTCGCTTCATCGTAACGCTGACCTCGTATCCCAGAGCTCAGAGCATTCCTAAGGGGGCTAGTGTCAACCAGACGTGCTACTGGCACGGGCTCTTCCAGCCAGCTCTCTTCATCAACAAGCGGATCCTCATCCGCCACTACCAACACGCCTTCGGGGAGTACTGAGGCCAGAGGATCGGACTTCAGCACCCCCAAACCAGACCGAGGCCGGAAGCACCCCGGAGAGACCAGGTGGGGATCCCTGTCTCTTACCTCGCCGAGCCCGAGACGATTCACGTTACTAGGAAGAGGTCGAGGGAGGCTGCACTGAGCCTCAGGAAGGGTTCCTCCCAGACAGTGCCCTCTCCTCTTCGTCGTCGCCTTTGAGGTCCTCCGGTCAGTGGCGCGGGTGAGGACCCCAGGGGTAGATACTGGAAATGCCCTGCTGTCAAAACAGCTCATCACCTCTTTTGGTAAGGACTGTCTTACCTTCTTCTTTTTCGCTTTTTGTTCTTCCTTCCCAGTTGAGAGCTGACACCTTTCTCTTTTCAGGTGATAAAAAATATAGCCCCGAGGAGAAGAGTGAAGAAGTTCGCGCGGTCACAAGATTTGCCCTGGGATCGATTGAGCGTTAATCCTCTTCCGGTTCCCCTCACCTCGGGGAGTACTGAGTTCCGACCTATCCCGCCGATCGATATAAACAACCGGGCACATTTCTCGAGGAGGCTCGCTAGCAGGCGAAGATGGTAGCCTTGCCTCGGGATGTAGCCCATGTAAAGAGGCTTACCCCCAACAGAGGCTAAACGAGTTTCACGTTAGTTTAATATAACTAAGTGTGCCTGGCTTTTCTAAAAATTCCAACTTTTTTGCACTTGGTATTTCAACTTACACATTTGCTCCTTTGCAGGCTGTTACTATTTTGCCCGTCATTGCTGAGTGCAAGTCCTCTTTCAACTTTGTCATCAACTCCATGAAGCAGGAGTTGGCTCACGCCAAGTCTGGTGTAGATCAGGTTGTGAAGGAGGCTGTTAAAGCCAACGAACTGAAATGCAATATTGAGGCGGATAAGAAGTACGATGAGTGGAAGGCCAAGCTGTACCGAAGTGAGAGACAAGTTTTGCCAGGCTGAGCTAGAAAAGAAGACCCTCCAGGTTGACATCATCGATCGAGACAAGAGGATCGCGGACCTAGAGCAGAGGGTCCTTCAAGTTCAGGAAGAGGCCCAGTTGGCCGAGGCGAAGTTTGCTTCTCGGGAAGGGGAGCTGCGGATTGAAGGAAGAAATGAGTTCATGGCTTCGGACGAAGCAGATGAGATGCTGAAGGAGCTCACCAAGAAGGTCTTCTCCATGGGGTTCACACTGGCATGTGACCACTTGGTGAAGAATCCTGACCTGTACGAGGGGTTGCCATATGATGCCTCTGTTACCGAGGAGGTCATCAATGGCTTACAAGGTCAATTCAAGGACCCAGTACCGATCCCTGGAGCTTCTGAAGTGACTGCCTTGATTCAGGGTGCAGGTCCCGAAGCCGAATCTGAACCTGCGAACTAAGCCGAGCCTTCCACTTCTGCTCCGCAGACTGACGTGATACTGTTGTAATAGCTAGAAACCTTTGATGTAATAGCTAGAATTTTTTAATGAAAATCTTAAGTTTTGACAATCTCGTCTTCTCTATAAGAGCCTCGTCTTTTCTTTACTTCCTTCCTTTACTTACTTTTCATTTTCTTTGTCTCCTGCAGGTAAGGCAAAAGACTTATGATATAATAAGATAAAAAGGTTATAACAGAAAGAACAATAGCATAGAAAATTACCTAAGTCCCCATTTCGTTTTGAACTTAAGCCTTGTATGAACCCTTCCGGGTTGAGGCAAAAGAACTAAACTTAGTTCCTTATGTTTGCTTTAGCCATTAACTTGAATCAGACCTCCCAAGGTCAAAAAAATGCAGTTTCGTTTGAGGAGGGCTATTGAGCCTCTCTGAGGATCGGATCCTCTCAAATTCATTAAAGGGGGGTTGCTAAGCCTCAACCTTCAAACTTTGTTTTCATATCTAACTGGATCCGGTCCTCTGGGGAGGCTGAACCCCAAAATGTATATTCGAGGTCCCCTCGAGAGGGGACAGCTCAAATCAAGCAGAAAAGCTGTTGACTGTCTGGTATCACTTTCTTTTGAGAAGGAACTTTTATGTGTATTCCTGAGACAGGATATTACCAAGGAATGTAATAAAAGTTCCTTCTCATTCGAGACAGGTCCCTTTTCATGTCAACCAACTTTTCTGTCTCTTATACACATCTAGGTGATGAGCTAGATGTGTATAAGGGACAGGTGTAGAAGGGATACACATCTAAGAGTGTTAAGCTTCATGTCCAGAAGGTGTCCAAGTATACACATCTAGAAGTGTTGTATCCTGAGGTGGCATTGACGTGTTCGTCCTTATACCGTCTAAGACATGATGTGCGTCCCGGACAGATGCACCAATCTCTTTTCCTCGAGCAGTCTAAGTTAGCTTGCAGAGCCTCGCTGTTGTGTTCTAGGGCACACAAAGATACTCGAGCCGACGGTAACCCAATCTCCGCAGGATAATGACCTCGACTCGTAAGTCAAGCTGAATGGAGTGTTTTTGTTAGCGAACCGAGGTGTGGTCCTGTACGTCCACAAGACACTAGGTAATTCCTCGACCCAAGGAATTTGGCTCATTCAAGTCAAGTCTTGAGCCTCATCAAGGAGGGTTAGAGTTGATCCTTCTCAGTCTGTCCGTTCGCTTGTGGATGAGCGACCGAGGTGAAGTACTGTTTGATGCTGAGGCTAGTGCAGAAGCTCTTGAAAGGCTCTCCTTCAAATTGCTTTTCGTTGTTAGAAACGAGCACAGTGGGGATACCGAACTGGTAAATAATATTTTTCCAAAAGAATTTTTCTATTGTTTGTCCAGAAATTGAGGCCAGGAGCTCGGCCTCGATTCACTTGGTGAAGTAGTCAACCGCCACTACCAGGAATTCAAGTCTGCCCATTCCTTTAGGAAACGGGCCCAATATGTCTATTCCCCACTGAGCAAATGGCTATGGGCTCTGAATAGAGACCATGTTTGAACCGGGCCTTCCAGGGGTATCGGTGCATGTACTTGACATTGATGACACTCCCGTACCAAGGTGTTAGCGTCCGAGTGTAAAGTCGATCAATAATACCCGGCCAGCAAGACCTTGTAAGCCAAGCTCCGAGGACCGATGTGATTTCTGCATATGCCCTCGTGCACCTCTCGTAGCACATAGTTAGCTTCTGAAGGCGTGAAGCACCTCAGCAGGGGACATATGTTTTTTTGTACAGAACTCCATCAATAAGCGTATACTTAGCAGCTTTGTATTTGATCCTTCTGGCCTTGGTCGGGTCCTCGGGAAGCTTATCGTTGTTGAGATAGCTCATTATGGGTTGTATCCAACCGAGATCCGGTTAGACACAAGAGATTTTTTTCAAAAGTCAATACCCAACTTTTGACCTTAGCTAGGTACCTTTTTAAGATTATGCCTCGAGCCTCATCATTTTCTAGGCTTTGATTTACAACCAGCTGAGAATCAGAATGTATCTCTGAGGTTCTCAGCTCCCATCTGGTGGGCTGATCTCCATCCCACAGATGAGGGCCTCGTATTCAGTTTCGTTGTTGGTTGCTGAGAATCTGAACCTCAGGGTATCAGAGAGATGGTCTCCTTCTGGGGATCGAATTATTATCCCTATCTCGGCTCCGAATTCACACGAAACTCCGTCAATATGAAGCTCCTATGTGAGGTCTTCTCTTGCTTGTGTTCTTTTGCTTGGTCGATTATCATGACAATGTCGACCTTCTCGGTGTCACATCTTCTCGCAATGAAATCGCAAAAGTTTGTGCTTTGATTGCTGTCTGAGACCTGAATTCTATGTCGAACTCGAGCAGTTCCTCAGACCACTTTAGCATTCTACCCGAAACGTCTGGCTTGCTCAGTATATTTTTCAAAGAAAGGTTAGTTAGAATGATTATCTTGCGGCCATGAAAGTAAGGTCTTAGCTTCCAGGTTGACATCACCAATGAGAAGGCTGCCTTCTCGATAGAGGTGTAGTTTTTTTCTAGACCTTGAAGCACTTTGCTTACAAAATGGATGGGGCATTGTTTGTCGTGCTTATCTTGCCTCAAAAGCACCGAGTTGACTACCAATTCAGTGATTTAGATGTACAGGTATAGCAGTTCTTCTTTTTGATGTCCAAACTATTACAGGGAAGTCGAATATACATTTTGGGGTTCAGCCTCATTCGGATCGATCTTAGTGTCACAAACATTTCCCTGAGATCTTCTAGGGTTTCCTCATAGGTTCGGCTCTTCACCACCATGTCATCAATGTATACCTCCATGTTTCATCCTATTTGGGACTTGAAGGTTTTATTGACGAGGCGTTGATATGTGGCTCCGGTATTTTTGAGTCCGAAGGCATCGTAGTGTAGCAATACGTGCCTCGGTCGATGATAAAAAAGGTTTTCTCTTCATCTTCTCTAGCCATGTATATCTGATGATAACCCTTGAATGCATTTAAAAAGTGTAAAATACAAAATTCAACAAATAAATCTACTACCGTATCGATCCGGGGTATGGGTAACTGTCATTTAGACATGCTTTATTAAGATAAGTAAAATCTTGACACATTCGCGAAGAAGAATCTTGCTTAGTTACAAGGACTGGATTACAAAGCCAAGTTGGATACAATACTTCTCTAATCAGTTTTGCCATAAGAGACAGGTCTGTGGGAATCGACAGATTAAATCGTGCTCCAGCATCAAGAGACACTTCTTCTGCTTGACTGGCCTGTATGTCGGGTCCACTCCAAGTTTGTGCTCGATTATTTCTCAAGGGACGCACGGCATGTCTTCGACGGTCTAGGCGAACACGTCCTTGTATTCAGCCAGAAGTCTGAGGAGGGTTTTGAATTCTGTTGGGAGGGTAGCACATATCTTTATTTTCCTATATGGGAGGCTCGGATCCAGTGGTACCTCCTCGATGGGGACCTCATCTTGGGGTTCAATTTTTGCTTTGCCCTTCTCCTTGGGTTCGGGAGGCTCGGGGATCTCAGTAGCGCTTCTCTGCGCCCCAACATTGTTCTCCTCCTCCCTTTGACTTGTCGAAGACTCTTCCAGGCCATTCCAGGTGGATGGGGCATCAAAAGTTTGCAGGAAGGCCTTATCTGTGATGGACATGGTCTGCGACTGGGACCACAGGGATATCATCATGTAGCAGGCTCGGGTCTCCTGCTGGCTTTCAATTACGGTTCCTTCAAATCCGTCCCTCAACATAATTTTTATTCCAATATGGAACACGGACGGGAGGATTCTGTAAGTATATTGTGTGGGTTGGCCTAAGATCATGTTCTAGGAACTGTCCCTTTTTACGATGACGAAATTGGTCATCTCAATTCTGTATTTCAAGAGAGTTTCGAGGCATAATGGGAGCATTATCTGTCCCTCAGGCATGACCGAATCACCAGTGAAGCCAACCAGTGGGGGTTTTGAAAAGCTTTATCAAGGAGGCATTCATATGCATTTTGACCCAAGCGTCCCAAAAAAAAATATCCGCCGAGCTTCCGGTAACATCGACGAACACACGATGCATTTCGTAGCCGGCCATATTTACATGAATTACCACAGGGTCATTGTGTGACATTCAGCAAGGGACGGGGTCCTTGGAAGTGTATCCGAGGCTCATGAATGGCTTCAATCGCTTTTCTCAATTTTTGCCCCTAAGGAACGTCCCGGGCATATTTTTTTCCTGGCATTATTGGAGTCCCCGGTTGCCGGTCCCCCAACTATTGTGTTTATCATCCCGACCACATGAATCTGCTCATCTTGGTTTACCGGGGGATCATTTCTGTTCTGGCCGCCTCGGTCTTGCTGACGTGACGAGCGAGGCTAAGCTGGGTTTCCTCGATTGGCAGTGTTTCTTCGGAACTCTGTAGTGATTCAATTGATGAACTGCTGCAGGTGTCCTTCTTGAATGGCCTTCTCAATTTCAACCTTCAGGTGTTTGCAGGCCTCGGTATCATGGCCGTGTTGACCATGAAAGACACATTACCTTCGCCAACGGTCCGACTCTGGGATAGCTCAACCTATCTGTGACCCTCAACTTTTTAGAGGATGAGGGGTTCAGAGTTTTCAAGACCTTTTCGTTTTGTGTATCGTAAAGTTCTCTTTTTCTCCTGTATGACTCTTCGCCCCGTATGAACTCCGATGCTCTCTCCAGGAGCTCGGAGTAGGAGCTCAGCATACTTTTGGCCAGGTCGGCATTGAAGGTTCCAGGTCGGATGCCGTTGCAGAAAGCAGCCACCAAAATTCTTTCATCTACATTTTTAATTTGGACCGCTTCATCATTGAAGTAGTCAAACAAATTTGTTAAGCGATTTGTCGTACCTCTGTCGATTGTTCATGAGGTACGACATGTCTTCTGCAGTATTGATTTGCTTTGAAAGTGGCAGAGGAAGGACTTCGCCAGGTCATTGAAAGTGGCGATTGATTTTGTCGACAGCTCCTGGAACCACTACTGAGCCGGACCTCGAAGGGTGGTGGCAAATAATTTGCAACAGGTGGCGTCACCAGCTACAGCCATAAAGGCTTGTGACTGCTACCATGTGCTGAAGATGATCAGACGGATATCAATCTCCTTTGTAGCGGTCGAGGTCTGATAACTTGAATTGCCTCGGGAGTGATTCAATATTGATAGAGATTATCAATGGATCTCTATCAATCTCTGCTGGAGAAGGAGTATTCAAAACCTCGTCTCTTGTTTTTCCTCAAAATCTCTTGAATTTTGTTTTCGAGGCTCTGTTCCTCGAGCTGTTTTAAAATAGCCGGGGAGGGTCCTCTTGAGTCAGAGTTTTTTGAGGAATGTGCGCCGATTCTTCTGTACAATGGTAATTTTTTTGATTCGCTCGCTGATGAGTGTGATTTGTTGGATTGTTCGTCTGAGCATGACTTTGTTATTTTGTGGCACAGGTCGGTTAGACTCATAGCGTCAACCGGCTATTTCACAGGCCTTCGGCCGGGAGCGCGTTGTTGTTCGGCTTGTGGAGTGGTCGCTCAGTTTGAGCGCTCGGATGGAGTTTTGTTCTTGTGCTTATTCGCTCCACAAACGCTCAGAAGGATTCGAAATGATCAGCGATGTATTTCAGAACATCATTCTGCTTCTGTTGGACCTCGGCTGGTGTATCGACATTTTCTGTCTCATTGGTATGCACCACGAGGTACTGGTTGCTCGCCTCAACGTCTTTGCTAGCGGTTCGGCTTGTTCCTCGGTTCTTCATCCCTCCAAAAACAAAAACAGAGAATTGAGATGATGAAAAAGTATTGCAGGAGATGGAAATCTGTCGATTCCCACAAACGGCGCCAATTGACGAAGCTAGAATTAGCTTCTAGGTAGAGAGAGAAAGTAAAGGAGTTGAGGAGGATTTGTAGTTGGAATTAATGTGTAAAGATTAGTACAGAAAATGTGCGTCTGATTCTCTGAGTGAGTTTTCTTACCACCCAAGCCCCTTATTTATAGATGTAAATGAGGGAGCATGAGGCTACCATTATACTAGCTCAACTAGGACTAAATTACATTACTGCCTTAGTGAGGTTGCCCAGTAAGCACTTATATTCTAGAACAATTTGGAGAAAATGCTAAGTGTTACTGATCGGCATCATCAATAAGATAATTGTTTTTACGAAATAATATTTGAAAATAATTATTTGAATTACAAGTAATTAACAGAAATATAGATTAGGCGCTCCCCTATATTAGAGGCGCAATATTGCTCCCCATGCCACTACTTTTGAAACAAAAGTGTGGCAAAAAAAGCAGGAGGCATGACTGATGACAGCCTCATGCATGAAAGAGAAGTATTTAATGAAGGTAGCCAAAAAATTGTGAAATAAATCACAATTTGTTTTTTTATTGAACAAAAAGTTACATAGATAATAATAGTTAGTGCTTAATCTAAATTGTAACTTTTTGAAATTTATCATACTTGGTAGAATTAAACATTTTTTTAATTTTGGCCTTTACCTGATGTCGAAATTGATTAGTTTTTTTTAACTAAAAGTTAAAAATAGCAACATTAATGAAAATTGGTAATAAAAAGATAAAAAATATAAAAATTAGTAATTTTGAACACTTATAATTATGATCACTACAAAGTGTGCATATGTGCTAAATAAATCTAATAGACAACTAAACAACAATCATATCTTCTGATTGACATTTATAGCAACGAAAAAGTAATGAATGGTAGATATGAACTACAAAACATTGTTAAGTAAACTTTTTATACAAAATATAATTTTACAGTTATGTATGTTATTAGTATATGTAACTAACATGTTATACATAACTATGTTAGTAGTTATTGAATTAGACAAGGGATTACTTAATAAAATAATTTCACGTTTAAATACATTATTAATACTTTTGACTTAATTAATATTATAGTCTTATACATAGTAGTACTTTGACAATAATAAGTTTTATTGATTGAAATAATGTATATTAAGCTCATAAGTGTTATAGTACAATAATCTCAAATTGTATATTTGAAAAAGAATGACATAAGAAACTTTTGGATGAATATAATAAGATTTGAGCAATCAATATTAATAATATATATTATTTATAATTTAATTATTTTTGATACAAGAAGTAGGGAAAAAATATAAGTTTTTTTTTTAAAAATAAAATTAGCCTGATAGGTAAAAATTGTCACTAAAAGAATACCTATATCTCTAATCCTTATAAATAATTGCTAGGAGGATGTAGATCTTTTTTTTGGCCAGCGATTAAATTTTGGATCCCTCTGCTTAATTAATAGGGATACATGAATATTTATTTGATGTAAACATCTAGAATTGTAATGAAGATACATGAATTTCAAATTGTTCAATGTTATTTAGGTATAACTTGTCTAAATAAATACCGCATATGCAGAACTAGCTCAAACAAATGAAATACACAATATCTTATGATTAGTAACATAAGAAATTGTGTATTTGAAAAAGACTAGTATAAGAAAATATTGGACGAATAGAAAAAGATTGGGTCAATTTCAATATTAATAATATATATTACTTATAATTTTTAATAATTATTGCAAATTTCTAGGCAAGACTTGGTCACATTCCATTTTTATCTCTAAAATAATTAAGAAAGATCAAAGAAAATAAAATGGCCTAGAATGGAATTTGTAAAAAGTGACAATCATAAATCCCAGAAAAAGTTTTTCTTTTTCCCTTAAAAATGGTAACATCATTCAATATTGGGTTTAATTGTTTGATGATTTTTTTTATTATTAAAATCCATTATGTTTACTAAAATGGCCTCTTCCTTTTGTATAATTTTAGTATAATTTATAATTAATTTAATAACTTCTAATAAATTTTTTGTCTTATCACAAGAGAAAGGCAACACAAATAATAGTAATTAATTAAAATAATGAATTTAAAAACTCTTAATATATACTGATATGAGGTAAATAAAGTCTAACAAATAGCTAATTAAATCTTACTTAAATATTATAGTCATGTTAACCTTTTAAACTTAGAATATAATTAAAAAGGGACAAATTCCACTATAACCCTTGTGATTATCTATTTTCTTCACTACCCCTATATGGTTTAAAAACCTATAAATATCCCTTGTGCTTTCACTTTAAATGTCCAACGAATGAAAAATATCTAATAACGGTAGTTTGAAAGCCAGACGTGAAAAAGAAATTACTTGGTCCTAAAATACTGAGTAGTACTTGTTGAAATACTTGTAGTGTAAATTTGGATAAAAAATAAAATGTTACTCTAAATATTAATATGGCAAAATCTATATTGTGAAGTCAAAATCGATAAGTAAAATGAAGAAATGGAAACATTTGAAGGCACATTTTTGTAAGAATTTTGTATACCTATATGTAAAATCGTTACTTATAATCTAAATAAAATTGCAGAATGCATTTTGGAACGCGTGACTGGTAAACTTAAGTAAAATGTTTGTATCAAATATTATATAAGAAATACATCTAATTCCGACTGTGATTAATTTTTTCCTGATGTTCTTTTTTATTGTATTTGTTGAACAGTAATCTAATTTATTTTATGCAGTTTTATAGTTTAGAGCATGGATACTGGAATGCTCTGTAATTTACATGATAGATGTGGAATACATAGTAGTAATTTTCACAATAATGAATTTTGGTGATTGAAATAATGTTACATTAAGCCAATAATTATTGTAGTACAATATTCTCAAATTGTGTATTTGGAAAAGATTGATACAAGAAACTATATATTGGACAAATAAAACAAGATTGGATCAATCATAGTCAGTAACACTTATGACCAGATTGTTAAATCATCGCTGGAAAGGTTTCGATAAAAAGTTAGTACACTATTACAAAAGTCATAATTTTACAAAGATGATATAAAAAATAGAGAAAATAAATGGTATCTTGTCTTGCACTAAGTACAAGAAAAAATAATATCGCTAATAATGATTAATTAAAGTAATGAAATTAAAAACTCTAAGGGTATACTTAAATAAGCTAAATAAAGTCTAGAAAAATAGCTATTTAAACCTTAATTACTCAAATAGTGAAGTCATATTAACCTTTTAAATTTAAAATACAATTAAAGTGACAAATTCCGCTACATCTTTGTGATTTGGCCCTTTTTTTAACAATCTTCGTATGATTAAAAAACTTACACCCTAAACTTTCAATTTAAATGTCAAATAGATAGAAAATGCATCTAATAATCGTAGTATGAAAGCCAAACGCGAAAAAGTTACTTGACCCTAAAATTTTTGGCATGTTTCACAATTTTTTTCTCAAATTTTGTCTTAATAAATCCCAATTGAATTATAATGAATTGACACAATACAATTAAACAAAACTTAGAGGCGAGATTCAAAAAAATTTTAAAACATATCTTCTTCCTCTACTCACAAGCCCCACTCTCCCCACCCCTATCCCTATTCCTATCCCCACCACTAGCAGTCCCTACTCGCCAAGCCCACCACCTTAACCTGCCACCCATCTCCACCACTACTCTAGGAGCTCCCGCCACACAAACCACCTAGATCTACCTCCTCCTAGCCCATCATCCCTTTCCCTGCCAGTCCTTTCCATTAATCCTACCACCCAGCCCTCCATGTACACACCTTTTTCCAATCCCGTTAACTGCTCCCTTCACTACCACTCGAAAAGGCTCCCACCATTCACCCCACCTTGACTTATATCACCTTAGCCCCCTTCCATTAATCCCACCACCCAATGTAATTGACTGATACATTTTTTTCTTTAAATTGCTAACCAACCCCTCCACCACCATCCCCAGGAGGCCCTCACCTCACTCCACCTAGGTCTAACTCCCTTAGCCCCTTATCACCCATCCCAACCCACAATATGCTCTTCTAATTTAAGGGAGCATCCATTTAAGAGGGATCCATAATGAATACATATTATTTCAAGTAACCCTTTGGGTGTACAAACCATTCGACAACTATTTTTTTTTTTTTTTTTAAATCCCACATATCCCTCTTAGTGTCACGAACTCATGACAATAGATTATAAGAGAAGAGTCTTACCACCTAATTTACACTTTATTGTCATTATAAAACTAATTAACTCACCACATATATTCATTTTCTTTATAGTATTGTAAGAAATATGTTTTAAATTGGAAATTTTTTTATTTTATTATTAGTTTGAATGAGTTCGAAATGGTGAACTAGTTATAGTTTCCAAATCAAACTTGTTGAATTCTAGCACACAGTTTATCCTTGTGTTCCATGGTTCTGTCAATCATTCAGATGTTGACAACAGACCATGGCAAATGATCAGAGGTCTAATTTGAATTTTCAATTAATAACTATAAACTTCTCATTTAACCAGTTCCACTAATGACTATCGAAAGATGGACTTTTTGGAATACCAAACCTAGCAATTGTATAATGTATTACAGGTTATCAGCCTAACATAGTGCCTTGATTTGTAAGTGTTTTTAGCTATTTAATGTTTTTTGTTTGCACCATTCTTTTATGTAGCTAATTCAACTTGGATACTAGATAATTTTGTAGTTAATCTTATCAATGTTATGGATAAACAATTTTAAGTGATGAACGATCAATTGCAGATGTTCGATACCCATTAATTTGATGGATTGAAATATATAATTAGTGAATAATTTGAAGGATGTAAATAATGAATAGGACAAAAATTGAATATTGTGAAATATTATTTAGGAAATAAACATTTGACCAAATAATATTTCTTACTAAAAAATATTATTAGGCAAATAATGCTTATCATTTTGCAAACAAAACGAATCCAATGACATCATTTACTCTTTGTTGAAATTCTAATTTAGTACTAATTTTTTAATATTATAATTTCTAATTTTTTATTTTTTATTTTTAAAAATTTGAAATCGGATTGAAGGCCAGTCACCTGTGATATGCAAACAGAGGGATTCAGATTCTATAATTTTTCTGTTTGGGATACCTAATTCGTGACCAATAATTTGTCTCTTTTACACATTTTATATTCAAGCAGTTTAGGGTACTTAATTGCGACGTTAGGTTACTTTCTGATTTGAAACATATTCCTTATTTATAAGAGTTTTTTAGGAAAAAATGTGTTAATTAAAGAATATGAATTTAATTTTTGGAAAGTGCTACAATACTGATAGGGAATCATGCCGTTGTACTTTAAAACCTGTATAAAGTGAAAATCTAGATGTGTATAAGGTAATTTACTTTACAGGCCTTTAAAACATAACATAATATTTTATAAAGGGACGATAGAATTTTCTTTATCATTTATTAATTATTTTTATCAAATAGTACTATCTTACCTATATAAAAGTGCCAATAGCTTTGTTACAGTAACATTTTTGTACACCCTTTTTGGGAATAATGGAAATTGATAGGAGTACTTCGGTATCATTACTACCATACATCCACAATCTAAAGATTGTACTTTCGTTTGCTCAGATGCTCTACAATTAATTGCCACCTTTGTGCCATTTAGACACTAATGCGCTTAAATAGCTTGCTTACATTTGAATGTTTACCTTACCTATGCTGTCTTTTTACTCAACCTTAGGAAAGCCGATCCTCTATGTATGTGGGCCTCAATTACAATGCATATGTTGTGTGTCATAATCACAGACAGACAAATCATTCACCTCACTTTTCTTCCTTTCTTGGTAATATAAATAAAACTACTATGCATTTGCTGGCTGAGTTTTTATTTCTTCTTCCCAACTCCAGTTGCTAGCATTCCAAGGTATCTTCATACTCCTCATGACTTAACGCCCTCTCTTCTTTCTCTTGATTGCATAAAGAATTTGCACCTTCCAGTTAATTCCCAACTATAATTAATCTCCCACTTACAATTGCTTTAACTTTGTTCATGATTTTTTTGGTAAATTGTCCACGATATACATTTCTTCTTTTTTTTCTTCTATTTATGCATAACATGTTTCAATCTTATTCTTGTTTGTAATCACCATACCTGCAACCATATATGCATGTACCATAGAATTTGCAGCTTCTCGATATCTCCCAACTATAGTTGATTCATATCCCTTGTATTTTCTCCCCATTTGTTATTCATTTCTGTTTCTCTTGCCAGAAATCAATAGTATGCAAGCATATAAGAATGCATCCACCACTCATGCATCCTTTTCCACTAAATTCATTTTCCCTACCAAATTAGAAAATATCAATGACATAAATTGTATTTGAGTGGTAATCGCCTTCTTGCATGCATACTATTGATGTATATTGGTATAATGTTTATTCATGTGGCATTTAATGGGATTCTGTCTCTTGAAATTTGGAAAGTTTATACTTATTGCCTGTCTCTTAAAACCAAATTCATACGGGTAGTGATGTCTACGGTTCCGGAACCGGCGATTCCGATTATGAGAAAAGGTAGAACTGGAATTAGAACTGTGGGAGCCGGTTCTGATTCTGGCCTGTTCCCCGAATCCGATCACGGTGTTTGGCCTTGGTTCCGATTTCAAATTTTTAAAAATAAAAAATAAAAAATTAGAAATTATAATATTAAAAAATTAGTACAACTTAATATGAGAAACAAAAAATTATATTTTATTTATATATCAATTGTAGATTTTGTTTTTTTTTTGTTTTTTAAAAAGTATATTATTGTATTATTTATTGAACAATTAAAAATTGAAGTAAAGATACATTTTGACTAATCTATAACTAAAAGATAATTTAAAGAAAAAAATGTATCAATTACATTAGCCTATAAGACTATAATAGGCTAAGGTCATTAAGAATTTCTTCAACGTCCGAGTTTGTTCCACTTGAAGAAGCAACTATAGTACTTTTATCACACTTGTTACTATCTATTTCGGTCTTAATCTCGATCTCCTAATCCCTTATACTCGCATCGTACCAATCTGCTAATAATGTTTGAATCTCCAAATGGCCGGGGCCCAATTGAGACCGTCTCTCATCCAAAATGCTCCCACCCACACTGAGACATCTTAAGATTGTTTGACCGCTACAGTTGTGGCCGATGTTGTTAAAATCTGCTTTGCAATAAGAGAAATGATGGGGTAAACCTTTGACTTACCATTCCAGTACCGAGAATTCTTTGCCTTCCACTAGGTCCTGCCTATCATCATCTTGGAATTTAAAAATAGTTAGATAAATATCAGGTTCTGTATTACTAGCGCTGCCCCTTGACATTTTCAATGTAATATTTTTTTAAATAAGGGGATATTTATAGTACTAGTAGTACTAGTAGCATTCCGTGGACTACTACTAACACTATTATCAATACTATCGGCACGAGTATGCGGAACTTGAGCTTGATAATCACTATATATTATACAAATACACTTTTTAATCATTTCAACAACTTCAATTGGATCTACTACATTGTCTCTAAGAATAATATATTCTGAAATTTTATTTATTATAGTATAATATGCTTCCAAATATTGCATCAAACCATCAATTTTAACATGAGGATCTAAAACAAAAACACTTACTAAATAAATAGGTGGAATATGATAATAATAATTAAGCCATTTTTGTAATATATCAGCACTTTGTAACATAATGTCATTTATACTATTTTCTAAAATACTAACTATATCATATGCTTGGGATATAAATAAATGAGATGTAGGAAAATAAATACAAGATAAAGTACAAGGAGTAGTTTTAAAAACATGCAAAACTTCTACAAGTTTTCTACAAGTTTCCCATAGACTAGTGACACGATCCGCCCATTTTGACGAAGAGGCTTGGCCCAAAATAAAAGTAAGTCCAAATGATTGGCCCAGAGGATAAAGGAACATTCTAGAATTCTCTAGAATGATGTAGATTTGGAATATCTCTAGAAGGAATATTCTTTGTATAGAATTCTCTAGAATCTTGTAGATTTGTATTTAATTTGGTAGGTTCTAGAATTTTCTCTTACAAGTATAAAAAGGGGCCAACCCCCTCATTTGTAACACACCTCAGAAGTTGAGCAATTGAATATACAGCACATAAATAGAAGAAAAAAAAGAAGAAATGTATCTGTCTCTTATACACATCTAGAAGTGTATAAGATACTGGTCTTGAGTGCCTCAAACTCTTCCTACATAGTAGCAACTTGGTCTTGCTCCGTACGTATGGCCGCAATCTCGTCTTTGATGGCCACCTCGAGTTCCTCCACACGAGCAATGGCCATGGCAGAAATCTCGCGACGGTTCGCGAGGATGCAACGACGCATTGACGGGGTCGAGTCTAGGGACGAAGACCTTAGGGGAGAAATGCAGGGTGCCTTGAATGCTGCGGTAGATGGCTTGGCCCAGAGGTCCGAAAGTCTGGAGGCAGAATTGGTGTCCATCAAAGACGAGATTGCGGCCATACGTACGGAGCAAGACCAAGTTGCTACTATGCGGGAAGGAGTTTGAGGCACTCAAGACAGAATTGATTGCCTTGAGAGGAGCGGTTGCTGGCGGGACGGTGATGCTACAGCCTACACCCCGATCAGACGCTCCAAAGCCCAAGGAGTTCAATGGACATAGGGAGGCCAAGGTTGTGGACAACTTCCTGTGGTCCATGGAGCAATATTTCCGTAATGCAGGAATTCGGATCTATGAGCAAAAGGTAAATCTTGTTTCATCATACTTGGCGGATTATGCTTTACTATGGTGGCGGCGCAGGAGTGACAATCGTAGTGGCACTGCCATTACTACTTGGGATCAATTTGTGGACGAGTTTCGCAGCTACTTCTATCCTCAATATGCAGAGAGGGACGCTCGTGCAAAACTTCGCCGACTGGAGATGAAGGGTGAAGTCAGGGAGTACGTGAAAGAGTTCTCCCAATTGATGCTGCAAATTCAAAGCATGAGCGAGGAGGATGCCTTTTTCCAGTTTATGGATGGACTTAAGCCGTGGACACGGTTGGAGCTGCTGGGAAAGAAGAAATGTGGATAATCTATCCAAAGCTATGTTGGTGGCCGAGTCTCTCTTGGAGTTTAAGCCACGCGAAAAGCCAACCACACCAAAGGAAAAGCCTAATTTCTCCAAACCAAAAGGTAAGGAGATTGCGAAGGAGAGCTACAAAGAATTTGGTGGGGGAGCAAGGGAGAAGTCCCCTTCCAAGAACGAGGGGAAGTCTTTCATAACAAGGGACAAGGGCAAGCGACCAATGAAATATTTTCTGCGATGGTCCACACATGGCGCGAGAATGTCCTGCAAAAGCAAAATTAGCAGCCATGGCCATGGAAGAAGAGACAGCAGAGGAAAAGCAATTGGGTTCGCTGCGGATCCTAAATACCATCAAAGTGAAGAAGTCGCAAAAGAAGAGGGGCTTGATGTTCGCCGATATGGAAATAGCGGGCCACAAGCTAAGCGCTCTAGTGGACACTGGTGCTATCGACTTCTTCATCTTGATCGAGGCCGCCAAGAAACTCAACCATATTCAAGTAGGGAAAGGTATGGGCACCTTGAAGACCGTCAACACCAAGGAAGTCCCTGTCCATGGGTTGGCAAGCAACGTGGATGTAGCCATGGGGCAATGGAAGGGAAAGACTTCACTTGAGGTAATCCCCCTTGATGATTATGATGTTGTGATAGGACTTGACTTCCTTGATCGTATTAGTGCCATGCTACTTCCCATAAAGACAGGGAACCTCACATGGTCCCCTATCGCATGGCCCCTCCGGAGCTCGCAGAGCTAAGAAAACAGTTGAAGGATTTGCTGGATGCGGGGTATATCAGACCCTCGAAGTCTCCATTTGGTGCCCCGATACTGTTCCAGAAGAAACACGACGGGTCCCTGAGGATGTGCGTAGACTACAGGGCCTTGAACAAACTAACGGTGAAGAACAAATACCCCATACCATTGATTGCCGACTTATTCGACCAGCTTGGAGGCGCACGATGGTTTTCCAAGTTGGACCTAAGGTCGGGTATTTGTTCCACACATCTAGGATTGTATAAGAGACTTCGTCTACACATCTACCTCTTGCTCTGCGAACGCGCATTTCTCCTTTTTCACGAAGAGTTGGTTCTCCTTAAGCACACTAAACACCTTTCTCAAGTGTTGGATGTACTTTTATTTTAAAGGTGTTTAGTGTGCTTAAGGAGAACCAACTCTTCGTGAAAAAGGAGAAATGCGCGTTCGCAGAGCAAGAGGTGCCGTTCCTTGGACACATTGTGGGGGAAGGCCAGATTCGGATGGATGTGTCAAAAATCCAAGCTATTGTGGAGTGGAAACCCCCTACCAAGGTGACAGAATTCTGTGATAATTCCTTGGATCCAGACTTTCGGACCTTCGTGCGAAGCTACTCCAACATCACCACGCCTCTCACGGAGTTGCTAAAGAAAGGAAAGGCATGGGAATGGGATGAGGAGTGCCAAGGAGCTTTTAAAAAACTAAAAGAAGCCATGACCCAAGAACCGGTACTTGCCATGCCAGACTTCTCAAAGGCTTTCGAGGTGGAAACAGACGCATCGGACTTTGCCATCGGCGGGGTATTAATGTAAGAAGGACATCCAGTAGCCTACGAGTCAAGAAAGCTTAGCGAGGTAGAAAGGAGATATACAGTGCAAGAAAAAGAGATGACATTCGGTCGTCCATTGCCTAAGAACATGGAGGCACTATCTATTGGGGTCCCATTTTACGGTGCGGACGGACAATGTTGCCACAAGCTACTTCCAGTCTCAAAAGAAACTCTCTCCCAAACAAGCAAGGTGGCAGGACTTTTTGGCAGAGTTCAACTATGTACTGGAGTACAAGCCTGGGAGGGTCAACTCTGCTGCTGACGCCCTAAGCCGAAAGACGATGCTTGCGGCCACTAGCCAACTTGAGAGTCTGTGGCCCGACAGGATCAAAGAGGGATTGAAACACGATGCAGCTGCTAGGAGCCTTCTCGAATATGCCAAGGAAGGGAAAACTTGAAGGTTTTGGGTTGAGGAGGAGTTGCTCTACACGAAAGGGCGATGCCTCTACGTGCCGCACTATGGGAACTTAAGGCGGGAATTAATGAAAGAATGCCACGACTCAAAGTGGGAGGGCCACCCAGGGATGCACCGTACCTTGGCGCTGATGCAGGACGGATATTATTGGCCTCGAATGAGGAGATGACGTGGAGACTTATGTTCGAACTTGCTTAGTATGCCAACAAGACAAGATCGAACAGTCTAAAACAGCAGGACTGCTGGAGCCTTTGCCCGTCCCAGAGAGACCATGGGAAAGCGTCTCAATGGACTTTATAGTTGGCTTTCCAAAATCTGAGGGATGCCAAACCATCATGGTGGTAGTCGACAGGTTCTCGAAGTATGGAACTTTCATAGAGACGCTTCCAAGGACTGTCCAGCTGAGGAAGCAGCTCGACTATTCATGAAGCATATCATAAAGTATTGGGGAGTGTCGCGGACAATTGTGAGCGATCGGGATCCCCGATTCACTGGTAAGTTCTGGACAGAGTTGTTTGAACTACTGGGTTCGGAGCTCAACATGTCAACTAGCTCACATCCTCAAACGGATGGGCAAACAGAGCGGGCAAATGCGCTATTGGAGCTATACTTGAGGCATTATGTGAGTTCAACCCAACAAAATTGGGCAAAACTGCTGGATGTTGCCCAATTGTTCATCTAACTCGTTTAACTTGCAGGTGAACGAGTCTACAGGGAAAAGTCCTTTTGAAATAATGATAGGACAACAACCACTCACTCCTAGCACCGTCATGGCAGGACAAAAAGGTGGTAACCCTGCAGCATACGAACTGGCCAAAACATGGCAAGAGGAGGCAGATTTGGCAAGGGCATCCCTACAAAAGGCTGCTAAGAAGATGAAGAAATGGGCTGATAAGAAGAGACGATTCCTTGAGTTTGAGGAAGGCGACCTTGTGTTAGTCAAGATGCATTCCATACTTAGATATCGAAAGGTGCATAAGGGACTCCTCTTGCCATGTTTTAGATGTGTATAAGAGTACAAAGACAGTAGGGAAGGTGGCGTACAAGGTGGAACTCCCATCGAAACTGGTACTTCATCCGGTGTTCCATGTGAGCTTGTTGAAGCCATACCACGAGGACTTATAAGACCCCAACCGCGGGCTATCAGAACGGGCACCTATGGGAGCAAAGACCTCGTATGATCATGAGGTGGATTGCATACTAAAGGTACGAGAGGTACGCAAACGGTATTGCAAGCCCAAGATCGAATACAAGGTACGATGGAAAGATTTGCCCAAAAGCAAGGATAGTTGGGAGCCAGCCGAAGCCCTTTGGCAGTTCAAGAAGCAGATCGACGCATTCAATACCGCCAAAGCCAACGAGGACGTTGCCAGAATAGGTGGGGGAGAATGACACGATCCGCCCATTTTGACGAAGAGGCTTGGCCCAAAATAAAAGTAAGTCCAAATGATTGGCCCAGAGGATAAAGGAACATTCTAGAATTCTCTAGAATGATGTAGATTTGGAATATTCTCTAGAAGGAATATTCTTTGTATAGAATTCTCTAGAATCTTGTAGATTTGTATTTAATTTGGTAGGTTCTAGAATTTTCTCTTACAAGTATAAAAAGGGGCCAACCCCCTCATTTGTAACACACCTCAGAAGTTGAGCAATTGAATATACAGAGCTTTTCATTTTCTCAATTCTCTCTCTTCTATTGTTGACAGTGTGAGAAAGGCTGACTTAGGGTGAAAACCTAAGTGCCGCACGGGTTGGGAGCACTAAAAAGAGTGAGTCCGTGACACTAGGATGCAAGTCAAAATTACTAGAATATCTGTTTCTAAAAAATTCGCATAATAAATCATTATATTTTAAAGAATTGTTAAATAAATCATAAGTTGAGTTCCAACAATTAGAAACATCATTAACAAATTTTTTAGGTTTCCTTCATTTCTCAATACAAAATTTAACCCATTTTTTCATTATTTTTGGATGACCATTTATGTAACTAATTGCATTCTTAATAGGTTCAACCGAAACATTAAGTGTTCTCAAACCATTTTGAACAATTAAATTTAAAATGTGACATGCACACCTAATATGAAAAAATTTACCACATACTATGGTTCACAATAATTTTTTAAATCTCTAATCATTGTAGTATTATTAGTTGCATTATCAAAACCGATTGAAAAAATTTTATTTACCAAGCCATATTCGTCTAAAATCTCTTCAATCATATTACTTATATTTATGGTTATGTGACTTTCATTAAATATACAAAAAACAATTATCAGTTTTTGCATAATCGAATTATCATCAATCTAATGAGCAGTTACACCCATGTAAAAATTTCTATTTCAATGATCACTCCAAATATCACTATAAATTGAAATACGACCTTCTAATTTTGAAAAAATATCTACCAAAATCTTTTTGTTCTTTATAATATTTTGAAATTTCACTTCTAAACATTGTTTTAGGCATACGTTTAACTGTGGATTCACATACATTTATTGAAAATGTACATATTTCCCTTTTTAACCAAAAACTAAATGGTAAATGTTCTCCACAAACAAAATTAATTAATTCAGTTATATATTATTGATCAAAAAATTTAAATATAGAATTAGAGGATGAAGATGCGTACCCGGATATTTGAGATTGCATATTGTCAATGCCGAATTCAATCGGATGTTCCTTCGTCAAGTGCTTCACTAGTGTTCCGTTACTTATCCGCTCCCTTCTTTTCAACTATAGCTAGCCTTGAAATAATTACACATTACATTAATAGGATTCCTTTCGTTATCTAATTTTTTTGTAAAATATTTCGTAAATATTTCGGCCTTTGTAACCTTAGAAATAGGAGGTTTTATTGATTTACTTCCACAATCGCGAGTTATTTCAATATCATTTCCAAGATTAGTAAAAATTTCATTAGAATTTTGAATATCCATTAGAAAATAGTAATTTGAACTTTTGAAAAAAAAATATTATAAAAAATAACTAATAGAATTTATGAAAATTAGATAAAATAAATTACACTTGAAAATAGTATAATAAGAAATAAATTGAAATTATAAATATATAGACAGTAAATACAAATTGATAAATAATATTAGAAATTATAAAAAATTGAGAGTATTTGAGAGAATGAGAGGGATTAAGTTGAGAAAATTGTGTGTTGAAAATGGTAAGAAGAAGGGGTATTTATAAATAAATTTTTTTTAAAAAAAAAAAGAGAACATAGCACGTAGAGAAAATAGTTTATGGCCGTTTCTAACAACCATAAGCCATAAGTTAAGGCTGCCATGCATACCAATGGTCAAGTGACTATTGGTGTGTCTGATGTGGCAACAGTCACACATTAACGGTCATTTTTACCCTTCTTAGTTTTTTTTTTTTTTTTTTAATTTACCAGGTTCTGATTTCGGAACCTTGTATGCAATTATGGTTCCGATTATGGTTCCAGTTCCTAGAACCGGATTGGACGGTTCCGGTTTCAGTTCCGATTCTGAAACCGTCGATTTTAGGAGGTCCGATTTTAGCAGTTACGGTTCCGGTCATCTCTATGTACAAGGAAAGGGTCAACCCAAAATCTATCCATTCTATTTGTTCGGTTGGTTGGATTTGTATGCCATGTTATTCTCCATCATAATATATTTTATCTGCAATATTTTGAAACCTTATCAATTCCATGTATTGCTTCCAAAATACTAACTTCAAGGCCTACTAATTCTGATCTCTGCCTCTTAAAGTTTGCATTACATATAAATACAATTTCACTGTAGAACTACTTTCCCATTTCATGGCCACCTTCTTCTACTAGTTCCAAGATAAAGTAAAAATGCGCTTCAAGTTTGAGTTCGTAGTGCCTCTAAACACTTGGAATGTTAGTTTTCTAACTATTTTATTCGAATATCTTCATATATATTATGTTTTCTATAGTTGATGTGTGCGCTACCCTTATTTGTTTGTTGCAAGGAATTGTACCTTGCTCCTACAAAGATTTTTGATACAATTATTATACACTAAATCTTTTTCAAGGCACTAACATTTGTTGACATGCATTTATTGTATTTATAACATATCATTGGATATGCAATCCATTACCAAATTAAAATTTCATGCACTTGGTAGGAAACCCCAACCCCCCTCGCCAAAAAGTCCTCCTTGTGAACACTTTATGAAGTTTTGAGTTATTGGATTACAACCATCGTTACGTCACAGTAAGATTAAGGCCTTAAAATAGAATACCAAAAAAAGAAAATATATAACATGTGCTATGCCTAGATGAGCAAATCCCTGAGACGGTGAAAGACATATGCAACTTCCAAAGCACAACGACCTAAACAACCATGTTGCGATTTGTGTACAATAGCCACTCATCCTTTATGTCAAGAACCCAATGAGGCATTTGCTTCAGGCCTACCAACAGATAAAGGGCCTTCTTCTACTAATAATGAAAGTGTAAAATGCATGCATCCGTCAAATGACCAAATCGATGAATTTATGAGAAATCAAGCAAGTTTCTCCAACATTAATGTACCTACAGATATCGCTGACACAATAGAGGTATCAGTTTCTTATCAGCATGCGAATCCTATAGGTATTTGTCTTATTCATTTATGCATTACTTGAACATAAGTATGACTTTTCTTCTTTCTAAACATTATGATTGTTTTAGAAAAATAACTACAACTTCACTCCTTTACCCAATAGTTGTATCTTACAACTTTTACATCTCACATTTTCTAAGATACGGGATGAATATGAAAAAGAATGCCATTGAAGCTTACTAAAAGATATTGCGACCAAAGTTGTGTTGTTGCCAAATGCACCAAATTGTATATATTCTGGTGCAAAAAGTTTCTACCAAGAGTTTCCTGGATTGTGTTGTTTCACTTGGAAGATCTGGCTGCTTGAAACTGAAATGCCTCGCTTGTAAGCATAGTTTTGTAGAATTGGGAATCTAAGTACGATCAATTTGAGATAGTCAGAATCAAATTATAGGATCAAAATGTTAGATCGTATGTGTAATACCTGATTTAATTTCACCTCTTTGCTTTATACTGGCCTTAATGTTTTACATTTCATCTTTGGACTTACACTGGATTCCCAATATTCTACTTTGTTGATTATCAATTTTTTTCTACTCAATTGGTGACCTTTGGAAAGTTTTAGGGTGTAAAATGGAATGAATGATTATTAGAAGGACAAGATTTATGAATAAATAGTTGTTGGGGATTACGATAGAATAAAGAATGAATTAAGGACTTATTCCCAAAATCTAAATTCTAATTTGAGGAGCTAACTTGGCTATTACCATAATCTAATATCCTCTAAAATTTCTCCAAGACCCATTTCTTTTTCTTCTTCAAGTCCCATAAAAAATTCCACAAATCTCAAGAATTCAAGTGGGAACTAATATTGGAACAACCTACATGTGGGATTGAAAGGTAAGATAATAAGCCTTCTTTTTTATTTTGTAGTATTGCAAGCCAGAATCTTTTCTGATTTGGTAGAGTACGAAATATTAAATTGGACTGGATTATTGCTTTAATTGTAAATTTTTCTACTTAATAAGCATTCATATATAAAAAAATTAATGGTTTATATGGCTGCATGGTAAGATTTGTGTTTGAGAAGTTTTCATCAAATTTTTTTATCAAAAACCTGTAGGCATATTTGAGTAGATAGTATTGCGCAATTTTGGTGTATCCTTGTGTAAGAATATCGGACTTGAGTTATATTTATTGCATCGGAAACTAGATTCATAACCCTTAAAAATGGTATATAGATGATTTATAGTCTATTTCTTGTCCTATAAATACCAAATTTTTAAGCAGATAACCTGAAATTCATGTCCTGACAATATGAGCTATTTCGGTATGAAAGGCAATTATAGCATGTTATGTTGTGAATTGCGAAATGTTGTCTTCTCAAAACTTTTAGAATCCTGAGTCTAGTTCAGGATTGTCTAAATCTCATTATTTTTTTGGCATTTGTAGACTTAGTTATGGTCATTTTCACTTACCTTTGTCACTGTTGAATTCAGGGGGATAGTTTGCTTTGTTGTTAGTCTTATTCTATTAGGTCCCGATTTGACGTGTTAGTAGTGATGTTTGGCCTTATCTTTAAGCAAGTGTTTATCTTTAATATCGACTTTTCTTTAGAGTGTGTATTGATTTATTGTGGTGTATACAATATTTTTAGTTCAAGAAGTGGTATTTTGATAGATTAGAAGTTTAAAATTTGAGTTAATTCATCTGTGAGATAAGCAATAGCGAACCGCTTTCTATTATTTTGAATTACATGTTCTTTTAAAAGATTAATTTTCTTAATATATTTTATGTATATAAAAAGGGTTCAGCATGTGATATTTATATAGCTAAAGAAATACGAAAATTGGTAAATTATACTTGTATATGTATCAATAATTCTATTTATATATCTTGATTTTGGGATAGGTCACTCTAATTATGTGAATGATATCTGTTGAGCATGCACTTCTGTATTTCTTTTTGAATGACTGAAGTGAATTAGATAAATGTATCATTGACAATATAATTGCATCATTATCATCCTTATCGTATTGCTTCGGCTCAAAATTCTACATTTATAGATTCAATAATAAAAATGTAAATGCAATGATTGAATGAAATGTTGCATGCGTTGCTTGTAATGAATGTGTTGAACATGAACTGAATGAACATGAATCAATCACATGTAATTGAAATTGAAATTGTAAATGTGATGCCTTGTCTAGTAGGCTGATAATAGCTAGACCTGTATCCAGTGACCAATATACCTAGGTGGAGTTAGTGCTGGACTCGAGTCTTGCACACTTGCATAACATTTGAAATTACATACTGACTATTTATGAAAGAATTAATAAAACGTTATAGTAAATATTTCGAGTCAATATTATTTATTATAGTTTTGCATGTTTGTCAGTGTACTATTATTAACTTGTTCAATCCAAATAGAATGGGACTTGTTCTATTTGCTGAGCGTAGTTTTTGCTTACTCCTTTATTTTTAACCTCTTTTATAGATTTAGTGTGATCAGAGTGTTGTAGCGGAAGTGTACTAGAACATTTTATCTCATTAAGCATAGTGTTGGCGCATATCATAGTTTTAGCTATTGGTAGGATTTACCCTATTATCCTAAAATTGTAAATGTAATTGTTGTATAATAAAAAAATATATATAATTTATATAATGGATTGTATTATCTTACTTTTTAATGGATGTTACTGCTAATTATTGTGGTACTTAGTGGCTGAGTATACCGTGCCTTGCACGCTTAAGGTTTTATCTCGAGGTGTAGCGTTGTATACTTTATAGTCCCAATTTCGAGGCGTGACAGTAAGATCCTACCAAAATTACATAAAATAGCTAAATTAATACTTATTGAGCTAATAAATCACTAAAATTGAGCTAATAAATCTCTAAAACAATGATAAAAATTGTATTGTATTTAAATTAGGTATGAAAATTTATCTCTTTTTTTTTTTAGCTATTTTATAATATACACAAGAATACTAATTAATGATAGCAATGATAACTGATTGAATAACACAAGTCTAGTATTATATTTTAATACTAAATAGAGTTAATAAGTACTACTAATGAAAGAGTTCAAAATTTAAGTTCACAACATAACAAAGTAACTAACTTCACCATTTACAAGCATTACAAGGAATACTAATCATAATTGAAAGTAACATGCAATGGTAAATCAAAGTCCACAACAATAGTAAGAGGAAATATAGAAAGTTGTTCATCCTCATTTCTATCTTAATCTTCATCATCCCCATAATTAAAGTTATCCAAATCCTATGACCAGCTCATTTTCGTTCTCCAAATCCAGGTCGTGATCATTTTTGTTGTTGGAGTCATTCTCAAAACCAAAAGATCTATAACTACTAAAATCAGTGATATTCTCTTCAAATCCTTCTTGGACATCATTTTCATCACTTGCATTGGTTCTCTCTTCAGTATCATCCTCGGGAACCATATCTAGGTAATCATTATCCCGATGGTGAAATTTTCTTACAGATTCTTTATCGTCATCAACAATATGAACCTTTTTTACTTCATTGGATTGTCTCTTACAACCACGGGACTCACGACATTCATGATCAACTACATAATCATAGATAAGCAATTTTAATACCATATACTAAAATAACGAAATTATTTTCTCAAAATTACATAATGTTTTATACAAAACTGTATAATCAGTGTAAAAGTTACATTCAAAAAGAAAAAACTAACATCGCTATGCTATGAAAGCTCATAATTTATACTTGACTAGAAACTAAGAGCAACTCAACACCTCCTTCACATGTTGGTTTTTTATACAATCTAATAGCTAGATAAGCAAATAAGAATTAAAAAAGCCAATTCCTACCATACAGCCCAATACCAAATTTGGATGAAAAACCAAAAACTTGAACAATTAAAGAAAAACTATTTAAAGAAAGATAATATAACTTACAAGCTCTCTTCATATTCCTTGTAATCACCTCAACTTCATTTTCATTTCCGCCTTCATCTGAAATGTCATTTTCTACATTGTCATCTAATATCCTCAACAAATTATTCCCTTCAGGAAGAGCTGGATTTCTTTTTCTGTCAACCATTTATCATTTCAAGGTAACTCTTCAAAAGGAACTTCATCACAAGGAGTTTGGCTCTGCCTTTGTCTATCTTACAATTTCGGATTATAGATGACAAAAACTAGACCATTCATTCTTTTTTAAGTCAAAGGATTCTTCTTTTCAAATACACCTGTTGAATATTTAAATATAAAAAAAAAAATTCAGTGTTGACGTGGTTGAATATTTATCATATGTTGAAACAGCCTTCTATGACTTAACAGGACAACTAATATATTCAAAAATAGAGGAAAAATCTTATTAATTCAAATGCACTTCAATTGCGTTCACATCCTGAAGAGCTACAAGTAAAACTCAATATCCTAATAGCAATTTTTTTTCAACTTTGTGCATTCATCCTAATAAGAGTCGCACCAATTAGCTATGGTTTAAAAAAAAAAAAAAAACAGAAGACAAAAGTCAACACAAGTTTAAAGAAAAAAAAATCTTCTAGGTTATGCATTAATGTAGCAAAATAAGTACTAATCCACCTGGAGACTTCTTATTTCTCATAAGGATGGCTTTTTGAATGCCAAATAATCCTTTAGCATTTCTAAAGTAATCCAATTACATGTCAATCTTTAGTCTCTCATCAGGATCTTCAACCATTTGGGCAATGCAATTGAAAAGACCACACTTGACATTTACATCTGATTGCAATTCTAAGCTATACTAGTATTGAGGATTCAAAAAATAACCAGCAGCATGTAAAGGGGTCTGACCAAGTTGATCTTCCTATTTTTTGTCAATAATTTCAAATACGTGCTCATATCTACAATAACAATCATGTTGAATTTTAGTGAATAAAAGCATGGGACATATACATAACAATATAAAAATAACTACAATTCTAACCATTATAGAGAAACAATAATTAAAAATTTACCTTTTTGGTTGTTATCTACATTTTTCTTGATTTTTTTCTTAGTACGATTAATTGCCTTGTAGAGAAAACCCAATGTAGGTTTATCATTAGAATCTACCATCCTAAGAACTTTAATAAGAGGTGAAACAACTTTTAAATATATTTCTAAATTTGTCCAAAATCCTTGATTGTCGAAAACAAATTCATAAACTAATTTTTCTTTTTTTCTTCTTGCATACACATTTCGTTTCCACTTATCAGATGTTAAAAAGTTATATAAGGCACCTCTTTGCTCACTAAGCCTTTTCATTGTAAAGTATGCTATGGCAAATCATATAACTCTTAGTCTAATAAGCTCCTTACCCTCAGCAAATTGTTTTATCCAATTAACAACAATATCTAATGAATAGATATAAGAAACAACCTTTCTACCTTTGGCAATTGTGACTTTATGGACCGTACTTTCTTCTCTAAGTTTTCTAACATTAGGTCTATATAATATGCAGCACAAGGGATCCAAAACAATCTTTTTTGGTTTTCCATCAACAATTTCCCAGCTGCTTTATAGTTAGAAGCATTATCAGTGACAATTTGAACAACATTCTCCTTCCCAATTATCCACAACATCATCTAACAGTTCAAATAACTTTGGAGTGGTTTTAGAAAAATCAATAGTATCCATAGAGTGTAGAAATACAATTCTAGTTGGACTATTTACAAGAAAATTAGCAAGTGATCGCTTCTTTTTATCTGTCCATCTATCTAACATAATAGTACAACGGTATTTTTTCACTGTTCTTTATATTCTTTTAGTATGTTCAATGTTTCTTGCAATTCTTTTTTCAAAAAAGTCACTTTGAACTTCATAGTATGACGGTGGCTTCAATCGTTTCCCAAATTCTCCAATCTTTTTAATAATTAGAGGAAATAAAGGATTATTTACTATATTAAAAGGAATTGCACTTGTGTAGAACCAACGGGGCATAAGTTGACAAATTTGATCCCTTTCATATTTCCTTCACTTTTCATTTATGTTAGTTTGTCTAGATCTCTATCACACGTTTCTTAATAAATTTATCTATTAATTGCCCTTTTCTCTCATTAAACATTTTCTTACTTTTTTGTTCATGTTCATGTGAGGCATCCCCAACATCATAGAATTTATTCTTCTTTTTTCTCGATTCTTTAGAATTGGCACTAAGTCAAACATTTCTTTCCTAACATCATCAGGAATTTTAGTACATGGTTCAACATTTTGGTGGGTGCAAGCTAAATGGTGTTTAAGTCTAAAAATGCCATCGACTGAATGACTTTACAATACTTACATTGCACTTTCTTAGAAATAGGATCAATTTCAACCCAATCTGTGCCCATTCAAGATCCGTTCAATTACCAAGAACATTTTCTCTTGCTTTTTCCTTTTTAACAAGTCGATATAGAACACCTCTATGCTAAACTGAAAAAAAGCAAAGAACATATAGTATTTAGTAACACTAATATACAAGCATATTATAGAAGTTTATACCAAATGACATAAACAATCACTTTGAAAAGCAATCGAGCAGAAATTCATGTATACTATATATGTATATGTATGTATTATATGTGTGTGTGTCTATATATATGTGTGTGTGTGTATAAGTAAGTAGTACATGCATATAAAAGTGAAAAAAATCAAGAAACTAGTACATGCATTTAGGGAAAAAAAAAGTAACTCATAATTTTAGGGGAAAAATATAACTTATTTAATTTTATTTTTTTTTACATTTAATTTTGATAGTTCAAAAACAGAAAATGGCTAACTAATCTAACTAGTTTTGCAGCTACCAAATACCAATTATACAAAATAACAAACAAATGAGTTGAAAATCTTTAATGCTAACAAATACAAATCATAATTTTAGTTAAAAGAAAATATTAAAAAAAAAAACCTAAAACTAATGAATACCTTAACAAATTCTAAATTTGCAGCTTTGACTTTGAGTATCTCCTTCAAAGTCTTCCAATTTTCATGAGCTAAAAAGATTTATGAACTAAATTTGATTTTTGTAGTTGGAGACTTGGGGTGAATTCCCCTAGCAGTCTAACAGCCACCACAAGAGGAACAGAGAGAGAGATTTTCCTGAGAGAGTTGGAAATTTGCCCTAGCAAAATGACATCTAAGAGTTGAAGAGTGGTCCATAGACTTGAAATTTGAAATTTTGAACTTCAATTAGACTTTTGGTTTGGTTTTGCTATTAAAGTTAAGCTAATTTAAATGGTTTGGCCCATTAAACATAAAGAATAAAAAACCCCAAAAGACCAAAAGTCCCAAAAAGGCTTGAAAATGTAGGATCGTGGGCTTGTGTAGGATCGCACGGTCCCACGATCCTATAAACTTTGTTAGATATGATCCCACGATCCTACACGATTTTATTAGATTTTTGACTTTGCTAATGATCCGGATCATTTTACCTTCCTAGGATCATAGGATCGTACGATCCTATGATCCAATATCATGATTTTACCAACTGTGCTCGTGAGCTCCTACTCCTTTATAACGGTGATTCTGAAGAAGTTGCTGAATTTCAAACATGTGTGTGCATATATAATAACATGTTTGTATTCACCTTATTAGGAGTACACACTTTAAAAGGCGTGGAATGGTGAAACCACGGAATCTACACTTTGCGAATTCAAGGCTAGATGTACCATTTCATTAACCTATTGTTGCTGAAGAAAGTAAGACACTACAAACTTGCAGTTATACTTCTCCAACACTAATCATTAAACCGAGCACCATCTCTCAATGTTAAGCAAATTTAGAGAGGAGTTAATTACTGGCCTATCATATCTTTAAATAGTAATCCATCCTCCAGATTTTTCTGCAACCTACAAAATTTGCCAAATCTAGTAAGGATTACAAAGTCACTCTTGAATGTAATCTCAGTTTAGATAAGCATGTACGCAATAAACCAATAGTCTTACAGGTTGGAGCTGTGTGGACTGAAATCGAAGGCCCAAGATAGCAGACCACAAGGCATATTCAAGTGTATCTAAAAAGCTAGCAAAAGCCAAATTGCAAAGCACTACTATATCTACTACTCCTCCTTGTAGTACCCACTTCTATTTGTTAATAGCGTACTAGGTTGACATCCTGTTATACAAAAACTATCACGCAAACCATCTGAAAGATTTTCTACTCAAGCATGCCCTGGTAAGACGATATACAATCCTAATATATGTTCAAATGTTGCTAAAGTTGTTCAAGCTGAGGATAAAAGTATTTACTAAACAAATTGACATTTCCAGCACTTACTACAACCTATACATCATGATCCTAATGTATGTCTATATAGAATTCATCATCCTAACTAATTTATACTTGCTAATACTGCTTATTCAAAACCAGCATGTCGCAAAAGTACAAAGAAGTGAAGTTCTGTGTATTATTGAGAATATGACTACTATAAGCTACAAATCTGCGCACAAGACAAATCCTTACTCCTTAGGATTGGAAGATTTCTCCCGAAATATATAATGGACGTGTAACAAAATAGAGACATCAAGGTTGTACTTTTTCAAGTACCAATAATACCAAAATCGATTCCGCACAGAAGTTTATCAAGGTTTAGTTGACAACTTAAGCCGTGGAGAAAGCTCTTCAACAAACATTGTAAAGCACATTATTCTACCATCTCATTCATTAATGGCCTTCGAGATATGTGATAATGATACTTAGATGCAATAATCATGGTTCAACAATGTGGAAAGCCTGGTATTTTCTTGATAATGACTTACAATCCTAATTGGCAAGAGATAAAGAATCAACTCTTTTCTGTGGAATTAGCACATAACAGACCAAATCTTATAGCGCGCGTCTTCTGTGCAAAAGTAGAAATACTGAAATATGAACTATTGAAGAAACATATTTTTGGAAAATTTGCAGCATATACATATGTTATTGAAGTCTAGAAAAGAGGATTACCTCATGCCCATTTCCTCATCATATGAAAGTCAAGTGCAAAGATGTATGCTCCCGAATCATATGACAGAATAGTAGTGCTGAGTTACCTAATCAGAGTATTCATCCTTATCTTCATGATTTAGTTGTGAAACACATGATACATGACTCCTGTGGCAATTTGAATCTAAATTGTCCTTGTAATGAAGAAACACATTGGCTGCAAGGACTGCTACCAAGAGGAATTTTGTGAAACCACAAAGCATGTTGATAACTCTTACCTCATTTATAGCACGCGGCATGACAACAAAACAATCATGGTCTGACATCAACAACTTGATACCATCAAGTTGTTTCTTGTAATCCTTATCTTTGGCTCTATTCAACTGCAATTTGAATGTGGAGATATAAAGGACATGACAAGATTGCATTGTAGCTAACTCCTGCTGAAACAAGTGCTATCATGCTTGATGAAATTAGGAATTTCCAGCTAGCAAGATGGATATGACCATTAGAAGTTACATAACAAATTTACAGCCTTGAGCTAAATAAGATGTATCCATCAGTCATACCATTTTAGCTTCACTTAGAGAACTATTAGCCAATTTTGTTCCCGGAAGGGAAACTGTGGCAAACTGTCATAAATAATGAAGGCAATGCTAACAAAAATTTTCTCCATGAACAAACATGATGAGTATGCAAAAGGATTAACTAGTCTATATAGTGAATTCCTGCAGTTTTTTATATGGAACAAGGCAATGTCATTTGTGGGACACCACCAGAAGAAAGAAGTCATCGACACAATTTTAATAGCACATCCTTTTGAATCAGAACATTACTAGTTACGCATATTGTTGATGAATGTAAGGAAACCTAAATGTTATGAAGATCTCAAAACTATTAATGGTCATGTGTGCTCTATCTTTCAACAAGTTGTGCAACTATTAAGATTACTAAAAGGCAATGACAATACAGTTGCGATCAATCTTTGAAAGGAACTGTGTTGTAAAATATGTCTCATTCTTTATGCCATCTATTGCTGCAATTTGATACACTACTCTCTAAGAAATCCTGAGCTTCTCTAGTTGAAATTTGAAGACTACATGTCCAAGGACATTAAGTAAGATTAGAGCATTCCTTATCACTTGGTGCAACATAAAGTTTTATCAATTATGGATAGCCGTTTACACTCAATGGGGAAAAGTTTACGCCACTTCTGAATATACTAAACGAGCAATGTAGAGAAAGAAGATGAGCGATTTAGGATGGAAAATATATGCAGAGATAAATACCTAAGTTGGTTTGGAAGAGTGGCAGTTCATTAGACAATTGAATTTAGAGCAAAAGCAAGCTTATGACAAAATTTAAGCTCAGTAGATAGCAGCACTCCAAAAGCCATTTTTGTAGATAGCCCTGTTGGCACTGAAAAAATATTTTTGTACAGGGCTCTCCTTGCAACAATTAGAGTAAGAGACCACATAATGGCCTTGGCAACGGCTACATCAAGAATAGCTGGTTCAGTATTACCTGGAGAACGCACAACGTATTCAAGGCTCAAAATCACACTGGATGGCGAACATGGAGCCACTTGCAATATCAACAAATAAAGTAGCGTTGGGTAGCTAATAAAAGATTCTAAAATTATAATATGGGATGAAGCAACAATGGCTAAGAAGGCAGCAATTGAAAGCTTCGATAAGCTATTAAGGGACATAATGAGTATAGATTCTCCATTTGGGTGTAAAGTTATTGTGTTCGGAGGTAACTTTAAGAAAACTCTTCCTATGGTCACCAATAGTATTAAAGAAGATGTCATCAATGCTAGTCTAGTGACATCCAATTTGTGAAACTACTTCAAAAAAATAAAGCTCACACAAAAAATGCACACACAGTTGGATCTAGAATTCTCTTCATTCCTACTTAAAGTAGGTGATGACCTTGAGGTGTGCAACACTAAAAACGAAATCAAAATACCAGACTCCATAAAAAGTTCATGTCAGTCATTGATGAGAAGACATCTGTGAATACTCTCATTTATATGGTTTTTCAAGATTTCTAGAATTTCAAAACAAACATGGAATGTGTAATGAATAGAGTCATTTTGCTAACCCGAAATGATTTATGAAACTTTGATTACAAAGTTTCTAGGCGATAGTCAAACTTATTTGAGTTATGACGAACCCCTGGGCACAACAAATCAAATTCAATACCATGATATTGAATTCTTTGACACCTCAAGCACTACCTAGGCATGAGCAACCTTGAAAAAGAACTATCTAGTAATATTAATAAGAAATATTAACCCCACAGAAGGATTCTCAAACAGAACACGAATGATTTGTAAAGAGTTATTTTATAATTTTATATAGGATGAAATTGCTTTGGTTTCATTCGGAGATAAACCTGTATTCATTCCTAGAATCCCCTTGCAGTACTTTGCCACGCCAATAAATAAAGTATAAGAGCAAACACTAGATTTTGTCAACTTATACCTATGAGAAGTAAAAAACCAATTTTTTCACACGGCCAATTATATGTGGCATTATCAAGAGGCAAAACAACGTCTAATATTAAAGTATTGATACGTCCAATTCTTGTATTTTGTGCTATCAATTTAACAAAAAATGTGATTTTTTTTTGCAAAGTACTCCTCATGGGTACTACAAATTGAGTGTTTTTACCCATTGCCTGACTTCCAATATTGTTCATGCATAAAGTTTCCTCTTTTTTTTTTTTTTTTTACTATATTCCCTTTTTTTTCACCTTCTTACTTGTAAATTTGCCTTGTACATATTTTTCTTACTAAGGTGTGCATATAACAATTGTGCACAATATTACTGCTTATGTGTCTGCTTCATCACTTCATGCTGCTACAACGCATACACGAAAAATTTTAATACTCACAAACTACCCACCAAAAGTGTGGTTTCCAGTTAAGTATTCTGGATGGTTCAAATTGATTATTCTCTTTAATTTCTCTAGTTCATACATTGTTGATACATAAAGTTTCCTATAGAGATTTTTACTATGTGTCCTCAACCTCTTCCTTATTAACTTTCATCTTCTTTGTACATAATGTTTTTTTCTTTCACATAAAAGTCTTGTAAAACATTATTACTTTATGCTTGTGCTTCATCACTTGCCTGTGCAAATATTTGAATACTTAGAAGTTGCACTTTACTGTTAATATCATTTGTACGGAATACAAAGGCACTGAAACTTTTTGCTACAATTCTATAATGAAAAGAACATGCTCTACTCTTTCACATGTTAAATTTGCTTCTTTACACAGCTCACACTCAATGCTTCACACACTACAACATATTTCCTCATAGGTGTCATTGATTCCTTTTTCCATATAATTATTTTGCCTTTGCAGTGCATCAAGGCTTACAGGTAAACTTTACTGTATTCTTACTATGATACCTGAATTATGAACTCCTTATTCGTCTACACCTACATTTTGCATAGCACCATGTATACACATGCATCATATCCAATTGATTTAATATTTATTTGATACAATTCTTTTGTATCAATTCACACATCAATATCTCTCACTTATCCAGCAATAGAAGCAAAGTGTGTTTGTATTGCTAACCTTATCCAAGGCGAAACAAAATGGATGTCAAAGCTATTGCTTATTAAGAAGGGCCCATATCATGATGGCAAGGAAGGATCTCCAGGTTCCAACCCTTTGACTTTGTAGATTCAGTGGTAATTATTTCCTACAAAAAGTATGCCATCTTTTGAACCTAGTGAATTATTTGCACATGCATTTAATAAGAGAACCAATTATATTTTAAAAACTAAATACATAATTACCTTCTATTTGTTTTACAACACTATCTAAGCTCTTGCATACACAAAAGACATTGATGCTTTACAATAGGTTTTTTAACTCCACCGAACATGCTACATAAGCAATTCCAACGTTGTGGCAATTTTCCAAAGAAAGTACCAAATAGCCGAGTCAGCTTTTTAGTTCACTCTCATCAAAAGCTCATTTATTAAACCAATACTTGAATAATATAGACGCTATTCCTGCTGCTGATTGCTACAAATTAACATCATTTTCTGATTTCCACGAACACGTTGATGATTCTGATACAAAACTTAGTATACAATTACCCTATCACTCCCACAATCTTGTTTACAGTATTTTTAGTTCAAAAACTCACTACTTTACATTATATTAATTTTTTCTCACAGATATTCTATGTGTTGTGATATACGTATTACCCCCTTCTTCTCCTCGAATTGTGCCTTGGGTGGACAAAGATTCCCCTATGCAAGAGTTCGTTGTTGTTAATGATGAGTAAGCATTTTTGATACCCCATACGTATAATATACACAACCAATTTTTAAGCTTACCACTTTAAAACTTTTCCCATAGATCACGCCCTATCACACTCACTTTGGGAAGAATTCTTGCCAATAGAAGGCATATACTTGTTAAACAATTTCAATGATGTACCAGTCATCATAGCCACAAGGACAAAAGCCACTTCATTTAGAGGTATAAATGTTGTAATAAATTTATACTCATTTTAGAGATTGAAAAAGAACACCCATTCATCTGCTACAACATTCAATATTTTTACTACTATACATTCAATACACGTATATATACTGCAGCCATGAATATACCAACATATTGCATTGTGATTGTTTACTTCAATAAAAAGAAAAAAATCTACCACCTATACTATTCAATTCTATCTGACCAAGTTCTATTTGAATATCGAGTTGTGTGGTTCATCTCTAAAGTTCAACTCTGTGGCATTGGTTAACTAGAGCTCCAGTTGTTAGGTTTGGAAAAAGTGAAATTAAATTGGGAAAGTTTTTCAATGTAAAAGGATGATATATGCAAGTGGGTAAATTATAAAATAGAAATTTGTATATATTAGTCAGTGTCCTAATTAGAAAAATTCTATTAATAGTAAGTGTTCTTATTTTGTGGATTTTGTTCCAACATTCAAAAAGCAAGGAACAAAAAAGAAGCAAGAACATATTTGTTAAACAATTCAAAGAGTGACTGTAATTTGGCCAAATTTTAAAGGGTTTATTTGATGTTACAGATAACCTGAGGAGATAAATGTAATTAACCCTAAATTCTCTTTGCCCCTGGTGAGCCTTTCAACAGATACAATAAAAGGTGTTATATTTCTCATCATAATCATCACGTCTCGCTTTGCAAAGTCGCGAAAACAATAATTCAGGCCTTAATTTGATTGAAGCTATAGTTGTGAAAAATGTAAAAATGTGATTGTTACTACTAAGGTTTCTAGTGGCTAAAATCTTGACGATGTAAATAAATACCGCCTTTAAACATATGCACCCATATGAAGCGCATATTTGGCCACATAACGTCTTCTATTGCTCTTAAGTTATAATCTCAACATGGCGTATCCCATCCACACTTTCTCTACACCAGCCCATAGAAGGCAGAGAAATACAATTGATTTTATGTGTATTATCAGGCCATTAAAGATGGTGCTCTAATTAATTGCTTGTACACCAATCTAATGAAAACTTTTAAGTAGTGCTGAATTTGTATTTGGTAAGAATGGCCTTATTATAATTTGGAAAATAATTTATAAAATTATAAATTCAGAACCACTTACTAGAATTACGGACAAAATCATAGCAAAATCACAACGAACTACTAATTTCCTAATTTAAGATAGCCGGTCAGATTTTGTTCATTTTTTTTTTCAAATTTAGTGACATATCACTAAGTTTGTCATTTTATCACTTTTTATAAATATACAGTTATAAATTTATGACATGGCCTGACCGACCATGTTGATTAATCTACTTTTCTTCTTCGTATATATGCATCTTAAAAACAATAAATTTACACGGTACTAATGTATTGCTATGATGTTGCAACAGCAACTTAATTCAAATAAGGATGTCAAAATGAATATGCACTAAAGATTGATCCAGGAATTTCATATTACAAGCTATCTATATTGTTATTATTATTTTCAATTGAAAAGAATATAAGAATAGTACTACTGACAATCAATGAGAAGAAGAAATAGTTAATGTGGAAATTGTGGGTTGAATCAAAGAATACATATCAAACATGACAGCCACAGCAAAGATAGAAGAAAAGGAGGGTGGATAGAACAACAATAGGTTCTAATACATAAAGAATTCTGAAAACAACATCATCCATTATGGATATATTCAAGCTAAGCCTTCTACATTTGCAGAGGGAAAATCTCCATAATAATAATGATGCTGTTTGGACAGTTAATAATTTTTACTTTTAAAAAAAAAAAAATATTTTGTAATAATTTCACATATATTTTTAATTACTTTTTTATCTCACATATATCCTAATAATGACTTTCCAATACTTAGTACTCTCTTCAAAGACATGAGCTTCCTCATCTGATCAATTTTCTTTGTATCTTTCTCTCAAACCAATGTAGTGTATTGCGGTTTTCCAGGCCTTAAGCCTTTCTATGTATATATAACTAAGAAATAAATGACTAATTACTTTGTTTACCTCACAGATGGAGTACTACTGGCCAAGATGCTTATACATGTTATTAGTTACATTTGAAATTATAATTAGAATGTATGGTTGTTTCACAATACAGGACTCGGAGTAATCATTTGGCAATTTCGTTATGGCTGTGGTTAGACAGTAATCGTCTTTTCGAAAAATCATTAATTCAAATAATACTCCATCCTTGTCATTTTAACTTTCATTTTGGATTGGTTAAGAAAGTTATTAAATTGTGTTAATTTTACAAGCAAAATAGTTCAAAATAACTAAATTACTATTTCATATTAAGATTCTCCACTATATAATTTTCTTCTCATTAATATGGGACTAATAGTAAAGTTAAAAAAATAATTTAATAATTAACTTTAAATTTCTAAAGCGATAATAATTCGGCACAAAGCAAACCGTCCAATAGACAAAATGGGAGTAACAGTTTTTGGTCAATAAAATTATTGCTAATTAATTCTTTTTAGTTGGATATTTAAATTCTTGCTAGTTGGTTTTTCCTTTCCAAAGTTCATAAATATAATGGATGACACTGTAAACAAAGTTATCTATATGACTTAGAGGGATGTTGGAAGCTCCAATATCACCAAAAAATTATTGAACTTGATGGAAAAGACACATTTTGGAGGTTTTCTTTTGTTTTTATGCTTGAACTTTGTACAAATTGTTGAATTTTAAGCTAGTGATGACTTCAAGGAAGAATATCCAGAGTTCAACAAGAAGTGCAGTATTGTAATTCCAAATCCAGCACTTCTTCTTCCAGTTTATTTAGAAGTTAATCAACAATTAATTAATGACAATCTGTTTTATGCAGGCACTTTTATGCATACCAACATGTTTTCTTTGAGAATAAAATAATGATTTCCTTCTTATGCTGGTAGATGGGCTAAAACAAATAAGAAAAGAGTTAGGTAGATCTGATTTTTGGCCTCACTTGTAGATCATGTGGTGTGGATTAAATATTATGGAATTTATGACATAACCTGATGTAAACAAGATTTTATAAGATTTAATTTTAACCGCAGGATTTACAAGTGTAAAAATCGAATTTATATAAGTATTTTCCGATCCGGCCAAAACAAATAAACATATCTGTCAATTGGTCACAATGTAAAGAGACAAAATCCCCATGCTTCCGCCTTTATCCATGAAATATAACAGCTCTTTCTTAAAGTATAACAGCGTAATTCTTATCCGAATTGAATGGCGAATATAAGGATTAAGACAATGAAAACGACAAGACTTAAGTTACCGTCATATGTGTAATCCATAATGAAGTGTAATTTGAGTATTTTTAATTTAATTTTTATAATCTATTTTAGTCAGTAATTCGAATTACTAAAAGACAAGAGAAAAACGTAATTTTTTTTAAAAACAGTTACTATCATAAAATAATAAGGGTCTAATTATGGATGTCTGTTTCTGCTTAAAATTTAATTCTAAAAGTGCTTTCTCAACAGCTAGAGACATCGATTTTATTATTACAAATTAGTTGTCATGACGATTAGATGTGTATGTGCATTGTGTTCTTGCTGACACTCATATTTGTATACTTTACACATAACTATGCATCATCTCTCAAAAATTTATATATGTTGAAATCGAATTTATGATATAATATTATAGATTTTTTAGTTCATATTAAAATATATCATTAATTTAGGTGATGTGACATGATAGATGGATGATATGTTTCAACATGGATCAAAGAATTTATGACACTACACCGTAAATCGAATTTATATAAAAAAATTTCTCATTTCTCTGTGGAGAAAACATTATGAAATAAAAATTTCTCTTATTTCTCTGCGGAGAAAACATTATGACCCGCAGAATATAAACAAGTCACTCGTATGTGATTGATCAATTTGTGGATATTAACTTTTATTCTTTTCAGAGGAAGTAAAGGGCTGAAATCAACACAAATCCTGTAAATCCCTTTACAGGAATGACAATTTCCTAGATTTTTTTTTAAGAGAATTTATATTAGATTTCTACCGATCTCTTAATAACTCAAACTCGTGATATAAGGGATGACAAAAGAAGCATCTTATGAATTAAGCAGCGCTTTGTCGATAAAATGCGATTCATTGTCGAAACATTTTCCCTAAGGGATTCTTATAGTCTAACTATTAATAAGAAATTTAATCTCAGAAAGAGCATTTTCCTTCATGTTGATGATGTTATGGTTATGAATATATATATATATATACTGAACGTTGCACAGCCTATGGAGCTGCAACCAATGACCACATCATAACCAGATTGAGCTACATTTCCCTCAAATGCACAATACGGAAGATGCAAAAAATGCATTGCTCCATAAACTGAAAGATCATATGGTACTCAGATGAAGCTATTGAAAAGAAATATATTTGTTAAAATAACAGCTTTTGCTACATGGAATATGTATATCTCATCCAAAAGAATGTCAATATCAAATTGAAAATTTTTATCTTTGCAATTCAGCAGTAAAAGAATACCAAAAATGTTGGATTTTTTTTACAATTAATATCAATTCCCTGATGCCTAAACATATTTTGAAGAAACTCTGCCAACAATTTCTACTAACAGCAAGTGGAAAATAGAGTACTCAGCTGGATGATGCTTTCTCAATCTGTCTTTCTTCCCTGCAAGAATCATTGAAATCTGGAGGCCTCTACTGAAAGCTTGGTTGAAGAGCAGTCGTGTTTGGAATTCCGATACAAAAGGGAACCAAGACAATACAGCGACAGGCGTAAATATAACGAGTCCCATGATGCATTCATATGCTCTTGCCAGCTCCATTACTGAATCCCAAAAACCTATGCCTTCTAAACACGGCCTGATTGCTTGAGCTATCTTAAAGAGGGAAAAGGAGAAGCCATAGCATTAGATCATGTTGAAAGAGGTAAATGCATATTCTATAGGTAAAAACCGGTAAGGAAGAAGTCATAAATGTAACAATCAACTATTGTCTAGTACTTATATTCTTGGAATTTCACGTATATTAATTTTCGATTATAAGAAAAAGATGTTGATGCAATTTGTGATTTGGTGATGCTGAAGAAATAACAAAGAAAATCAGCAAAAGAGACTTGAAACTTTGAGGCCGAGAGCTACTCAATCAAGGACTTGGATGGATGTATCATAAATCAATACCTCTAGACCAGAAGCATCGAACAACTCCTAGTCCAAAGCTAAATGCTTGATTTACAGCAGAAAAGATAACCCAAGAACACAACCGTATTAAGAGTAATGTCAATCGAAAATCACATTATAATATTTTACAAAAGAATAAATGAAACCAAGAAATTGTACTCAAGAAACAACTAGTTCTTGTTTTCCAAGACATTCTGTAAATGTAATATCAAGTCATCTGTCTTATATAGTATGGGATATTGTCTAAAAAACTTAACCAAAATGATAAATAATTAGCTAAATGCACCTAAACAGTGACACTGCAATAGTGTTCTACAGTGCACAATAAACATTTTGAATAGCAACAACAGTCATTCCTTTTTCACTCCCTGCATCAGATTGCCATAAAAAAAAAGATTACTGTTAAAGATGAAATACTGTCATCACAAATACTAATTTGTGCAAGTTTGGTGGTGATAGCTAAAAGAAACATTACTTGTTCAATGTGTGAACATTGTGGAAGAGAACTGCAAAAATAGCGTTACCAAATTGCTCATCATCATGCAAGTTTCAAGGGACAATCTTAATAAAGAAAAACAGAAGCATCTTTGTAATAGCATATGACCTCGGGCATTGCAGTTTAGAGCACATAAATAACTTACTCCCAATGCAGGTATGAGAGTGCCTAGACACCTATGACCTAACCTTTCTATATCTAATATGGTGGAAGCTTCAGTTTTTGTTAATAGGAAGAGAAGTATTTTTTATAAGGCTTTAGTAAAAAGTTTTGCCCATTAAATGGAACTTCTAGTAAACTATGAATTCCAAAGAGGTCATCAAAATATATTTATGCTCAAAAAAGGAACATTCTGTGAGTTTTGCCGCATAAATCCTATTTTTAGAGAACCTGCTGCATAAGTACCACAAGGAAAAAACATTGAACTTACTAGAAGAATGGCCCAGCCTGTAGGTGTGAAGGCAAGAATAGCAGCAAATAGATCGCTTATGGTGAGACCATTACAGACGACAAATAAGACAGTCATAACTGATACAAAACCAAGGAACAAAAGAGCTTTCAAGATCCTGAACATGAGCTTATTTACTGTGCCAAATCTTCGTCTGCCCACTGATACCATCTGCTCAAACAAGGTCACATAAAAAGTAACTAAGAGCTGCCCAATATTCACAAGATATATGCTAGGAATTGATATGTGACAAGATTCAACTGCCACTAGCACGGGAAAATTCACATTTTACATTCCATTAAAAATGATGAAGAAACTAAAGAAAGTAAATGCAAGAATTTGACTAGGAAAAAGGAGAGAAAACTTTTAAGCTTTGGTGCACTTTACCATATGTTTCTGTGGCTTGATAATGAATGAATGTTCACTAGAAGTTTTGTTTTAGTTTTTATTCTTCAATTAAAAAAATGACTAATTGATAAAAAAATGAGAAGTTTTCCACGACAATAAGGTGTTCATATAACTTTAAAAAGTACTTACTCCTTGTCCATAAGGGTTGTTAAGATACCTGCATGTTTTTGGTTGTGCATATAAACAGTAAAATATGTGATTCAAACAGCAAAAGAAAGTTATACGCTTAAAAAGTGACTGCATCATAACGAGAGTTTATGCCGTGGGATGTGAGACACCTAGTTACACCATTAAAAAAGTATGCACAACTCCCTTGTTTTGGCAGAGTATAAATGTTACTTATCTGGCTGAACCATAACCTTATTTAGGCATAAAAGAATTCATCCATTTAGCAAAGCTCAACAAATTTATGTATACCTTTAAAACAAGGAGTGCAGTTGCCATGACAAACCAAGAAAGTCCATAAACCTGAAAATATTATCATAAGAAAATCATAAGATGGTGTGACATATAGAACACCAGAGGAAAGATAGAAAAGCAAGAGAAGTTTCACCAGAAAACTTGTGCTTTCATGAGCTATATCAAGGTGATAAACAATTCCGTATTGGTATATGAAAAAGCGAAGCGCAAGGATTATCTCAAGCACTCTGCCCCTGTTATTATATTTGTGGATTTTAAGTGTTCCTGTTCTCCTTCCCACCATGCTTCCCAACTTTTATCTGATGAAATTGCAATGCCACCACGATTTCCCATCCACCTTTTCCAGTCTGTCCAATCATCCACAGTTTTCTGCCAATCGAATCCTGAAGGATTGAATACAAAGGGAGCAAACAGCCAGGAACCAACAAGGAACCACATTGAAAATGTAACAAACAAGAATATCTTTGAACTGCGATATGAATGCCCATAGACCTCATAAACAATTAATAGTATGAACAATTCTAGGCCTTTCACAAAGTGACTGCGTGAATACATTCTGTAGTTCTCAGCAAACTTTGCATGAAAAACTACAAAACCTCGACCTGTAGCCCGATACTTAGAACCTCCATGCAAAATTGTTCTACCGTAATAATGTGCTTTTGTTCCAAGATGAAATGTGAAGAACACTGAGGCCAGTTGAAGCTGCATAATTATAAAGTCACCCAGGGCAGTACGAAATCTTTCACGTTCCAGGCCAATTTCCATAACCATGGGCAGAACCAGCAACAGACCAAGCTGAAACACAGACTGTGTAGCCAAAGCCTCTTCTAGTCCTTTGCTCTGACGAATAGTTGGATCCTCCAAAATTCGCCTTTCCAATCCACTAAGGACCATGTATAAACGCCCATATAAAAATATGTATACAATGAGCACAGTAACCTAAAAAAAGATAATCATTCAATCAAATATCTACTAAAAGGCATAATTATTTTACAGGAACATAGCATAAAGTAAAATGTAAAAGTAAAACAAGAACTTCTTGCAAATTTGCAAGCAGCAACGAGCAAGTTCAAGAAATAAAGGATCAAACCTTAAGATTTAAAAGTGATGAATTACCATAATATGCTGATCTTGCCATTTATTGGAAAGACAAGTTGAGAAGATGAATCATGGTAATTATTTGCCCAAAACAACTATCTAATAGTTGAGTAGTTGAGACTTATTCATGTTCTTGTCAGCTGAACGCTTCATAAGTTGTACTATGTTCCAAAAGCAATATTTGGTTGTTAATTTCATGTCTGAAGCATAGAACACCTGACAGACTAAATCTGAAAATGACATATAGGTCCTACTGGACAACCTTTTTTCATGTCTCTTTTCTCCTTTCGTCAACCCCCCCCCCCAAAAAAAAAAAAAAAAAATTTCTTTGATGTTTGAGGAACAAGGAATCCGTGGAAGATGGCCAGTAGTAAGGAGAATACCTGGGAATCTTACATAGAACTTGCTCAGGCCTGTGCCTCATAAACCAACTTAAGGTTGCACCAGGGTTGTTCAACTCAAACGAAACATATAAAGACAGAGTAAAACTAATTCCACAATCAGAAATATTGGATAAAACAGCTTTCTCATATTTAAAACTTGTCATTAACAGATTCAGGAGAAGTCACTATGATACTCCACCTCCATACTTTATGTCAACTGGTTCACATATTCCCAATTTAAATATGAAAAATTGCATGAATTGCAGATGGGTTTTCTATTTATCGTGTGAGCAAGTGGATGTAAAGGACTTGTAAAAACATGAAGCAAAATTTAACAGCATTAGCTCCTGAGTAGCTTTTGGGCTATACTAGATTTAAACATTGTATATAGTGAGAATCTATATTATAAGGTATTGAAGAAGAAAAATAATGCAATTGAGACAACTATCACTTACCATGCTACTAAAGTAAAAGCCAACAGTTGTGAAGTAGAATGACAACATTCTAAAGAAGTCAAATCGACGTCCTAGCCGATAAACATCGCGGCTGAGTGTCTGTTCTCCATTTCCATTTGCGACCTTTGCCTCGAATTGGGATATCTGATTCATACCCACATCACGTCCTTTGCCCACCTGGATGTATTCATGATGTGTTACATATCCCCCTCTCATTGTCGAATTGTAACCTGAAGTGATCAACCCAATCAGTCACCCAATAATGCTTAACATAATGTTAGTCCTAGAGAAAATAAACCACCTGCAAATATGTCTCACATTCACTTAAGTTAATAATTTTTGATGCTTTGCTTATGCCACCCCTGGTTGTATGAAAGATTCTGTCGAAAATATCAGGATGCCCATAGTGGAACCTTACCCTGCGAGATATAAAATGTTACCACATGAAACCAAAAAAACAAAGTTCAAAAACCCAATAAAATTAATTTAATAAGCATAATTGCACAAAAAATTTGCTACACTATATATGGTCAGAAATATCACGTGTTGTTGAATGCTATTTGATTAATATATCAAATACAAATAGAACAGAACTATAAAATAAGTAGATTAGATCACAGAGATCTAAAACTTACCAACTTACAAGAAATTAAAATTCGAGGGAGCAAAAGATAATGAGACAATATATGTATATGGTATACGTATATTATGAAACAATATTAATAAAGAATGCATCATTAAGTTTATATGTATATCTATTTAACCTGCAAATATTTGTACAAATGATGATCATAAAGTTTCCCTGGTACATGTGCTCTACAAAAACACCATTGAAACATTTGAGCAATAGAATTCGGGAACTAGACAGCAAACGAGAATCAGATTAATCAGCAGATCTACATTTCAGTTATTAATGCAGCAATACATGAAATGGGCACTGCACTCATGCCCAAAGTGAATTGAGATTGGGGGGTCTTTAATTCGTCCAATGTTCTCCATTCTACATAGGTTGAACATGCTTGTTTCTTTTCAAGAAAAATGGTACAGAAGAGCAAACAAACAACCAGAGTCACCACACCTTCTTGTGAACTTACATGATATGAGATATTAACAAATCATTTATCAAAGTTCATTTCGGATAAGGTACATCCTTTTTCCAAGGACTAAAGCAAGATGAGGTTCCAAATAACCATTACCTGAGAGGGTTTGCCAAAATACGCTGTCCAATAGTCACAAAACTCGTCTCCTGATTGGACATGAACCAAGCAAGTGAAGAAACACTGCAAATCAGGAAAACTTAGTGTGAGTGTAAAACATAACATCTATTTGTCACTCCTACACAAATTTCAGACAAACACGTCTTTGAAGCCAAAGTTCACAAAGTATAATGCACACAAACCTTCCAGTAAAAATATGCTCCCTTAATCCCAATATTGTTGGTCTTCGTTGTCCATGATGAATCTTTAGAAGTTCTTCCAACACATTTCTCATTTTGAATGCTTCCTCAAAATAGTTGTCCTATGGGAAAATAGTAAGCAACTTGGAACTGTACTTTAAATAAAGGAAAATGATAAACCTACCTGATTCATGTCTATGGTCTGCAAGGCTTCTCCGCGGGTAAATATAATGGCATGATTTTGATTTTCAGGTTTCCCTTCACCAATTGCTGTTGGAGGACCTGGAAGTTTGATACGGTAGATTTCCTGGAGTGCAAAACATGATGATATTAAGAAGTTATGCCTTCATAATAACAAAAAGTGAGCATTTCTCTCTTGGAAACCCAATGATGTAATAATTCACGATGCAAGTAAAATTTAACAAACTATTTCAAAAACAATCTTTCATTTTATGTTTTTGTCATAGTTAGACTTCATACCTCATCCAACTTGTTCCCTCCCTTAACAAGAACAGAGTAATAGTTCTTTACAGGTTTCCCATCAATTGTGTCCTCTACTTCATCAATATAAGCAACACGAAGAGATGGATACCTGTAGTAGTTCAAAAACTTCTGGTATGTTTTAGACCATTTTTTGCAGTTAGAGTTAAAATTCAGACCTTGAAGACTTACGTCAACATGAGATTGAGAATGTTAAGATAACAACTACGATCTCGAGGATCATCAGATTTCTTCTGAGCACCATAGATTTGACAAGACACAACATAGGTAAACTTCAAATCTGCCAAAGCTTGTGAGTGCCTCTTAAGCTTCCTTTGAGATTCATTATGCATATCAATTGTACGATACCCTGCAAATATTTCTGCAGTGAAATGTGCATTATGTTTTATGATTAGTCTCCATATGCAAGTCATACACATAGGACCTTACTGTAACAGGAATTAACATTTGAAACATGACTCCTGATACACCAACCTTCATCCCTAGCATCATCCAGAAAGCATTGGAGCTCAAGTGCCTCCCTGTGGTACATCATCCCTCTGACTGGTGTCCAAATAGAAAGAGATGAGTAAATTGGCATGATTAAGTAATAAGTAATCACATTCCTGAAGAAAGGAAAAGCAAATGCAATAGTTCTCTATATCTACACCTGTTCTAGAGAGCGTCTGGCCCCGATAAGATACCCACTGGCGTATCAATTCTGTTTTGTCTTTCCCAGCATATCCCAGCTTCGGATCTTTTATTCTTTCTTCAAAATTTTTCCATTCATCTAATAAGATGCAACATGAATGGATGAAAATATGCCTTTTCTAGTGTAGCATTACTGCAGTTAAATGCTGTCAAACTTTAACTCACCTGGATATATCTTATGAAGGTAAAATAGAATTGTGATTCCATCTTCATTTTCCTTGTTAAGCTCCTCTTCCGAATAGAAAACTTCTTCTTCTTTCTCCTATAATATGGAGTCAAGATGCTGAACCACAAAAGAGAACTTGGGTAAGAGAGTGCTCCAGTCTCCAATTTACCAAAAGTGACATGCATAGGGTAATCATCACTGATGACCTCAAGCAAATCATCAAATGATAGGAGGATGTCTAATTAGAAAGACAAGCAAATACTTCTAATATTGTCACAGTACAGAATCTGATATAGGCTGTAGACACAAATTACAACAAAACCATGAAGATATTCTTGTAAGCAAGAATCTGTTCCTCCAACATGTAGACCTGTTCAATAGTCCAAATCAGGAACTCTAGACTACACTCTACAGCATCACCAGAGGAAGGGATTCAAAAGCTTCTCATGTCAGATTTCCAGTATGCTTGGTCCACAAATTTGAAAAGGTATGTCAATGCTGGACAAACTCACGCAGTACATAAATCATATGAAACGTTACTATCATCTTATGAATGCCCTTGCAGACTTTTTCCCTTAGAAGCCACAACTTTTTTCGCATAGTTTGAGTTTGAGAAACAAGTCAATAAGTGATCTGCACCTATGATCCAAAAGACTCAAATCCGTCTTGGTTACTTGAGGTTACTGTAATGCTCGCTGTCTCTAAATCTCTCTGTCTCGTTGTCATTTATTAGATATAAGGTTAAAGCTCAATGTCCTTATATCTGCCATGGTAAATTCCCAGCTCAACTCGAAGCTTATATCAGTTGGGAGGACAGTTAAAATCTGCAAACAAAAAGCATAAATCCTTTGACTCTCTCTTAAGGTATCATAACAACAGCATTTGCTATTAATAGGATGATAATTGTAAGCAGTTGCATTACAGTTGGCCGAACTTTGTCTCGACAATTTTAAGGTTGCTTCATTATGACCTCAGAGAACTCTCTCAATATGCCTGGATATCAACCCTTTACTTTAATGAATAGCTTACGAACTGGAAGCAATTGCTGCTTGATTCACAGTGATCAATCTATTGTAAGCTTTTAACAAACACTTTTATCTGCTAGTCTTGTACATGCACTTTGCATTTGGGTCAGTGAGAGAACCACTTAATTGGTTGGTTACTCTGATGAGAGTTGCACAAAGTAGAATTCTTGTGGTGTAGAAGTAGTACCGGTGTATCATGTCCATAAGAAACTGTTGCTTACACTGCACAACAGACCACACTACAACATTTTCTTCCTTTTGATGGTTATAAGATCTCTTTCAAGAACAAATATGCTACTTGTATTTAGGAGGCAAGGCAGCACAGGACACTTTCTTCCCATGGTTTGAAGGTTTGAAACACCTTACCCATCCCCCTTCTCCCAAAAAGAACAATGTCATTGATAATATGGCACCTTACCCATCCCCCTTCTCCCAAAAAGAACAATGTCATTGATAATATGGCAGAGATTACAAACTTCCTTCATTCGTAAAGAGCTGTTTTAAACTTCAAAACCCATATTTAGACACTGCATACTTTTTTATTTATTTAGCAATTTCTATATGCTTGAACTGAGATTACATTTATAGCTATGATGGCTATTACTCTGGAAATTAACCAAAGAGAATTAAGAACTAATAGAAATGACGCATATGACATATAGTTACCATAAAAGAATTATATCCAAACAACTTAATTAAAACTGACCTAAAAGAGAGCATGTTACGAACTTTTGGAGCACTTGGCATATTCATAAAAAGGGAGTTTGCAAAGAAAGTTATGCGACGACGTGCTTCTAAATTTGTAGGCACATTTATTGCAGATTCCTTCACAGTCAGAAGTAAATGAAGCCTGACAGCCTATTGAGAAAAAAGGATGCAGAAGAAATAGAAGCATAACTACAAAAAGATCAATAGCAGAAATGAAAACTTTAAAGAAACAAAAGACCGACTACCAAAACCTTTTCTCTCCAAGATCTGTTCTCGGTGAGGTCAAAGTTTATGTGTTCAAACCTCTGCTCTTTTCTGTCATTGTGGTAGCCATGGGGAGCTCTACTCAGGATCCTACACAACAAGCAATGAGTCACAGAGTTTCAAATGTGGTCTTAGTTAATTAATTCATTTGCCAACCGAAGAAATCCTCTCTACTGATAACAAGCTTACTCATGTCCCTTATTCATTATGTCATGAATTATAATCTCCATAATATCCTGAACAACATTGATAACCTGGGATTTGTATTTCTCCACATCCTCATAATCTGTAGTCTGTAAACCATACAAGTAGAAAAATAACAAAAACATACCAATATATATCTTGGAGGAGAATACATGTGAACGCTGAGGGATTGAAAAATTACAATGCTAAACTCACCAAATAAAATAATAATTTCTCTAGTTTATCACTGAGCAAAAGCAACCCACTCATTCGGAACTCGATTGAAAATCTCCCTTGCTGTATGCTATCATGCACCTCTGTACATATCTGGGTAATGATCCTATAATAAGGAAAAAAGCTCCAGAAGTCACCAAGTATTTCGAATAAGAGACAAATGGAAAACACTACTGCTTCTCATCATAAAGGAATCTATATTATGGTTACGATGGATATAGCCATTTGGCATTAGAATTCCTTCAATGTGCCTTACAGTTGATCCCCTTTTTCTCTGAAAAGGTTGTATAAGATATATGTGAGTGTTTCATAGCATTCAATCACAGCTGAACGCATAAAATCATCGCCTTTAATCTTCTTGAACAGGTCAGTGTCATCCTTTCCTTTGTAATCTTTTGCCATGTCTAGTGCTATTGGAATCTAGACATAAATAGCCAAGACATGAGGTCTCCCAACACATGAATTGCATTGTCAAAAGGAAATGCGGGAACTACTAAAGCATTCACCTTACTAGCAAGCAAGAAAGGTGGCCACTGGATCACAGAGATGTCACTTGACGAATATGGTACAAGAAGCAAATCTCTCTCCCTGACAATTTGAATTCATAAAGCAATTCATGTAATTCTAACAAATTATTCAGATGACATTACGTTATGCGTTATGATCTTAAAAAAAAAAAAAAAAGACATTACGTTACGCATATCTAGGATAGGACAAGCCTAACCAAAAAGCATACAGATATTCCTGAACTAATTCAACAAATAGGCCGTGAACTTCAGTAGAAAGCAAATAATATGCAATATGGAAAATGAAGAACCTTATAGAACAAGTGCAAACCTGTGGCTGATCAAGTCCTCCATTCGCATTGATATTATGAACTCATTCCATACCTGAGAAAACTTTGCAACACTCTTTGTTTCCAACATACGACCCTGTCAAAAGAACCCATTTGGCATCAGTCAAACTGAAACAGACGGCAATTAGTAATCGTGGAAGGACTCGAGACAGAAGAAAATGGTAAAGCCAAAAAGTTGGTTCAATAAAGAGAACAAATGCTTCTATGTTGAGCATGAAATATAAAGGAGGGTATCTGGAAAAATTGTATTACCTTCTTATGTTGTTTGATTTCTTCTTTTGAAGAAGGCACAAGACAGTTAATGAAAGCTGAAGGAATAGATTCAAATCTTGACCTTAACATCCCCAGTGTCCTTATCTGAAAAGTCAAAAAGGATTCTCAGAAGATGGAAACAGGAAGAATATCGTCCCACCAAGAGATATCAGTAAACAATTTTTCACTGCCGGAGATGGTGAGCATATACCAGAGGTCTCTAAGTTACAAAAACCCAAAAGTAAATTACTTTAAGCACGTATTGCCTAACTTCAGGGAGAAAAATAGTTACCTCACCAAGGTGGCTGAATGCTCCATATATACCACCAATAATCGTATAGAATATAGCATACCAGATTTGTGTATCCATGAGATAGACCTAAGAATGAATAAATTCTTCTCAATGATTAATAGATGCTAGAAATAAATCTCACTTTGATAAATGTTTCTCCTGTCCACCTACCAGGATTATTGGAGCCCAGATAGCAATAACAACACCAATATTATAATTACCTGCATCATATTCAGTTGCAAATTCAAACAGTTGAAGATGAAAATCCAGATAAAAAATGAAGAGTCCTTGTAAAGGCCACAAAGACATTACCATGTGTGGAAGAACTCATGCCATTCATAATTACCAACTCTCAAATCCATTATGACCTTTGTTGGTTCAACCAATGGCAATATCTACCAAAAAATAAACAGAACATGAAGTTAGAAAATAGAAGTCCTACTAAAAGCTGCCAGCTTGCTTATAACCAATTAAGTTCAATTTGAGCAGATTATTGGAATGAATGGAGGAGAATATTCCCCGCAAATCTCTCTGCTGATCAGTTGGGGTGATTCAGATGCAAAATGCATGGAGAAGATGCAGACCATCTATTACTCCTGTCATAAAGCAGCTGACTGCGCTAATTTTTCCATCCACTTCTTTTGGGGTACTTTGACTAATGCCAAATGAGGTAAGGTAATCAGCCTAATAGGGTGCAGGAGAACTAGATTGGAAGAATCATAGAAAAAGTAAGAATGGCAACTAGCTCCTTGGATCTTCCATAGACTTATGGTCAGAAGGAAAATAGAATGGCTTTTGAAGTTGAGGAAACTGTTTTCGGCCAGATCAGAAACATCATTTTGGTTTCATATGTTTTTGGTCCCCTAGGTCAATGTCTCATCAAGTTTTACGCCCATGGTTTTGTAAGAAAAGTTAATAGATTTTTATGGTATATCTACCATAATATACATAGTGTAATAAGTAGTGGCTATTTACTTGTCAAAAAACCAATAACTGGCAAAGGGGATATTATCACCTCAACGTAGTAGCTGAAAGCCAGCTTGCTTATCACCAACATTATCCAGAAAAATGTGTACCTGAGTGGAGAAGAAAAGATTTAATTTTTCGGTCAGTGAGAAGTAATGATTACATGCTCCCTTCCCCAATTCTTAATCTTTATCCAACCGAGAGCATGATGAAGAAAAGAAAAGAAAAAACTAGGAAGCAGTTCATGTATATCCTTATTACGATACTTTAGCATAAAATGAATACAAATTAAAAGCGATGACATATATATATGCAGAAAACAGAAGAATCTTCTTTCTTACTTAAGAAGCGAGACCATGAGTCCTCATGCATGCCTCTTCCAACATACAGCTTTGGCTGGAAGTCAAAGTTGCCATATATTAAAATCATACAAGATGGAACTACATTCACTAGAACTAACAAGGGCTGTGTGTTTTTACTTGAGCCCACCACATGAGAGGGATGACTAAATATGAGTTGGAGCGCTCCAGGGTTTTCCGCAAATAAGGAACCAGAAATAGGACAGCAGCCAATATGTTTGGTATCAAATAGATTGCAACACAATAATTATAGAGTGACTGGTATAGCCAAGATCCTCCAAGACTACTAAAAAACCTGACAAGTCCAGTTGGATTATCAACAGATCTAGAGTATGCAACAGGCATGACTACAACCCAGAAAGCCGCAACTGCAAATTTCAGGAGGTAGCGAAGTATCTGGTTACATTTCAAGCTTCTCCATGCATTCAAGCTAAGAACTATATCCAGAGTAGCTGCAAAGATAATGGGAGAAAGACGAGGAAAACATGTTATCCAAGCTCAAGATCCAGGAAAGAGGCATTACACTCACATAGTAGAAATCTAGAAGCCTTCTCTTGGTCACAAGAAAAAAAAATAAATATATCACCAAAATTGTAATCGTGACATAAGCAAGTAAGCAAATACAATTACCGAATAAATTATAATTAATACCTCTCAGAAAATTTAAAACAGCAGCAGTGATGAAAATGCTCAAAACGCTTCTGATGACATCTGCATCAAAAACTCCGGCTAAAGATCCATCCCCATGCCATGCAACAATAACCATTGCCTGAAACCATAGTTAAAACGAAAAAAGAAGACAAAGAAGAAAAAGTAAAAAGCTAATATAGGAAGATAAATTGTGCAAGAAAATGAGTTACTATACTTGTTTGCATAAAGGTATCCCAATAGAACTAAATTAAAAAGATGGTATTCATGGCTTGCTTATTCTGTGCATTCTATTCTCTTGTCTATGGCCTATCTTTGTTTTTTCACCTTTCTCGTTCATCTCAATATATTTTCTTAAGCTTTTTGGAAACCAGGAAGATTCCTGGACAGAAACAGGCTATTTAGAAGATGATCTTGAGCATATATGGACATTTACAAGATCGTCAGAGAAATCGGTGTTATAGAATCATCAAATTCTATTTTAGATGCCTCCCCGGTAAAAAAAAATACAAAAAGTCATTCCAGCTCCAACAGAAAGAATAATGCCAGTATTTGGTCACTGAGTCTACCTACCATTGGTGACAATACAATTACAATCAGCAGATATGGTAACTTGAGTGGCAAAGCATCCATGAGTAACACATACACCATTATAAGGGTTTTAGTAGGTCCATATACATCTAGAGCAAGAAGAATATCATTTGAAGAAAATTTTGCATCCTGCCATGCACTGGGTACTTTTTCCTCTAACATTTCTTCTTCTTTCATTTTTTGTGGTCAGTAATTTGAGAATATGCAATGGAAAAAAAAAAAGAAAGAAATTATTTGTGAAGATAGTAGCATTATTCAAGTTACTTAAACCATAAATATAGCTCTTCCTTAACATTACCTGAAGAGCCAAGATAAAAAAGATCCACAATCTATCAAAACTTCTATAAAGGTGCCAAAATGTTCGGATTTCAACAAAATTCGTCTTAGGCTTCTTTTTTCCTGCTCCAGCATGGTTACCACCACTCTGCAAGTAGATGCACAATTAGTGACACTAGAAAAGGTGTGAAGAGAAGAAATTCGATCTCAAAGAAAAAAACATATCACACATATAACTATACCAAAATTTTGGGCTGTTTATCATCCGAATGCACAAAAAAGTCTGCCTTTTTGTCCATTGGCCATCCTAACTTAAAACATTTCCCAAACCTGAAAAGGAGAGAAAGGCAAAACAACAAATCAATCAACAAAAAGAGTTTACAGGAAGCTCAAGATCAGTCCTGCTAGTCAAAGAAATTACCAAAAGTACTCATTTAGGTCATCATAGTTTCTCCATGCTGAATGGCTTGCTTTTCCATTTCTGTTTCTTTTGACTTCCTTTTTCAGTAAAGATTTATTTCAGTTAGGTGATAAGACAACCCATCTATAAATCAAAGAAAGGGTAGCATTTTATTTTAATCACCTTTTGCAGGACCTCATATATAGGAGTTATAAACTCCCGCAGGAAATGCTCCTCACCGCGTGATGCTACTTGATATGCACCTCCAGTGACAGTATGAGTATCACTAAATAAAATTCCTTGCATCTCATTTGCCATCTTTACTTTCAGAAAACAAGTAATTAGGATCATTTTGCTACTAAAAGAGACAAAAGTAAGCAATCAACAGAATTGATAACAGATTCTTTTGATGAATGGTAAGATGGTCCAACCAAAATCAAGGAAAAAGCCTGAAACTATAGCAAAAAAATTCAAAAAGAAATGAAAATTGAAAAAGTCATTAGACATGCAATTCTGCAGATAGTTTATGCCAGAAAAACAAAAAGCATACATTGTGGAAAATATAGCAGATGCACTCTGGCATGAATCGAATATTTGAAGCTTCCCCCCAGATAAGAAGATAAAGTCCAATGTACAGAAGCTGCAACTGTTGTTTGTTGGTATCACGTGGAAATCTGCAAGAGGAACAAAGTAAATGTCAAAGAGAAATATGATGGCAGAATGATTTTGACTCTGTGGGATAATTTATCTGCTTCATTTAGTCACAAAGAGCAGCTTACATGAGATTGGAAGTGCAGTGTAAATATTTGCACCATGACTGATAATTTTTGAAGATTTTATCCAGCAGTTTCTGGACAGAGTCATCATCCAACTGCAACATTGTTTTGTCCATGAGAGCATGAAAATGAAAATTGAAAAGGAAAAACAGAAAAGGGAATTTGTTGCTCCCTGCATTTATACACTCATTTGCTTTGATTTTCAGCGAGCAACAACTAAAATCTTACCTGCTCATAATGCTCATCCTCCCTGTCTCGTATGTCCATATTTGCAAGCAGTAATATCAAGTGTTCTCTTTGATTTGCCACATTTCCTTTCTTCAATCCTCAAAATGAGGTCAGAGATAAATAACATAGTTAGATAATCTGAGGATTATTGAATGTCACAACTCAGCAGGCAAGTTAATAAGAAATTCAGAAAGAGAGAGAGAGAGAGAGAGAGAGTGCAATAAGGCAATCCTAAGAGCATCCATCCTCAACACCAGATCAGGAAACCAAAGACGCTGGAATATAGAGGAATATAAAAAACTACTGACTTCTCCAAGGAATCAAACGATAGGTAGCACCGATGATGTTCAGGATTAGGATAAAACATGCTTCTAGTAAATCAGCACAAATACTGTTGGAGCAAAAAATGAACTGGAAGCAACTTTACACGATAAAGTAGCGGGGACTAAACATCAAAAAGAAGAGAGCAGGGCCTTGTGATTGCATTCTCAATTCTAAAAAATGCTCTAAAAAATTTACCTGAAAGCCAAACACCAGATAAAGCCATTCAAGAATATCGTTGACCGATTTATACTTATTCTCTGGCATTCGGATTGCTGGAAGATTATTCACATTCCGTAAAGCTGTTTTGCGAAGCGCTGCTTTAATCTAATGAAGCAAATATGAAAAATTATTAAATGGAGGACAGAGAAAGTGCATGGAGAGATACATATGATAGGAGCTTATCGAAAAGTACTCTTCAGAGTAAAAGATCATCATGCACATTTGTAATACAACCTCAGGAAGTTCCATAATAGCTGGTTTAATTCCAACTGCATACAATGGAAGAATGTTATAGTGCTCGTATTGTCCTCTCTTCTCCTCAACATCTTCAGCATATCCTCGTGTCTACAAGCCTCAAACAATACTTATTAAATTTTCTGAAGAACATTGTTTTTGTACTAAATATGAGCCACAAAACTACATAAATTGTACCTCAGGGTCAATCCTTCCAGAAGGTATAACTGTCTTGAGCATATCATACAATACTGTTGCAATCTGGCAAATCTTAGCCATCTCCTCTCTTCAAAGAGCAGGTGAAAATCCCAAATAATTAATAAATAGGCGTTCAAGACAATATTATATTTTTGTTCAATAAAAATCAATCACTACTCACGGTTTCTTTGTATACTGGCCTTCTTTAATGTTTTTCTCGTAGTAGCTCTTGTAATATTTTAGGACTTCTTTGGGATCAGTGGCTGTTGCTCCAGTCAGTTCTTCATCCTGAAAACAATACAGATTTGGACATGCTCCAGATTCAACTTTATCACTTTTGTAAGGAAATGTAAATTACTATAGCTAAGTGCTCAACTCCATTCCGGATCTTTTGTCCCACTTCCTTTACCAATCTTCTTTCTCACCCTTTGGATGCTTGTCATGTGTGCTCTAGCTTATAAGTATTATTATGCTAGAGCACACGTAGCAAGCATCCATAGGGTGAGACAGGAGATTGGTACAGGAAAGGGATAGAAGATCCCATGGGTGCTCAACTCTATGGAAGTACCAAATCTTGGACAAACTATTGATGTTATGGCAAGCAATCAGTCACCTTATTCTACATGTCAGTCCAATTGTAAGATTAACTAATCTACTATGCAACACTTGGGAAACTTTTATGGTGCAATGAGATTGAAAGTCTCTTGAATAATCACTAAGAAGAAAAAGAACATGCTTAGCGTAATGAAACAAGTCCAGAAATATTAGGTCTACCCTTTCAAGTTTGCGCAGCAGATAAGTCTTAAACTGACGAACACCACGGCCACTTGAATGTGGATCCAACCTGTGAGCTTTTTCAAATGCATGGAAGCGGCCTAATACCATAAAAAGAACTGTAAGCAACTAGAAACGAATTGAGGAGGAACAAAAGATTGTCTGCAAAGTACTTGCGAAATAATACCTTCCTGAACTTTTTACATGGGCTAAATAACAACACTTAACAGGAAGACATGTAGAAAAGCAAGAAAACTAAAACAAAAAGAAAACAAAAACTACATCACAAAATGTCTTTGTCTGTCTACATCATTTCAGATGCATACAATCCCAAAGAAATCACCCCCTTTACAGAACGTTTTTGAAATCCATCACAAACTTTGAAGGCCTCATATTTCTCCCAAGTCTGTAGGAAGAACGAAATTTTAAATTTTGCATGTATTTTTCTAGATTATCCATTATCCATTCCCTGGAAGAGGCACCAACACTAGCATTTCTCCATTCCATTGCTGAAAAATCAGTTTACATGCTTCCATCCTTATATTTTATCAAGCACAATGCCTAAAATAGATATGCAGAGACAGTAGACAAATGTTGAGGCCTATAGCACCAGATCAAAATACGAAGAAAATGAATAATCTAAGTTAAATGTGGGAATCCTAGATTAAAATTTTCTAGATATTGGTTTCATGATTGTTGTTTAGTTGCTCAGTCAAGAATCTTAAACAAGATTATGCAAAAGCCTAAATAATTGAAAACTAGATCTCACTGATATGATAAGAATAATCTCAATACTAATTAAGTTTCCCTTCAATCAAACAAGCAACAACTAAATTTTCCCAAAAAAAGGAATAAATCAATAAATAAATTAAAAATTAATCTTTCGTCTAGAGAAATTTTCTACACCATCAACTTGAAATCTAAATAATGATCAAATGGCAGTGTAAAAATGGACGGTGCAGAAAAGATTAATCCATAAATTAATTGTCAATCGCACTGCTAATAATATAATGGTGGAATATGAAGTACTTCCTCCACCTCATATATATTTTATCACAGTTTGAAGTTTAAGCTCAAACTCATCAATCTTGTAATGAAAAATCCTTCTAGATTTATTTGATTTTTAATGAAATTTCTTCAACAAAATTGAAATTTATATCAAATGTTAAAACATTTATACTCAGAAGTTTGAAAAAGCTAGCCAAAACAAAAAAACTGCTTTCAAAACTTGATTCGCTAACTAGAAAAATCAAACTGTGACAATATAAATAAATTAAGCTACTTACAAAGATAAGCCATCTTGGGATTGTCTTCTTCAATCTCATTAGCAACTCTGAGAACAGGAACAACTGGGGCCAAAGACGACGGCACCAGCTCGCTGTCAGCAACGTTTCTTGAAGTCAACATCATTCGGGTCCAAATATGTTGAAGCTCTAGTGAAATTCCTCGAAAATGATCTCTCCGGTCCCTCATTCTTCGTCCCACTTGAACTCGCCATAACACAACAACAACGAGATGAATATTATTATTATTATTATTATGACTATGATGATAATAACACTGATGATGATAATAAAGAACGATAATTAGTCTGAGGTTGAAGAAAGTGTAAATTCTCATCTTTACATGCAACATGAAAGTATATATATGATGAGCACGACTCCTAGATACTTTGGAGAAGAAGTGGGGCAAATGGGATGCCTGCCCTTTTTTCTTTTCTTTTCTTTTCTTTCGGTTTCTCAAGAAACAAGAAACGAATTTTGATGGGTTTATTGTTTTTTTTTTTTTTTTTGGTTGTTTTTTGCTACTTTTGTTGGGGGTGACTGAGGAGGATGCTTTTTGTGTCGTGCTTAAGCTTTGCTTTGCTTTGCTTTAGTTTGATGTGCAGTATTACACTACAGAGAAAGAGACACAAAAGGCGAGAGATATTATAAAGAAAGGAAAAGCAATTTGGGGAAGCTTTTTTTGGCGAGTGTTGTGTAGGTCTCTTTCCCCTGAATATGGGCGGGAGTGGGAACTGGAAGTGTGTGGAAACTATCAGTAGTATTGTCTGTTGCTTTTCTTAGCCGGTTCAACTTGCGACGTTGTTTTGGGAAGACTACGACTAAACTCATAAAAGACCGGCTTAATGGACTGGATCGGGTGGAAAGTAAAAGGACATTGGGCTTTAGGTATGGCAAGAAACTTACACGAACTTTCACTTGTGAACACTGTCGTGTGCATTAAAAGAGTGACTATGAATTGAAAATCACTTATCGAAACTAATATATGTATGTCACAATCTTATTGAATGGTTAATTCTTGATTTAAATATTTAGTAGGATTTTATTCATTTTTTTGCAGATTTAGTGACAAATTAGTTGCTTTTTCTCACATACTCACCTATCAAAACTAATATATGTATGTCAGTATCTCTAGTGTTGTCAGATTGCTCCTATGCCTTGTGTAATCTTTTTATTTTCCAAATAGCCATGCAACTGAGCTTATCAACAAAAATAATTCGTATATGAGTCTTGGTAGTCAGAAACCTTAAGAGAGTGAACTTTTGCATACTAAGCGGCAGCTTGGTCCAAGTTACGTAATTGAAATTGGAATTGGAAACGGAATCGTACATGTAAAATTAGTATGGGTAATAATTATAGAAATCATTGTAATGGACCCATACTTGGTAAATATTTTACAAAATGGGTATCAAAACTAATTTTTTATTTATTTTCACTTCTTATCTGCCACCGACCACCATCTATCTTTCCCACAATCACCTAATAACTGATAACTCTAGTATACTAGAGTTATTCTACTTTAAATTGTACCATTTTGATAGTATAAATCCCGAACTTTGGGTAGTAATTGATAATTTTAATTAATTTCTTGCATATGTATTTATATTTTTGTTCTTGTTAAAGATGTTAAGTTGTTTGTTAAAAATTTTTCTTAATTAATGGCTTAATTATGTCAATTTGGTGCAAGTAAAAATTAGAAGTTGGAAACTGGACTAAACAAAGCTCGAGGGACCAAAATACAATAATCAAATAAAAGATGGGCTACTAGAAGAGAGTCCAGATCACAATCTGGACTCGGGAAGGTTACTTTAAACATTACCTAGTTGAGATTGCGATCTCGATTTCTAGATCTCGACTCGTGAATGCTTTAGTATGGAGGGCAAAATTGTAATAGATCAGGGAGTACTTTCTGGTTTTTACTTGTACTAATTAAGCTACTTTTAGAGGATTGAATTAAGTAAGTAGGTATAGTAATAGTAATTAGAAAAATAGATTTTAGGATAGATTAGGATTTCTTGAACCTTAAGTTTCATCTTTAATGAAAATTGCTCTTAAATTCTCTTTTAGATCTTGTTTTAGTTTCTTTTCAAATTCAAATTTTGATTAAATAATTGTAGTGGGTTAATCGCAAGTTTCAAAGTTTATCATAGATATAATTTTTACTTACTTTTTTCTAGTCTACTTTAGTGAGAATTTCTTTGCTTCCGTTCTAGGGTTTTATAGATAAATTAGGGTTCTTGTTCATCATTGTGATTTTAGTTAAGAATTTTCACTTCCTTGCTTTAATTTTTAATTAATTTGTAGTGGGCTTTTGTTATTTCCTTCAAAAATCCAAAAATATTTTAATTTTAAGTTTTACTCTTTCAAATTCCAGTTTAGAATTAGTAATTTCTAACTTCATAATGTCTCTACTTAGTCTTCTTTTTAAGATAATTTACTTGCTCTTTAATTTGAGTCCTCTTTTAATTAGTTTAGGGTAGAATTAAATGTCTTTCTTTGATTGTTTTACTAGAATAGATTAAGTAGTCTCTAATTTCCATACTTGTTTAGTTTCACTTACTTGCTTTTTGGTTAATCTGGCTTAGAGTATAGATTTTAATTACTTTCATTCAATTAGGGCTTTTATTAGAGTAGTTTCACCATCCATTCTAGTTGATCTTGCATAACTACACAAAGACTCGTAAAAGTTGGTAATTGCCTTCCAACAATCCTTGTGGGACAATACCCACTCATCCTATACTACTACCAACTCCGTATATTTGTGGAAGTGAGGTAGAGTGTATAGGTTTTGTGAGGTTTCTTATCACTTGTTTGCTCTAAATTGATCTCTACCTTAGTAGTAAAAGACAAGTTTTTGGTGCTGTTGTCGGGGATTGTCTTCGGTTTTTGGCAATATCAAGCGCTATACGGGTCGTGTAGATTAAGCACTTTAGTTTAGTTTAGTTTAGTTGTTGATTTTGTGTATTTTTATGTTTGTTGGATATTTTGTGGAATTGACTTGAAATTTCAATTGACTATTTGCCTTGGTTGTGTTTTAGTGCATGGTACGAGGTGATCAAGAGCCATTCATTTGTTTAGACAGGGAAAGGGAGAAAGAGCTAAGAGAAATTAGAAGATTGAGAAGGGTACAACATGAACAAGAAAGAATTGCAACTATGGTAAATGCTAATACTCATCAAAAGAATTTGAACATGGAAAACGATAAAGATGAGGTTGTTGGAAATAATGGGATTGGTGTTGGTTGTAAACCTGTGTATGGCCTTACATTCGTGTTCTTTGCTTCTTTATACTTGTGTTTCTAATATTATTTACACTGTATTGAGTAAACACTGAAACATGAGAGAAGAGTTGGCTGACTGAAATTTTAGGGTGAATTTCATGTCATTACAAGGCATTTGTGCATTTGATTTGTGTGTAAAAAAAAGCCTTGCCATAGTTTGCTGGGACAATAGAATTTCACTCCATCTATATCTTGGAAATAGTTTTATATAGATTTCATTCAAACATGTCTATTTTGCTAAGAATTTTAGAGTGGAATTAGATTAGTTTCACTCTGTATCCTATTAATGGCGAAATTAGTGCAATAGACCAATGTTTTTACATTTGTCTTTAAAGTGAAGGTGTTCCTCTGTGTTAATGTTTTTTTTTTTTTTTTTTCTTAAGAAAAAAGTTTACTTACCTTTTATTAGGAGAGTAATGATTAAATCACACCTAATGCATCCGAAATTTATTGTTAAAAGTATTTTTTATGTATTTCACTATTATTCAAATTAATTATACTTGATCAAGAAATAAATCAAATAGGGCATATGTAGTTTAAGAAGGTTATTAACTCAATCTAAAAGTAGTGTATTTTTTAACATGTATTCACTATTAGTATAGTACCAATTGAAAACTAGAAGATAGAAATAAAATCAAATCAAATGCTGCTCCACTTCTATAAGCAGAGATGCGATGAAATATACATGAATTTTTCCTTAATCTTCTACTCTTCTTAAATTTCCCCTATGTAATAAAACATATTTAGATTAAATATTTTGCATATATTTATGTAGTTTAGTTTAGTAGTAGAAGTTGTCAAGCTAAAAAAACTATTTTTCTCTTTTAGGGAATCTTTGATAATGAATTTCTATTTCTGAGTTTATGTACTAAAAAGTAGTTATTTTTTTCTCCCTAAATACTAAAGTAATCTATACATATAATTAGGGATCTTAATAAATACCAGGTGAATCTAAAAAAATGATAAAATTAGTCTATTCTAAGATGAAAATATTAGTTACCTAAATTGATTTTTAAAACCGCTTGATTACTGTTCAGTTAGTAACTTCAACTAGTTCTAGTAGCGTTTTGGAATTTGCAAATTGTAATTCCTCAAGCTAGTCCATATATAATGTCAATGTTTTAATTAAAATTTAAAGCATAATTTATTCAAATTTAGATAATATTTTGTTTTGCCTTATTCAAATTTGGATAATATTTTGTTACAAAAATTTAGATTGGATTTTATGTTGTTATTGTATCTCTTAGTGATTGTTGCATGAAAATAAAAGAATTGGTTAGTATGTTTAGTATTTTTAAGTATTAATAAGATTTTATTTTTAAAAGTAATCAAAATTTATAAGAGAAATAAAGGATTACTCCGATAGTTTTTTGGGTATGTTTTCAAAATTATTAGAATACCTTCAATTTTGATTATATTCTTAACATCAAACTCCTATTAAGAGTATGGAGTTAAAAATGAAAAAAGAATGTGTAACTTATTTATTTTTCAAACAAGAATAAATTTAAAATAACTAGGTTGGCTATCCGATACATTCAATCTAGTATTTTTTGCGTATCCTGTCATTCAGTTTTCAATAATATAGATAAAGATGGTAGGGGGTTTTCTAAGTTTTGGTAGTCCTCCTATTTCCCTCCAAAATTTACCATCTACCTTTCACATGATTCTTTTTTATTACTTTGTTTGCCATTTATGTTTCTCACGTGATATTGCCTAATTTTGTGACTTTTTATTATATTCTCTTTCTTTTGTTTCATTTCTTTTTATTCTTCTCTCTTCGTCTATTCTTCATTTGGTCCTTTTTTGACAGCAAATTCGAATGCAATGTATGACCAACAGTTAGCAATGAATTACTAACAGTTGTAACATAATCATAATCACCATCAGACGTTAGCTTTTAACCAATTTTAACTGATTTCTACTCTATCATTCTCCTTATTATGGACTTTACTTGTCATGTAATACACTTCCAATTAGGATAAATGAAAGCCCTACCACCAATTCATGGAAAGGAAATAAATGTTTGGCTCAATGCTTTCTTACAAAGCTAAATTTACAGTTACAAAATGAAATTACTATTATACCAATTAGTTTGCTGTTATTTATTTTCCCTTTTCTCTTACTTTACATGTGACCTATGAGACTTTTATACCTAACATTCACACAAGAATGATTTCGTCTTCTTGTACTTATATGTTAGATAAATTCCATCATTGTATTTTTTTTCTTAGAAGACATCCTTTCCCTGCTTCACAGTACATTTGGAATAATTGTGATGTATGTTCAGCTTGGAGACTTTTCACTGTTCCATTGTACCTTTTGTAACAAATGAGGTTACTTCCTTTGTTTGATCATTTGTGATATCTAATGATTCATTTACTTCTTCTATTCAATTTCTCATTTGCTCTTTCTTCTTTCTTGTTCAGAATTTTATTGCTGCATTTAATATTGGTAATTTATTTATCTTTCTAACTTTTTTTTCCCTCTCTTTAACTATCATAAAAATTCTTTTTTCTATATTTATTGCCATAATTAACAATATTCGAAGGGCTTTTTCTTTTTCCTTTGCCTTATTTTTTTTGAATGGTGTAATTCTAGTCTTAAAAAACTGATGTTTTCTAGATATTTTAATTATTTTTGTCTCATGCTACTTTTTACAATTGATTTTCTAATATACATATCATATCCTTGTTATTATGTTTTACTCACACTTATGCTCTACCTTTGTTTTCTTCTGAACATTTAACAAGTTCTAAACCAACTTTTCCTATAGAAGGTATATTTTGTATTGTCCTTCTATTAGAGAAATTAGATTCTCTCTCGAGTATCTTATATTCTACTTTTTTAGCTATTATTCATCTTACTTATTTCTTCTTATAGCTAATCTATTTATAACCTTCTACTGAAAAAAAGCTTCAGTGACCAAACTTATCATGATTAGCTCCTTATTGAAGTTTTAATAATGTTCTGATTTATCTTCTAGATCAAAGAAAATATGAAATCAGTCTCTTTTTTAGTTTGAAATTATTTCAATTCTTAATTATTTTCTTGCAAATTACTTATGTTTCTAAAGGTCATTTGCTTGAACAAGGATCCTCTTTTATTAATTTCTCCACTCTTGAATTATTTGGAGTAATGTAGTTCATCATGCTTTGATAAATACAAGTATTATAAATAAAGATCCGTTGCTATCATTATGTTCTATATTCACTTCAAAATGAAATAATTTTAGGATGTAGATTTACATAATAGCATACTTGGATAATTATTCCTGGGAAAAGGCGTATAACAACAAAGAAAAAATTAGAGAAAAATCCTAAAAACACCTCTAGAACTACCAAGTTTTCCAAATTGCATACATTGTGGTGCAAAGAGGTTTCATTTGCCTCCTCCGTATTTCTGCTGTGCTAAAGGAGAAGTTTCATTTGTTATTCCTGCCTGGTATTCCATATGATTTTATTCACTATTCTAGTATTGATGAATAAAGTATAGAATTTAGGAAGAATCTTCATACTCATAATAATTCTCTTGCTTTCACATTTCTTATTGCAAAATACAATCATGAATTGACAAAGAATACAAAAGGATTTTATATTTTTCGTGCTCAAGGTTAAGTGTACCATTTCATGAAAAGTTTAAAACCTTTTGCTAATAGGCTTTTTATAATTTAGTTGTATTTTTATGATACCGAGGAAGAATTGTCTAGAAGATTTGATGCTTTGCTTAGATTTTGTGAGAGCGCGGTTAAAATGTTGATCAGTGTTCTTGGCCATAATCCTTATGTTACGTTTTTTAAAGGTCTTCGGGACATTCCTAATCTTGAGAATGAAACAATTTTTTTGACGTCTAATTCAGCTTTAGAACAACATGTATATAATCTTCCATTTTCTTTTCAAGTTGTTGGTATATGGATTGAATCTAATGATCAAACTCTTGATAGGAGTGCTCATCATTCAAGTTTATACACACTCCAATACTAGTCACAAGATTAAGTATTATTTTTCATGCTACAATCCTATAAAATATCTGTTATTATTTTCTCAAGGTGAATTTGGATGATATCATGACACTCTTAGGAAATCATCATCATACAAAAAAAGGAAAAATAACTCCTCTAAGAATGAAATACTCATTGATCCTTCTTTAGTTTAGACTACTTCTAAATTAATCCAACTAGAAAATAAAGGCAAGTTTTCTTGGTCTTATATTTTAGGCTTTGAAATTGATTCTACACAATTAGCTCTAATTATTATCTTGGCTTGATGTTTGTTATTCTTTTTTACAGCTGCTGAACAAGGCAAAAATTCCAGTAATGTTGTATCAACTAGAGAATACTATTGTTATAGACTTCAGATGTGACATGATGATAATTATATGATTTTGAATAATGGAAGGTTATAATAGCAGTTTGTAGTTGATGTTCTTATTAAGGTTGAAACATCTAGGCTTAATTTGAAAACATAGGAAAAAACAAGTTGAGATTAGATCACAAATTCTTCAAGGTGTTAGGATAGTCTCTCCATAGGTGAAACTAAGGGAAAAAATATTAGTCGTAGTATATATCTTTCAGTGTTATTTATTGATGATCCATAGTATATGAGACATAGATATATAGATGTTATGGCTTTGGTTCAAAGGTATGAAAAAACTAATATTTCCTTAACATGACATGCAATACGATGTGGAAAGAACTCCATGAGAATTTGAAGTATAACGAAGAAACACGAGATAGACCAGATTTGATTTCAACATTCTTTCAAGCAAAGTTAGAAATATTAAAATTTGTGCTCATAAGGAATAAGTTATTTGGAACTGTTGCATCATTTGTTTTCGTGATTGAATTCCAAAAATGGAGGTCTTCTTCATACTCATTTTACAGATCCGGAAACCAAATTTCAAGTCTCTGAATCCTAAAGATTATGATTGTTTTGTTTCAGTTGAAATACCCAATCTACATACTCAGTACACGCCATACTTGTACTCTCTGTATATTAAACATAAGATGTACGGCTTTTGTGGACCAATGAAGAGGCAGAATCCTTGCATGAAAAATAGAAGCTACAAAAGTCAATATCCAAAAAAAATTAATGAGCATATTACTCATGCTAATGATGACTATCCATATTATATGAGGAAGAAGGATGGTTTATCTATAAGAGTTGGGAACCATTTTTTGGATAATCAATGGATTGTTTTTACAATCCATACATCATTTATATGTATGACTGCTATTTGAATGTTGATATTTGCTCAACAACTAAATTGGTTAAGTATTTATGTAAATATTTCTATAAAGAGCATGATTGTGTGAGCTTTTATATTGGTTCAAAAGATAATCCTGAGGATATTGATGAATTTAATTAATTTCAATCTGGAAGGTGGGTGGCTACTGTTAAAGCTGTTTGGTATATCTATAAGTTTAACCTGAATGAAATGAATCCTTCTATATACACTCTTCAACTTCACCTTCCTGGATAACCAATTGTTTGTTTTCATAATAATACTGAACTGTCAAACTTTTTAAGCAATATTGATTTTTCCAAAACAATGCTTATTGATTGAAATGAACATAACAAATAAAGGAGCTCAGAAATTGAATGTTTGTATTATGAATTTTTGGAGCATTTTGTTGGGAAATCTAAAAATAAAATGTGAATAGAAAGGAGTTGTAGGAAGGTTATAGGAAGGATTACTACAGTGAATCCAAATAAGGGTGAGTGATAATATTTAAGATTGCTTCTTTCACATATATGTGCCCCAACATCATTTGAGGATCTCTTGATAGTAAATGGACAACAATTACCTTCTTATAAAGAAGATGATATGTATGTAGGCAATCTTGAATCTGTTAACTATATAGAAGAGACACTTAAGGAAACTGTTGTATTTCAAATGCCTTTGCCATTGAGATCACTATTCATAGTTCTACTAGCCAAAACTCATCAACAAATCCAAGCCTTTATGGGAAAGTTTGAATAAGAATATATAACTAGAATTTTTCAGAGATTTCAGAAGTTAAACATGTTACTTGATACACCCAAGAACAGATAAAAATTGCATGTCCTAGAAGATATTAACAGATTATTGAAACTAGTTGGTAAAGCATTGATGCCTACCATGTGATTCCTTAAAAATTTTAACCTAGTCATGCTAAAAAAACTCATAAAAGAGATTGAAAATGAAAAGAATATCATTTGTTCAAAAGAAGTTCTGTTCGTGTTGTCCAAACTAAATATTGGACCAAAAAATGCCTATGATACAATCATGTGCTAAGTATTTTCTGGAAATGGCCAAGGTTTTTTCATAGATGATCCTAGAGGGATGAGAAAATTTTCTTGTAGTGTGCATTATTTTTGCATAATTAGGTATTGCAGCTTCATTTGGCTAGGAGGAGAATAGCTCATTCGAGATTTAAAATTCCTTTAGATCTACCTAAAAATAAGAGTTGTCAAATTAGCAAACAAAATTCAAGTGCCCGCTTGCTTGTGTTAGCTTAAATTAATTTTGTGAGATGAAGCTTCAATGGCAAAAAAAGAAATAGCTGAAGCATCTGATTTGATGCTTAAAGATATACTAGATTTTGATTAACCATTTGGTGTGAAGGTTGTGGTTTTTTATGGAGATTTTTTCCATAACTCTTCCAGTTATTCAGAATGCATTTAAGGAATGAAAATTCAAACGAACCTTACAAATTAACCTTTGTGGGTAATTTAAAAAAGATTAACCTCACAGAAAACATGCAAGCTATTTGGATCTTACATTCTCAAATTTCCTTCTCAAAATAGGAGAAGGAATTAAATGAATAGATGATAATAGAAAGATATCTTTATACAAGTACAGATTTTCCCCATATGATAACAATGAAACCTCTTTTAAGAGGTCAAAATGTTCATTGCCTCTTCTTTTAAAAAAGTACAATACCTTTCATTCATTCTTCTTAACATTATTTATTTTATAACATATAAATACAATCTATTTGCTCTAATTTGAACCTCCATGCAAGTAGATCCATATCATATGATTATAGATGCATTCTATCAATAAAAACAGTGGTTGATGAGGTTAATGAGCTGATCATTAATCAGTTCACTGGAAAAGCTCATGTTTACATAAGCACTAACAGGACAATTAATCAAAATGATCAAGGAGACTATGAAGATTTTCTAAATTCATTAAATCCAAAAGGTCTTCCTTCTCATAAGTTGATTCTGAAAGTAAATTATCGTACTATCTTTTTAAGGAACTTAAATCTTACTGAACTTGTGCAGAAATTACAGTTGGCCATCACAAAGGAAAGAAAGTTTTCTTGCCAAAAATTCCATTCTAGCCTTTAGATATCAAAAGAATGGCAAGAGGACTCAGTTTCTAGTTCGGCTATACTTTGCCTTGACAAACAATAAAGTTCCGAGTTAATGCCCTTGATTATGTAGGCATCTATTTGCGGGAACCAATTTTTTCTATGACCAGTTATATGTAGCTTTATATCGTGCTAAAATAGCAAATTTAATAATCTTAGATAAGTACTAATTATACCTAGAGCATGTATTAATATCAAGGATGTGTTTAGGACAAGATATGCTATCCGCCATGAAATATTAGAATTGACAAAACAATAGGCTAAAGGTATTTTGTGCAGTTTTAGTATCTGGAAATATATTGTTGTTGCATTGTTTCACTATGTACTTACAAATATTCATCTAATTCTTTGATCATTCTAATATGTTTCATCTTTTGATTCATTTAATTGCAAAATGGACAATTTGTTGCCAATGGAGAATATTAAGCCTAAGATGAGCAATTGGTTTGTAAAAGATTAACTATTTAAGAGAAACTACAAGCAACTCCTTTGTCAACAAATAATTACACATAAGAAGTTCATGTTTGTTGATCCTAAGGTACTAAATACATAGATATTGAACACTATACTTCTAATTTATTACACTCTACAAATAAGATTGTTGCTAAAAGAATACAGCTAAATAATTAAAATATTGTCCGTATAATTTACATTTATCAGGTGTTCAAAGGTTCAAGGAATTATGTTCAACCAAGCTATTCATATTGTGAGTTCACAGCTGCAGGTTTACAAGAAGTATCTCATCTCAAATGCTGAGGTTAGGTTGATTCCTGAAAATTATCAATATGATGGAATTGATACACAATGAGCAATCTCTACTAAAACTATAGTAGAAAAGGTGCTAGATGCAAAAAGTGACATGGTTCAAACAGAATTTATGGATACCAAGTTCAAAAACTTCTTACAATATGCATATTTAACCATGGAAAAAGTTGATAAGACATTGCAATAGTACAATTTAGTTTATACTTTATTAATTACTATTTCATTTTGTAACTTTAGATGTTCTTGGGGTGATCATTAATGTAATGTCAACCTTTACAGTAAAAAAAGACAATGGCACATCTTATACGTAATATATAAACTTTATATTCGTACTATAACATTATATTTATTTAATGTTTTAGGACGCAACCAACTATATTTTCATAGTGAAAGTTCAATGTTGTGGAAATAAAGGCAACACTTGTAGTGACTAAGTTAACAAATATCCAGTCATTATCTGTAACTAATTGAAATTTTTTTCTTATGATGGTGGAGAAATATATTCCTTTTTAAGTTTACATAATATTCAGGAATTGGACTTTCAACCAGATAAGACTGTGATCCTTATTGATCCACCAAAGAGAGAGGCTAGCAACTTAAAATTTGATATTTATAACACATTTCTAGTATAAAAAAGTTTTTACATTCATAAGATCCAAAGTATTTCATTGATACTTACAATATTTTGTATATGTAAGAACACAGGGCAATCATAAATGAGAAAACTTTTACAACTATCATTGATAACAATGAATTTCCTAAGCAGAGCCCATAGATGTTCTATCAACAACAAAAATACCTTACTTTGGTTGTTGATATCATTCATAAATCAAAGTTAAAAAGATATATCTTCTATAATTTTTAGTCTTTCTTAGAACAGTGTCTTGCAACTAAATTTTAAAATGACAGTTTATACCATTTTAATTTGGCAAAAATTAATGCATAATACATGGGTGAAAGTTCATTTATCTTTTGAGCATATCTTCTAGTAATATTGGTACACGACATGTAAGAAGTTCTTTCGAACAATTTCAGCTATCAATTTTACATATACATGTAATCACTAGAATAAAAGGCAAAAGGTTGAACTAAGGTATGCTATTCTAATTTTTAACATACTTATATCTTTTGTGAATATAAATAACTATATACTCTCTGTTATATTCAAACCAAACTTTTATTTTATACATAGATGTAGGTTCGATGTTAATTTAATTGCTGAAAGTGACATAGCAAATGTATATATATTTGCTGAATTGGGAGAGAGCTTGCTAGGATTCAATGTCCTTCAGGCAGTGGTATACTATATTCAAATTACCATATTTACTTTTTAATTATATTATTTGTCTCTTGAATCATATGTAGCAATAACTTTTATTGAATAATCATATTTTTATATAAAACAAAGATCTAGATATCTTTTTGAAAAAAGTTCATATTGATTTGAAAACAAAGATGTTCATAGCTCAAATAATGCTAGCTAAGACTAGAAAAAAAGATCATTTTCAATGCTACACCTTTACGATTATTTCGAACATATTGAAAAAGCATAAAAGGTTGATAATCTGATTGGTAATGAAGTTACTTTAGTGTCACCACAAAGATAGCTTACAACAATTAAAACTCCAAGAAAGCGTATAGACAAATAATTTCCTGATTCTTAATTTTATATACAAATATTTGTAACTTAACAAACTTTACTTCTATTGACATGAAAATTTATTGAATTCAATAAAATAGATAATGCTATTCTTCAAGAGTTAGAGTTGCTTCTGCAAGTAAGTTTGATACTTTAGAAGATATAGAAAATATAGAAGAAGCTCAGTCAACTAATAATGAATCAACGAAAGCCAAAAAGCCTAAACTGAATGATTTGTTGAATCTGATTAGGCTATAAAATAGATACATGATTGTTGCTTCTTCGTAATCTTTTTTTTTTAAGTTTACTTTCAGTGCAAAATCTTATGTTGTTTAACACTGTAGAGAATATTTATTATATATTAGTCATTCTTTTGAATACTATGAGAATGCTGAAGAAAAACAATTGCTATCTTCTTGTTTTAGTTGAGAATTCTTTAGGTTTTATGTGTAAGACCATTTGTAATTAGTTTATTCCTATCTATACTATGAAAATTATTAGCAAAACCACTAAAGTTATATTATGTTAAGTAAGTTGTTTATAGTTTGGTCTATAAGACTCTTTTATATGAAATCTTGGCTTTTGGTTAAAAAATATTGTTGATCCATCACTACTAAATAAATGACTTTTTTCCACGCCCTTTTTTTTTTTTTTTTTATCACGGTTTTTCATTTGTGATAAAAAAAAAAAAAAGATGACATATGGACACATTTTTAGAGCCTGTAACAACAAGCTAATAATTTCTACATTATTAATTAATACAGCTCCGAAGTTGTTGTAAATAGTCATTATTTATCTAAATAACTATATTTTAACTGTGATAAAAAATATTTTTTGAATATAGATAGTATGTAATCGTAATAAAAAATTATTATTGACACAGTATCCTAATGTGTGATAAATACGAGATTATTTATCAAGTTTTAGAAAATTATACAAATCAAAATATTATATTTGTTCTTTTAATATTTTCTTTTAATTTTATCAATTTGTCTCCATATATATATATATATATATATATATATGTACACACACACACACATATTCACTTATCTAATCTCCTAATTCTATAAAAAAATTAATCTCCTATAATTTTTTGTTTTATTAAAAACTTAAATGAATACTATGTTAAAGAAAATAATAAAAGATTAGCATTTAACATCTATTATCTCACACCATGTCACTGTCATTGTCTCTTCACCATCTCCATTTAGAAACTTATTATAATACCATGCAAAAAAAAATGATGTCATGAAAAAAGAAGAAGTAAAAACTAAAGAAAAGAAACAATAAACATTACAAAAGACGCAAGTTAAACTACCAAGATAATCCTACAACTCCAAGGAACCAATTCCCAAATTTGTAAACAATACTTTTGCACATGCATCATAATTCATTAGCTATAAGAATGCCAATTGATAAACAGAATAATAGGAATGACACATTTAACCAGCACTAGCTCATGATAAACTTAAATTGTACATTTGATATGTGTTACAACACAAATGATGTTGTAGGTTATGAAATTTATTTGCTTGACCATGGTAAGAGACCTACCAATCCCTCAAACCTAGTTGATAAAGAAAAATATAAAATATGTAATATCTCCCTAATGTTCTCACAGCATCAAATTCTCACAAGGTAATTGATAAAAAATGCAAACCTCAATTGATATGTTAATATCAATACGTTTTCAAATGATTGAGGTTCTTTATTATTGTGTATATGTTGAAAGTGCATAAGCAAAAAGTAAATGCCATACAGTCTAATCAACTTCCAAAATGGCCACTACCCTAAACATTACAAAAGAATAATTGTAATTAATCCATCCCCTATGATATTAAAGACAGTCTTCAACTATCTTGAATAATAATGGTTATAAGCAACTAGGTGTCACAAGAATAATATGAAAATTTAATTTTATTTATCTACTTATATCTATGTAACCAAGCTCACTAAAAGGTTCAATGTCGAGTACACAAGAAATTTAAATACATGCACCACGAATTATATATTGAGCAAAATTCACCTTTATTATGAGGGAAGTAGAAAATCATACCATACCAAATAATATGACATAGAAGGATATCAGAGTACAAGCAACACCAAATAACTTAATTTTTTTTATATGTTGTGCCTAAAAACATACGTACACACACACATATATATATTAATCAACAAAAAATCTACAAATCTTATCCGGCATTGAATATAATACATAGGAGAATATATATGAAAAAAAAGTTGTTCATCAAATTCTAAGATGCAGGAACTTTTCCCATTTGTTTTTAGCATTATAAAAATCCCGCTACACAAGATACCCCCTGCAAACAAATTAACCCCCAACTGCAATCATTCATCACATACATAGTACTGAGATTAATTATCTCTTCAAATGAAATTAATCATTTTAATTAATTATGCACACTTACAAATAGTAGAACCGTATTGATTCAATAATCCAATGGTGTTCTTTGAGTAAATGCCCAAACAAAGTGATGGAATACAATTAATTGAGCCCACTGCCATTAGATTGAAATCCTTTGATCCAATTATCTCTTCAAAGTAAGGCCATAAACAAAGTGATGGAATACAATTAATCATTTGATCCAATTCCCATTCCAATCAACTTAGATGTTCCCCACATTTCTCTAATCACATAGTACAAAACAAACAATTTAAATTTATTACAAAAAAAAAAAAATACAAATAGAAAAAAAAGGTCCAAATGCTTATTTTCCATGGAATTTGTAAATTCGAGATTACCTAAGATTTGTCGAGCAGAGAAATTGAGGATATCTAGGATTTAATTTGAGTTGAATGGAAAATGATAGAATTTGAAGGAGGCCAATTATGCGGAAGAAGAAAAGGCAAGCAAACAGAGGCAAAGTGCTAGAAAGAATTTTCAAATACCACCAAAGTAGAGATTTTTAGATACTCCTATCATTGTGCTACTTCTACTTTGACAATCCAAGTTGGACTTTGCATGCTTGCTAAGGAGACCAATTACAGCTATGTGGATAGCGTATTTGCCATTAGATTGATAAGGATGGTACTCGATGTTATTTGAAAATATGGACACTCGGTTCCTCGAATCTTATTTGTCTCGGTCTTCTGCATTTCCACTAGGAATAGAAAAATAAGTGGATTCATACATTCAATCAATTTAAGCCGTTTAATTAGGGGTTTAACTTTTGCTTATATGATATACTTTCCACTATTTTAGTGTATGTGTCCAATTAGGTTTATAAGCTTATTTGAAGTTTAAGATGCAATTCAAAATTTTGTGCTCATAATGAAATTCATTTGATCAAGGCTAAGTTATAGTTGATCACTATTTATTTTATACTTTAGTTAATTACATTACTATTTCATTTTGTGATTTTAAATGTTCTTGGGGTTACCATTGATGCAATGTCAATATTTACAGTCAAAAAAGAAAATGGCACATCTTATACATGATATGTAAACTTTATATTCGTACTATAACATTATATTTACTTATAAAAAGAATAGCTTCATATCTACAATTCTCCCCCGCTTTGCCATCTCCTCCGCTATGCCACTGTCGCTATCACTTCGCCATCTTCTTCATTGTCAATTTGCCATTTGCTCCATCATCACTGTCTTTTTGCCATCTCCAGAAACACCTAAATCATAGCTCAAAGTTGTGGTTATTGCTCTTCCTTTTGTGCTTATCTTCTTTGAATATATTTTTTTTGCTACTTTAAATCACCAAAACAGTTACCAAAAGTGACCTATATCTTTCCAGCCTTTTTATTTGATTTGTTCAAATTAGATGAGATACAGAGGCACGGTTAATCTTTTATTTTCAAGATTTGTGCACAACACTAAAATATTAACCCTAAAATTTACAATCTTATCTTGTTATTTTTAATTATTAATATACGGAGTAATACTTTTGAGCTGCAATACGATAGGTCAAATTAGATTATTTTGGTGTTTTTAACGTAATTTAGTGGATCAATTAGTAGTTGTTAAATTTGCTTTTTTTTTTTTTTGTTTTATGTTGGATTAATTTGGAGATGCTTCAGTTTATTTCATTTTAAATTTTTTAGTCACCGAATATTTTTTATGCAAATTTTTGAGATTTGGCATTGGAAATTTTGTTGTTGCGATGCCAGTAATTATTAGTTGTGAATTTTGTCCCAATTTGTAGTAACTATACATATATGAGAAGGTAGGAGTCTGATTAAGTAATTATTATTGTAATGATACTCTTGTATCTATTTGTATTGTGTTTGTATATATTTTTATCATTTTGTCCTTTTGAATTTTTTTTTATCATGGTTTAATAGCTTAGGATTTTGAACTTGTTGAATAACATGGTGAGTTTGATAGCTACTTATAGTTCTCAAGTTGTAGAAATTTTGGTTTAGTTGATTTTTTGATTGTTTTTAGTTCATAGGAGTTTTTTTTAAATTGATTTATTGGTTAATTTTTGTAATGTTTTAATGATGAATTGTGCATTTAGAGCTATATAAGGTGATTTCATTGTTAAGGATGATGAATTGAAGTGTGTTTGGTATTGAATTTTGATTTTATTTTTGGTATGAAACTATAAATTCTAGTAAAGTTGTTGGATGTTGGATTGAGATTTAGGAATGACTATTAGATGTTCGATATCGTATTAAGGATGTGAATTGAAGTACTGAGGAATTGCCATAAAACTGTAGCTGTAGATGGAAGTACTGAGGATGATGTTAGTAAAGAGATAATTGTTACTAGTTTTTCATTATTATTATTATTATTATTTTAAGATTTGCCTAACGTTGCATATAATGGAAATCTCTTTTTACATAATTATTTTCTAAGCAAAGGAGATATAGAGGAGCAAGACATATCTAGCATAGCCAAAAATCTTCAGTCTGTTATGCTTACTTCAACGTATTTTCTAATACGCAATTTTTTGTCTTCTAATTTGTTATGTCACTTTTTCCTTGCATGTAGGACTGCCTTTCTAACTTAAGACGGGCTGCTTTACTTGGTCTGTAAATCAAATATAATTCTCAAGGCTCTACTGGAATGCTCATGCAAGAATAAATTACTTTAATTATATGCCTAAGGTTTTGGTTTCTTGATTTTGTTATATTAAAGTTATACCAATGAGTATTTCGTTTTATTTCCTTAGCTTTCATGCATATAATAATGGAAAATGATGTCTCAGCAGGTTTGGTGATGATGAACTCCATAGATTTTATTCACTACTTTGATTTGCCATTCTCACTTAGCCGTTCTATTTGTATTCTCGGTTGCCTTGTTCGTGTCTTCTTTTCCCAATTAATAGATGTTACTGTGTAAGTTCTAATTCTTGGGTTTTAACTTCAGATTTATTCATTTATTAGCAATGCTTTCGTTTGGTTTATTTGCTTCCCTTTAGTTTAATATGCTTTGTCTTTACCAAATATCCTACTATGGGATGGTGGTTGTGATTAATTTGTATGCCATTGGATGGTTGTTGCCGTTATTCTTTTTTGGTTATTTGAACTAAATAGTTAAGTCTATAATCAATTGCATGTTCTTAATTAGATTTATCTTTGCTACTTGTATGTGAGATTTTATACCTCTAATTGGGTACTTTTGTTATAGCAACAGTTTTGAGGAAGTTGCTTTGGGTTTTTTCTTTTTCCTTTTCCTTTTGTTTTTTGGTTGTTCTATTTAGATACTTTGCCTTCCCAAAATTGTTCTTTTAATATCTCTATATAATTGTTTAAAGTCTAGATAAATAAATTTTTGAAGTTGGACAATGATAATAATCATACTAAAGTGATGCATAGACTGTTTGAGTTTTTTTTTTTACTCATTATTACACTAAGATGGACCTTTAAGAAATGTGCCACCTAATGCGCATGTCAAGCACTTTATGCATAAACAAATGAATCTCAAGTCAAGATCTTGAATTATTTTTTCAATTTATCAAAAGGGTATCAAGTTTTGAAAAAGAACATATTACTCAAACATGATTTATGTATTTTTTTTTTATTAATATTGTGTGCATTATTTCCATCTTGGGAGTTTGGAAAAACTTCTCCATGGTAATGTTTTTTGGGTTTTTCCGTGACAATTTTAGCTATACTAAATAGTAAATACTACTAATAAAGGATGGTGTAAAACCTTCATTAACTTTTGAATGTTATTTGGTATCGGCTTCAAATCTTGTGAACTTGATTATGCTACAAGGCTTTAATGTGAATTTAATTTTAATTGTTTACATATATTTACTTTATAAGAATAAATGACTATTCATCCTATAATTTGTGAATAGGTATATGGCTATCTTAAGATATAATTATTCTCATTTAAGATTATATTCAATGTATAAACTATGCTAGTTTGGCACATGCCCAAAGCCTGTTAAGGTCTCTTTGTGATTTTGAGTGCTTGAATTCAAATTGCTTTCAAATTTTTGTCAAGAGACAATAACTTCGATGGTAATTTAATTAGATATTTTAATAATGATAAGTTTTTTTTCCTGCATGCTCGTTAGTCTTCTTTTTTCATGTTGCAACTCGTAGCATGTATTTTGGCTCTCTTTTAGGATGATGCTAACTGTAGCCTTGACCACTCTGGGAAAAGAAGAAAGTTGGAACTCTTTAAAGATAAAGAATAAAAAGAGAAATTTGTATTGATTGAGTTCCAATTCAATCATAAAAAATGACTTTCTGGCTGTTGAGATTTTAAAAGATGTTTGTTAGATGGATATTAAGGTTTTAGTATGTTTTATTGACAATGTTTTTTGGAAGGATATCATGATTTTGAGATGTTTAACATATTGTGATTTACAACACATTTGTTTATAATATTTATAATATTAGATTAGATAGAGAAATGTGTTTTTTTGTTGTGTCAAAGGTTATTTTTATATTAATAATATTTATATTTTAAACATGCTGCATAAAAAATGGATATCATAGTATTAAAAGCTTTTATCATAGATACAATTTCGTGCAAAAAATGTTAATTGTAATGATTCTATAACCGTGATTATAAAGTTTTTGCCACTGCAAACCGTAACAAAACCATAATAAAAAGTATAAGTGTAAATAACACAATTTTTATTGTCACATTGTAAAAATTGTGATGAATTTAAGACCAAAAATTATTGTAATGGTCATAGGCTCATGACAATTGTTTTTGCAATGCCCACAATACCCAGCCTCTAAAATTGTGATAAATTTGTGACAAATAATTTTTTTTCATGAATTTTGAGTCTTTTAGTCACTATTTTAGCTACATTGCAAAAAAATCTTTTTTTAGTAGTGAACAACATGCAACTATCTATTTATGTCTTATATTTTTTATTCAATATTTTAGCAAATCTACTACTTACATAGCTAGGCAGCCTGATAGGCAGCCTGATATTTTAACTAATCTCAAACCATATACTGCCTATTGTGATTTTTCTTACTTAGAATCTAATAGAACCAATCATTCAATCACTTGATAAAACAAACTATCATGACTGGTAGTCATGAACAGAAAAATAAATGATTTTATTATTTTGCTTACAACTTCATTACACTTTTATATAAAACCAACTGCTACTATTTAAAGAAGGCAATTAATTTCAAATTCATATAATAAATAATGCTCTATCTTTTTCTTTATATAATATAAACAAAACACATAAGAATCACACCCGAAACAAACTTTATGCAACAAATAACTCCACAAAAATAGTAAAGCTAAAAAATTTATTTAAAAGATGGATAGCCGTTCAAAACAAAGATACAAACATATTCTATCTTTCTACCTTAAAAAATAAAAAGATACACGCTACAACAACAAAGAAACCATTAGAAGGCAAAGTAAAATATGAAGAAAAGAGGTCCATTTTTAAAAAAAATACCCTACAATACTTAAAATATATGGATAAACCATCTTTGTACTCAATTACATCAATAAAAACAGTGATTACAAAATATCATCAATATAAATTCAAAAGCTTTCATGGTTGCATGTAATCATTCTAACTTAGTTTGTTACATAATAACTTTAGTTACTTTTTTACATGTAGAAACAGAAGATAGAGAAGAACAAATAAACAATCATGGTGCTATGTCATATTTTGCACAAATACAAGAAAAACAAGTTATAAACTTAGAGTCTATTTAGTTGAACATAAAATGTTTTTCTTGTAAGATATTTTTTTGAGAAAATATTTGTCAAGCAAATGTTTATTTTCTCTAGGATTTTTTGGTGTTTGGTTTTACAACAAAGACAAAATCGACACTTCTCTAACTACAAGTCTCTGACCACCACATCTTTTTTCGCTACTAACAATTACCAACCTTGATCAACTTCACGTATAGAAGATAATTCAACCTATAACAACAATTGGCAATCAATTTTCATTGTGGAATTAAACCAAAGGTAGCTTGGAATTAAAGAATTGTAGTAGAAAATCAGAATATAAATTGATCCTATCAAAATTTCTCTTATAAAGACTTGAGTAATGGACTTTATGGAGCATTCGTGTGACGCCCCGTCCCACATCGGAAGTGGGAGGGGATATTGTATTGTTTATAACACGTTGGGTTTTGGGCTACTTACAACTTGGCTTAAGCATTTTGAGCCCGTTGTTTCCGCTCAAAGTTGTTGGGCCAGCCCAGGGCCCGGGGTGTTACAGTTGGTATCAGAGCGAACCTCATGTGGTGTCTGCACGGGGTGAGATTGGGCCAATGGTATTGGGCTGCAACTATTCAAGGGATTCCAGGAACTAAGTGCTGTGCGGGACTACGTGTTACGTCGACCTAAGGGCGGTAGCTACCTCTAGAACCCGTACGAGCCACCTCTAGAATCCTGCATAACCAAGTATGGTCCGGTATGAGCCTTGCGAGGACGCAAGGCCTTAACGAGGTGTGATTGTGACGCCTATCCCACATCGAAAGTGAGAGGGGATATTGTATTGTTTGTATAATACCTTGGGTTGTGGGCTACTTACAACTTGGGTTAAGCATTTTGAGCTCGTTGCTTCCGCTCAAAAGTTGTTGGGCCAGCCCAGGGCCCGGGGTGTTACAATTCCCCTTCACTATAGTTCCCTAGTATCTTTTCTATCTATTTGGATATGTATATCCCATTTGGGTGTGCCTATGTGTGAAAGAGAAATTAAAAGTAGGGAAGTAAGGAGAGAAGTAGGAGAGGAGAATGGGATGAGTAGATGGAGAAGGGCGAGATGGGGAAGAAAGAGCTAGTGAGGAATAGGAGGGGAAAGTCCTTTTGGAAATTAACTTTAGTAGTCATTTATGGAAAGTTATTTTTCACTCTCTAATGTAAAATATTTTACTAGGCAAATTTTTCCCAAGTTCAATTTAACCCAATCACTATAAAATTTGGAAAGTATTTTTTGGAAATATTTTCCATCCAAACAAACACATCCTTAATGGTTAACATTTTTTTATAAGAAATATACTACCTAATAAAATAGCTCTTAAATTATTATAGGAAATTCCTATTCAACTTCACTTTTCAAATGAATTCATAGATGGAGAAATAACAACATTATACTGTAGAATAGAACAATGAAAAGTTAATATCAGGGATTGATTTTTTGCAGAAGAATAGGAATCATTTTTTATTGCTAACTTATCAAACCATCAGGAGTCATCATACTGCGCAATAAAGGAGATTTTGAATATTATATAATGATTTCTTTCACAGATTCAAACTAAGATCATTATATCATGGCCACTCCCTCTGCCAATGCTTCCAAAATCTAAACAAAGCAGTGAAGGATATTGTTTTTCTTTACTACATACACAAATTACACTATAAAAGAACTAACAGATCTAGATCTTTTCCTTCTTGCATGTATAGAAACTAAAATGCCTCCCAAGTCAAATATCTTTTCATCAATCAACATTTTTTTTCAAGTATGATTGGATATCATTTCGATGTTTTTACCAGTTCTACACTTCAACAAGATCATTATGTCAATCCAAGTGAACACTCTCTCTGTCAATGCTTCCAAAATCTAACAAAGCAGTGAAGGAAATTGTTTTGCTTTACTACATACACAAATTACACAATAAAAGAACTACCAGATCTAGATCTTTTCCTTCTTGCATGTATAGAAACTAAAAAGCCTCCCAAGTCAAATATCTTTTCATCAATCAACATTTTTTTCAAGTTTGATAGGATATCATTTCGATGTTTTTACCAGTTCTACACTTCAACAACCAAGTATAAAATCCTATTTAAAAGTTCACTGGCATAACTCACATTGATTCAAATTACTATATAACGTCCTGAACAAAGTTTAATACAAATAGATTGTGAAGTGCCCATTATCCTACCACAATAAGATTTGATTTCTATTTATAACATTTTCTTGGAGTTTGACACCTAACAATGTATCTCAACTTCATGAGTTCCCTACAAAATTAGCTGAAGTCAATTTTCATTCTTCACATTTATTGCATCTTATTACTTCAACGAAATATTTATTTCTGTTGCAGAAGTTATCAAAATATATGGATGTAGCATTGCAAGAAAGTATAACTCCTTCAATTATCTTAACAAGTGAAAATAAAAAAAAACATATCATGTTGGAATTACAAAAATATGTTTTGTAAAAAATTGAGATAGATTTGTTATTGATCATGAACTTCAAGTTGGAGATTTACTCATTTCATCACACAACCATGCAATTCATTAACAATCTTAATATTTGGAAAGAATGGCAAAGAAATATGTATATATCCTTAGCATAACAAACTCACACTTAAGTTCAAGTGTGCTATAGAGATCATTTTGGAAAAAAAGAAAATATATTCGTGCAGACTTTAAATCTAGAAATGGCTAGATATGTATACTATTATTTTGTAATATAAATTTTCCGTTGATATTAATAGCATGCTGTTTCCTTAATTTTGTTCTTGATAATTGAGATAAAAACTCTTGTATACTTCAAAGATGAAAATAACAAAAAATCCTGTAGGACATCTTATATTCAATACCGAATAGAGTTAATCATTAAGTTACAAATATATCTTTTTACAAATTTAAGATATGTTTGCCTGATCCAAACTACTACAATATTCAGCATATCATCAGTTAGTTGTCACATCACCTTTTCTGGGGCTTATGGACCATTCTATGTTGCTATATCGGAAGTGAGCTACTACACTAGAGGTTAAGTCATTAATATTAACGTTTATCTGTGGAAAGCTTGGAAGACATCTTGCCACAAATAAATTCTACCAAAACTAGAATATGTCGTCTTTTACAATAGTAAATTTTTTTCAAGGGTTTCTCTAGGGTATTGATAAATCTAATAGTTAGAAACAAATTTGCTCTACAGCTACCTTTTACAAGATTCTAACATAACTCTCTCACAATACTCATTTTTAATGTATTTCAATCCAATTTATTTTAACTCCAATATATGTTGAAATGCTATTTTTTAATATAAATCATTTGTTTTGAATCCTCTTAGAACTTTTCGATAAATAGTTAAGAAGATTTTGAAAAGATAATTCTATTGTTTTGATACTCTCTTTATTAAAGTGTTCCATTTTTCAAAATAAATAAATAAATAAAAACAAGTATAGCATAAATCAATTAAAAATACTTGCAGCAATATAAAAAGAAAATTATACTATTGATTTCCTTATTATCAATTAATTTATAAAACATAGTTATACTAATGAGTTAATAATTGATCAATTTTAAGGTGTTCTTCTTTTTTTTTTTCCTTTATATGTTACATGACAAATTAATATGGGGATTGCTTGTAATTCTGATAGTGGCATACTTTTGTATTGCAATAACTCACAGGAAGCTCTATTTGAATTGGACAAGGATGAATAAAAGTAGGATTTGGAAACTTATTTTCAAAATATTATGATATAAATTGATGAAAATTTGAACATATTCAACACCATTCTTGAACCATGTGAAGGGTATGATTTGATGACATTGAAGATGCTTATGCATGTTATAAGGTATATTCAAGACCTAAAGATTTTAGATGAAGTAACACATGTACGCAAAATCACACCTAACTTTCTCATACGGATAAATCTTTGATTGGAGTAGATTATGTTTATTAAGGGAAAGTTATAAAAAAAGTTTTGAAAATAAAAAAGATAAGAATTGATGTGGAGCATGCAATAACTAGAATAGGATGTAAAGGAATGATGAGTTTAAAGAGAAAAGAAGAGAAGTGGGTTATAAGGAAGTTTGTGTATCAAAATAACCATAAGGTTATTACTCCAAAAAGTACACGACCTCTTCGTGGACATAGAACAATAATACCTACTCAGAAAAATTTTGTAAATCTAATTAATGAAGCTTGTGTACCAACAAGAAAAATAATGTTAGTGCTAAGTGAATGATATGCAAGTGAGAATAACATTAGTCTTACTTTATCTGACGTTCAATCCTTCCTAGGCAATCAAATAAAGTAGTTACTGAAAGTGGAGGATGCACAAAAATGTACAATTATTTCAAAGATAATCAAGCTAAACAGTCTTTTGTGTTATCCGAAGTAGACAAAGATAATCATATGTTAAATTATTTTTGTATATATACATGGTCAAAATATTTAATAGATATTGGTGAGTTAAAATGCTGTCGTAAGCACCCAAAATTAACAACTCTCAACAATAATGTAGTAGTGGTGAGTCAAGTTCCTCCCACAGAGAATAGAGTTTATTCTTGTGCTAAATGAAAAGAGGGGTTTTCTTTAATGCTTTTGAACTAAAAATTAAAACAGTAAAATAACTAAAGAGAATTTGATGTAATTCTTGGTTTCGGTCATATCCACCATGGCAATTTCACAATTCAATCATTGACACACAAGATAATTCAATTCTATAACAAGCACTAATTAAAGAATTAACCCGAATTTCAATTCAAAGTTGATTCTGTTTTCTTTCTAAAGTTGGTTAATTTTCAACACGCGGTCCAATTAACCCTAACTGTTAATTTATTCCAAACATGCGCCAAAGATTAATTAATAGAAGCATTAAAAACAACAAGATTAAATTAGACTAATTAAACATAACTATATGCGGTTATGCCAATTAGATGATTATTTTCCCTAAATTCAATAACACTAATCGAGTAATTATCAAATTCAGTTGCTTTACATATTGAATTAAACACACGAGGTTAAAATAATCTAACAGTAGATTAATTCTAATAACTTAATATTCTGCAACAATAATATGTTAAAAAGAACAATGATAAAATTAATTACAGAAAAATAATCAATACTTGATCTAAAATTGAATATGTTCAAGAACAAAAAGTCTCAAAACATAGTTGAATTGACCATGACTTTAAATCCCTCGACCAAGAAAAGGGTTTAGGCACTAAGTGTCATGAAAGAATAAAGAAGAATTTTCTCTGCTGAAAACCAAGCTATAACGTGAAAATAAAAGTGTTCCCCCTTCTAATCACCCTACTTGGGGTATTTATATTGAGTATCAAGGTTACAATCAAGGTCTAAGGATCTGAAAATGAAATTGGTTGAAAAAGAGTCCAACAGGGGGGGCGAAGAGATCTGCCAAAAATCCAAAAATACGCAATACTGCTGTTTCGGGTGCAAATGCGCTGCCTATTTTGGGCGCATGTGCAACCTAGGCAGAGCTGGAACTTTCTCCTCTGGTCACAGCGCACATGCACTGCACCTTCCTAGCGCATGTGTGATGGACCATCATTTTCGGCTTCAATTTTGTCCCTGATACAGACCGAATTTGGAAAAAGTCAAAACATGAAAGTTGTAGCTCTATGTATTATATTTCCAAAACATATTAAATCAGCTTAATTAGAGCTCATAGAAGAAAGTTATCCTCAATCTACCAAACTGTGTCAGAATCGCTCTTCGCAGGTACACATTTTTTAACTTTGCAATTTTATACAAGATGTCTATTGAATCCTGGAAAGCTCAAAACATGAAAGTTGTAGAAATATTCAATATATTTCCAAATCATCAAAAATCATCTCAATCGGATCTTGGACTTGAAAGTTATGCTTGAAATACGAAACAAAATATCATATATAAAATGGCTTCATACTCGTGCATGTTCCGCCCTTAGTATTTCCTTTCATCTTTTCCATCTTTTTCAGCTCTTTTTCACTTTAACCCTACAAGAACTAACAATAACCATATTAAACTCAATAATAACTCAAATCTTGCTTACAACACATAAAAACGTGGTAAATAATACATAAAATATAGCACAATTATGAACTTATCAAATTACCCCACACTTAGCCTTTGATTAATTAGCCTTTGATCGTTCTCGATCAAACATAAAATTAAAACATTTGAGCATAACAAAATTCTACTCAACATATTCCTTCAAATATCCATATAAATAATCAATAATCAATCCACCAATCAGAGTAGTCTAAGTACCAAAGAGCTCAAATGCTAGTAAAAACCAAAACATGAAATTCATGTGTATGTGTGTATAGCCATTCAAAAACTTAGATTTAAAAATATTTAGATTAAACCATGGAGACCCTCAAATCTTTTTCTAAACACCCTATAACTCTCTCTGTCATTTTCTTACATCCCTCCACTAATCCAGACAACCAATTTTATTTAAATTTGGTAGGAATTTTAGCTCGAATTATAGGTTAGGATATTTGTTAGCCAAAGAAGGGAAGGGATATAACAAATAAGAACAAGAGCTTTATAGTAATGATGGCTACACATTAAAATAAAACTTCTCTGCATATGAGAAATATCATACATCCACAATTCCACACTTGAGTAACAAACACCCATGAAAAAAAAAATCCAAAATCAAACATGTCAACCTCCCTCGGACATATATACATCACATCATCATTTTATTTTTTATGTCCGCTCACAGTACGGGTACCAATAGTAGGCACTACCCGCAACAAATAAACACACAGCTACCCATGATGGGCACTACCTGCAAATACAAAAGCTTCCATATTCATTTTTTTCAACAATTTTTTTCCCATACCCCATTTCGCTTAAAAATGTACATCACTCACTTCACACAAACTTCCACCCTTAAATCTCCTTAACATATGATGTTCTTGTACCATAAAGCTCTTAAAGGGAAAACTTAGAATAAAACAATGAAAAGAACATTAAGTTCAATAAGGATAAGTAAATTGAGTTTATGTGAAAGAAGGTGAATGATATTTCTCTTCACAAGAATAAGGCTCAAATAAGGTACTTAGAAATAAATTGTTAAAATGGTTGGCGAGAAAGGCTCAACAAACAAAAAAAAAGAACTACCCTCATCCTCAACTAAATCAGGTCGTGTAAGAATTAACTTCAAAAATGTAACAAAGTGAGTTTTTGGCATGCAATATAATTGAGTCTACATAAATTTCTCTAAATATCTCAAATCAAAAATTAAAGTATGGCTTAGTGCTCAAAAATCTCTAAAACCATGAATGGAAAATATTAACACGGACTACTCATTCATGCATGGTTCAATTAAAGATTGTTCTATAGAAAAATGGAAAAAATACGTTAAGCAAAAATTTTTGAAAATTTTAAAAAATGGTCAATTAATCCACAAAAATTTTGACAAGGAATTCTCAGATCAAAGGAAAAGTTAAAATATTGCAGCAAAATAGAGCAAAATACACCAAACAACTTAAAAATCCAAATAACATTCTCACCCCACACTTAAAAGTAAGCATTGTCCTCAATGCAAAAATAAAAGCATAAAATGGGAAAAAGAAAAGTTTCTCTGGATTTAATTCGTGTTTGGAGCAATATTCGCAATAAATATCAACTTATCGTGAAACAAAGCTGGAGTAGCACTAAACAAAATGGAACAAAATAAATAATTCCCTTGAGATAATAAGAAAAACAAGAATATAGTAGAAAAGGATCCACCAATAATCAAGAAAACTTACTCCCTTAAGAGAATACACGATAAAAAGAGACGAAAACACCATGACAAAAATGAAACCTAAAATTTCTAACCAATAAAAAAAACTAAAATGTTCAAGAAATCAACATAAGGAATTAAACATATAAAAGCTCATGCAGCATTTGGCCCGAAATCCTGCAGAAAAGGAGGAAAAGGTGAAGTAATGTTGATAGGTCCTCTCTTCGCTCCCTTTCAAATGACCATTTTGTCAATTTAAATTACAAAGAAGTCGATTTCCTGCACCAACAACATAACAAAACTATGCTAACCCTAAAAATAAAATAAACAAAAATAAGACTTTAAGAATAAATAAATGGAATAAAATTTAAACGAACATGGGTTGCCTCCCATGCAGCGCTCCTTTATAGTCAATAGCTTGACTATGAACAAGATGGTCGGAATAACCATCTCTATACCAGAGAAAAGAGAGCTCAATAATTGTTAGCAGTCCTGCATAAACTCTCTCCTTGTAGTTGCTCGTCATATACTTATCCTCAATTTCCTTTTTGACTTCATTAGTGAGAAACTCAACTTTGAACCGCCTATCTCCCCTAGTGCAGTTAACCTGGACCCCATGGTTGTCTATGCAAACTAGCATAACCCTTTCCTCATGATCCTTAAGAGGCTCAAGAATATCGAACTCTTTACGAGCCACTTTATGATCTTTGTCTTTTCAACTCTTAAGGTCAATCCATAACAGAATGTGGGGTATAATGGCACTACATTACAATCCCTATCAACAACCAAGTGGGTTTCTTTCACAGTAGTTAGAATCTCTTGTGTTTCCTCCATAGCTAAGTCTAAAACTTTGATTGACTCTTGCTCTGGAAGGTCTTGAGGCATTGAAATCAGAGGCGAGGAGCTAGAGTCACCCTCAATAGGCTTGTCGTCTACTAATCCCATCTCTAGTTCTCGCTCTTTTTCTTCATCTTCTCCATCCCTAATCACTTAAGATTCTAGTCTATTTATGGAAGTTTTTAGTTGACTTAATTGATGCTCCAAACTTTGTAGACTGTCTCTTGTTTCTTGTTGAAATTGCAAAGTATTTGTAGTTAAAGAATGAATTAATTTTTCTAAAGACTTACCAGTTTGGGTATAAGGTTGTTGTGGCAAAACTGGATGCATATAGTGAAAATCTTGTGATGGATAACCAAACTTAGGATAATCTATCCATTGTGACTTGATTGTACTTATGCGTATAGGGGTCATACCAAGGTTGTGGTAGTAATTGGCCGATAATGAAATCGGAACAATAAACCTCATACTGGTAAATATGATGGAGATCAAAAAGAGATAACGTAATAAGTATATGTAGTTAAATACAAAAATTTAAAGTACAAAATAAATTAAACCGTTCCCCGGCAATGGCGACAAAATTTTGGTGTGAAGCTAAATGAGTTGAAATGTTGTCGTAAGTACCCAAAATTAACAACTCTCAATAATAATGTAGTAGTGGTGAGTCAAGTTTGTCTCATAGAGAATGGAGTTTATTCTTGTGCTAAATGAAAAGGGGGGTTTTCTTTAATGCTTTTGAACTAAAAATTAAAATAGTAAAATTACTAAAGAGAATTCGATATAATTCTTGGTTTCGGTCATATCCACCATGGAAATTTCACTATTTAATCCTTGACACACAAGATAATTCAATTCTTTATCAAGCACTAATTGAAAAATTAACCCGAATTCCAATTCAAAGTTGATTCTTGTTTCTTTCTAAAGTTGGTTAATTTTCAACACGTGATCCAATTAACCCTAACTATTAATTTATTTCAGACATGCGCCAAAGATTAATTAATAGAAGTATTAAAATCAACAAGAACAATTAGACTAATTAAACATAAACACATGCGGTTATGCCAATTAGATGATTATTTTCCCTAAATTCAATAACGCTAATCGAGTAATTATTAAATTCAGTTGCTTCACAGATTAAATTAAACACACGCGGTTAAAATAATCTAACAGTAGATTAATTCTAAGAACTTAATATTCTGCAGCAATAATAAGTTAAAAAGAACAATCATAAAATTAATTGTAGAAAAATAATCAATACTTGATCTAAAATTGAATATGTTCAAGAACAAAAAGTCTCAAAACATAGTTGAATTGACCATGGCTTCAAATCCCTCGACCAAGAAAATGGTTTGGCACTAAGTGTCATGAAAGAATAAAGAAGAATTTTCTTCTGCTGAAAACCTAACTATAATGTGAAAATAAAAGTGTTTCCCCCTTCTAATCACCCTACTTGGGATATTTATATTGAGTATTAGGGTTACAATCAAGGTCTAAGGATGAGAACTTAAAATCGGCTGAAAAAGAGTCCAACCCGGTGAAGAGATCTGCCAAAAATCTAGAAATACGCAATACTGTTGTTTTGGGTGCACATGTGCTGCCTATTTTGGGCGCATGTGCGCCCTAGGCAGAGCTGGATCTTCCTTGTCTTGTCACAACGCACATGTGCTGCACCTTCCCAGCGCATGTGCGCTGGACCGTCACTTTCGGCTTCAATTTTAACCCTGATATAGACTGAATTTGGAAAAACTAAAAACATGAAAGTTGTATCTATATGTCTTATATTTTCAATACATCTTAAATCAACTCAATTAGAGATCATAGAAGAAAGTTATGGTCAACCTACCAAACTGTGTCAGAATCGCTCCTCACAGGTGTACATTTTTCAAATTTGCAATCTGCGTTTGAACAAGATATCCACAGAATCCTGGAAAACTCAAAACATCAAATTGTATAAATCTTCAATATCTTTCCAAATCATCCAAAATCGTCTCAATCGGAGCTTGGACTCGAAAGTTATGCTTGAAATACGAAACAGCATCCAAAATGGCTTCATACTCGTGCATGTTCCACCCTTAACATTTTCTTTCATCTTTTCCATATTTTTCCGCTCTTTTTCACTTTAACCCTTCAAAAGCTAAGAATAACCAAATTAAGCTAAATAATAACTCAAATCTTGCTTACAACACATAAAAATGTGGTAATGACACATAAAATAGCACAATTATGAACTTATCAGATACTTCAGAGATGTAGTTAATTTTGATGCTACATATTTGACAAATTATTATAACATGCCTTTTGTTCATTTTACTAGAGTAAATCATCACTATCAGTCAATTATGTTTGGTTATGCATTACTTGTAAATGAGAGTGTTAAGTCATATATGTGGCTGCTTAAAACTTGGAAAATTTAGCTTGAGGCATTGTGTGGGGTTCTTGAACGATGATAATCACTGATAATGATAAATCTATGTGTAAAGCGATTGCTCAAGTATTATGTAAAACTACTCGTCATTTGTGTATGTGGCATATACTATCTAAGTTTCCAGAACACTTGACGCAAACATATAATAAATATCCTTCTTTTAAATTTGAGCTACATCATTGTATACATAGCATAACTACTGTTGAATAGTTTAAGTTGGAGTGGAATGATTTACTTGCAAAATATGAGTTAGAAAAAAATCCTTGGCTAAAAAATTTATACATGCATCGTGAAAATGGGTTCCTGTTTATGCAAGAAGTACATTTTGTATAGGCATGTCTACTATGTTGGACCAAGGCAATCTAAGAGGGGGGGGGTGAATTAGGTTGTCTCTTAAAACAAACCTTTTATGTGCTTAATGGAATTATAAACTTTATGCACCAAACACTTAAGCACAAATAATCACAAGTAAAGATTTAACAATTGAAACTAATAATTTCTGGGTAGAACAAATAAAAAGATTGAGATTAAGAAATGCAAACCAAACTCTCAAGCTCAAATTTGGAGTGTACATTCACTAGTAGTGTCTCTTCAAAGAAGGTGACGTAATAACTTTCTTGTACACAAAGTATGATCACTCTTTCCACCAACTAAATCCCTCTAGTTGAGCTAAAGGGTTTTACATCACAACCTTACTTTTGTACACTTGTTATTCCTCCACTCTTACACTTGAAGATCACTCACTAGTCTACTCTTACTCACACTAATTTCTTCTAGTTGAGCCAAGAGAACTACACTACCCAAACCAATACAACCCACAATATTCTATCCTATATCTCCCAATTAGCTCTCACAAGTGTTTAAATTGAATGTAGTAGTTCTTTTTTACATTTTCAGGCTGGGCATATTTATAGTAGCCCAAAAACTCGCCTCTAACAACTCTCTAATGGCTATTTTCTATTTACTAAAAAACTAGCTGTTAGAGCTTTTAGACAGCTGGTGCCAATACTGATGTGGATTAAAACTGTGTCTGATGGTTCGTCTGAACTCTTGATGAATTCCTATCTTACCTTCGTTCAGACGTCTGGTCGTGTGTCTGATACTTGGTCAATGGATTTTGGATTTTTTTCACTTAGTTGTTCGAACGTTATCCTTCGTCCAAAACTAGATGTCATGAAAAATGATTGTTGCTTCTTCGAACTCTATATTGCGTCCAAAACACTATTTGTCGGATAGTTATTTGCGTATGTCACAAGTGTAACTTTTTCATGCTATCTGGTCATATTTCAGACAGTCCCTTGCATCCGATCTCCTTTCTTTCGAATGGTTAGCGACGTCTGTAGAGTCCTTTGGTTGTTTTCTTGATTGTGTTTGGACAATCATTTACTCCGAACTTTCTTCTTTTTCTGCACACTTATTTTCAAGCCGTTAGAATGATTTGGTCATCATCAAAATATAATTATCATAACTGGGGTTCAACAATCTCCCCCTTTTTGATGATGACAAATCAATTGGACAATTTTAAAAACAACTCATAAAATACGAAGCACAAGACAAGATGTTATGTCCATTATTTTCTCCCCCTTTTGGCATCATCAAAACACAAGAGTAAAAACCAATTTAGGCTTCCCCAAAGTTTAATGTCCCCTGAATTTGATAGCCCAACAATTCTTATTAAGTAGCTTTCCCTTAAAAAGTGCATGTAATTCAAGCGAGTATATGGAAAAAAATTAAGTTGAAAACATTTCTTCCCTAAGGAATTCAAGCATATGATTTTAAAATCAAGGCATTTTTCATTCATTCCTTACCAATAGAAGCATATGTGATGCAATTTCTTGTGAGTTAAGTTAATTTCTAACATATAAACCCTTTGAAAAATGAATGCTTCCCCTTTCTTTTACAAGAGTAACTTAATTTAGACAAAATTAGAAGCACTCAGAAAAATAAAAAGATAAACAGATTCCTATCACATAATTGATTTGCACACAAGAGGTTACGTTTCAAATAGGCAATTAAAAGCACATCCTTGACAAGAATGTTTTAAATGTTACCCATCTATATCATCTTAGCTCATATGCTTTGAACACGCTCCATTGATGATCTATTTTGAATCCCTTGGTGCTATCCAAGTATACCTACACATAAAGTTAGGCAACAACTTTTGGTACCCAAACTTTGTTTTAATATCCACATAGATTTCATTCCCAATTTTTCATTTCTTTTTAACATAACAATCTTTTTTCACGGACCATGTCGATGACAATAATAGCACATAATATTCTTATTGCCATACAAAGAAAATTTAGATTTAACAAAGCACAAATAATTCTTTCTAAAGGTGATAAAATTCTTGTTGATAAGCATGTTTCTAGTTCTTTTTTTTTAGCAACATTTTTTTTCCTTTTTGCAAGAAAGAAATAAGTTAATCTATTATTTTCTTTAATAAAATTTGTTCTTCCTTAATCTTTGCCTTAGCATCCAATCATTTTTTCTTAAATGCATCATTTTCTTTTGTCAACATATTATTTTCATGCACCAGCTTTGAAATTGATTAGCACTCAATAAAGTATTAATCTTGATTTTTAGTTACTTGTTCCTAGCATATGTTTCTTTCAAAAATTCATGCATTTTTAAAATAAATAATTCAACATCATCATCTCACAAGAATCATAACTAGAGGATACTATATTATCTCCAAAGGCCATGAAAGCTATTTTGGCCACCTCTTGTTCTTCTTTAACTTGTCCATCTGAATTGCAATCTTGCTAGGTTATTTGGAAGTTGTTGAAGTGAGGCTTCCTTGACCCTTTCTTCTTCTTGGATGGACATTCATTTGCAAAATGTCCCAATTAGCCATATTCATAGCATTTTTCACTTAACTTTTTGCTTTTATCTTTTTGTGAAGCCCTCGGTGCTGTACTTCTTTTTGTCCTTACCTCCTCATCATCTTGTACCTTATATTTTTGCTTCAACTCTTAGCAGTTTAGTGATGTGATCAGTGATTCAATAGATAAAGAATTTAGATTCTTAGCCTCTTCTATAGCAATAAATTTATTTTTCCCATTGCTTAGATAAAGCATTCAAAATCTTTCCATTCTTTTCACCCAATGAATACTCTTTACCTAAGGCTTCCAAATCCTTTATAATGTCATTAAATCTACAATGCATCATATCAATGCTCTCATGAGATTCCAATTTGAAAGATTCATATTTAGCTATAAGTAATTATTTATTTTGTTCTCTCACATCATCACTACCCTCATGAATTTCTTTCATCTTATGCCATACTTCCTTGGCCGATTTGCAACCCTTTACTCTTGTAGAATTATTAGCATCTCAGACATTATACAATATATTCATGGCTCTAGCATTCAAATTTAATTTTACTCTATCTTGTGCATTTAACTCATATCTAGTCTTAGACCATAACCTATTTGTATTTTCATAAAAAATATTAACCTCAAAAGGACCTTTATCAACAATGTACTACAAATCAATGTCAATAGATTGTACAAATATTTCCATTCTTTCCTTCTAACTAACAAAATTGATGCCATCTTAAATATGGGAGGTCTAGTAATAGAATGCCTCTCTGAAAACAAAATAATATTTGTCACGCCCCTAAAACGGGACAATGACATGCCGCACATCCGGATCACCCCAAGCATGCAAGGCACAGTACAAAGAGCAATAAACAAACCATAATACCAATCATCAGACCTCAAGATCAACCAAAACAAAACCACAAAAGTATATTCAATGACTATGTCCATAACAATCAATGATGACCAAATCACACTTATATACAAGCACTAAACCACAAACAAAACGATAATTAGAAATTCTACTAAGTCATTAGGCACACAGGCCTAAACACAATCACAAACCTCATACTAAGATGACGGATGGAAAACTCTAACTCCAGTAATTGGGATCCGTACTATAATCCCTTTCCAGGTCAGTACTCGAATCAGGACCTGCAAACGTCTCCTGTTGGTCCTCGACTGCAAACAAAGGGGAAAAAAATAACGGAGTAAGCACATAGTGCTTAGTAAATAACATTTAAAAGGTTCCCAATTACAGATAATATGTATACAATCAGTGAAGGAATAATATACGAGACATTTTCAATAATTAAAATACAATATCAATCAAGGAGCTCATGGTTCACAAAAATCTTCCTAGCCCTGGATCCAAGTCTACCTATTATCCGCCCAAGTAGACAAGGTATAACGGAGTGTCTATCACTTGTCTTCTCGGTAGACTGGGTATAACATTTACAAAACAAAGAGTCCTCATTATATCATTTCATTCACTCGCTCACATCCAAGTCCACTCAAGTGACCCATTGAACTCTTCACAATAATCATTCATTAACCTATAGTGCAATAATGAACAAATAACACATTACATAACGAACATATAAATTATAAACGTACTTACCTTATAAACATTATTCAAAATAAATATACTTACTATAATATCAATTATTCTAGGGTTGCAAAACCAACCATATACAAGGTATCGATAAAAAGGCGTAAACGTTATCTCAAAAATCGATTTCGTAGACGTATGTGGTCCTAATTTCGACAGTCTAAAACTTTAATCGCGAATCACCTAAACCAAGAGAGCGTTATATCGTTAGGATAAAAGTCAAGGTAGGGGTTCATTTTTGGGTATCACCCAAATTCTCAAATTAGACAATAATCAAACACAAATAAGTAAGGGTTGACTTAAATTCGTGAAAATAAGATAAAAGTCTAAGAATTAGAGTTCATAATTTCAAATATATCACCAATTTAAGAATTGTCAAAACCCTCATTCGAATCTCACCAAAATAATAATTAAAAAGTCATTTCAAATCACAAATCACATCCCAGTTGCTCGTAAACATATTTGGTAACAAAATTAAACCATAAACAACAAAATTAAACAAATTAATTGCTTGAGGAACTTGAAATTTAACATGAAAACCATGCAAAATTTGAAGTAAAACTTACTCGTGAAGTTGGATTAAAGGTCTACGAGTATTCTGGATCACCAATTTGATTTGAATGGAAAGATTTTTTTTTTATTGATAACTTGTATTTGAGAAATTGGCTAAAGGGTTTTGGGAAATTCGTTCTCCGTAGTTAACATGGGAAATGAAGGTAACAAATGAATCAGGAAGCTTCGTAATGAATTCTTAAAAAGTTTTCAAGATTTGCACTTTAGTCTCTCAAGTTTTATAAAATTATAATTGTATCCGAAAACTTTTAAAAATGTTTAAAAATGATAAAATGATTATTTAATACTTGAAAGGGATATTAACGAGTATTTAAAGGAATAAGATAAAGTACAAAAATACATGAAATGAGAAGAAAGGTCGGGTATTACTCTCTCCACTCCTTAAGAAAAGTTTCGCTGTTGAAACTTAACGTACCTACGAGACAAACAAGTAAGGGTACTTATTTCGCATGTCGGTTTTGGATTACTAAGCAGCCTCTCTTTTTGAATGGTTAGACCACTGAACCTTAACAAACGGAAAAGATCGATGTCAAAGAACTTGTTCCGTAGTATCAATAATGCGAACGAGTACCTCTTCACAGCCACAGTTAGCAGTAAACCAATCCTTCTTTACCATTGAGAGGTTGATATTTGATTACATGACTTGGATTTGATACGTATTTTTGAAGCTGTGAAATATGAAATGCATTATGCACTCGAGCCAACTTTGGAGGTAAAGCCAACTGATATGCTAGGTTCCAACTCTCTTCAATATCTCGAAGGGTCCCACAAATCTTGGACTCAATTTTTCATTCTTACCAAATCTCATAATCCCTCTAATTGGCAAAACCCATAGGTATACCTTGTCTCCAACTTGAAACTCCAATGGTCTTCTTTTCATATTTGTCCAACTCTTTTGCCTATCTTGAGCTGCCTTGAGTCTGTCTCAAATAACGGCTATCTTGTCCACTGTAATTTGAATCAACTCTAGCCCTATTAATCTTCTTTCCCTGACTTCATCTCAATATAAATGTGACCAACATTTCCTTCCATAGAGAGCTTCATATGGAGCCATGTCGATGCTACTGTGATAACTGTTGTCGTAGGAAAACTCCACATTTGAAAGCTGTAGGTGCATTGTTTAGCCCAAAAGGCATCACCAAGAACTCATAGTGGCTGTATCTAGTTCAAAAGGCATTCTTGGGAACATCCTCCGCGTTGATCCTCAGCTGATGGTACCCAGATCTCAAATCTATTTTGGAAAATACCCTGGCACCCTTCAACTAATCAAACAAATCATCAATCCTTGGCATGGGATATTTATTCTTGATAGTGACCTTGTTGAACTCTCGATAGTCAATACACAACTTGAGATTGCCATCTTTCTTCTTCATGAACAATACTAGAGCTCCCTAAGGAGATACACTGGGTCTGATTAATTTCTTATTTAATGACTCCTGTAATTGGGTTTTCAATTCCTTAACCTCTATTAAGGTCATTTTGTAAGGAGTATTAGAGATTGGGGCAGTCTCTGGTAATAGATTTATTTCAAACTCTATTTCTCACTCTAGTGGCAACCCTAGCAAATCCTCTGAAAAAATGTCTCGAAACTCTCGGACCACTAGGGTTTGTAAAGCGTCTTCTAGCTTGGCACTTTCTTTTTTGTATTGATCACGTAAATAAAAAATGCTTCACAACCCTTTTCTTAGTGCCCTCTATACCTGTAATACTGATAGTATTGGTATAGGCTGTCTATCTTTTTTCTTGATACCACCCTGATACACAATTTCCTCTTTCTCTAGAAAACAAAACCTGACTTTTTTCTCCCTATAGTTTAAGTGAGTATAATTGTGAGAAAACCAATCCATACCCAATATTACGTCAAATTCAGACATGTTAAGGTATACTAGGTTAACATCAGACTCATAATCACTCAGTAATACCTTGCAACTAGGATATACCCATCTAGATTCAAGAATCCTATCCCCCGGTGTACCCACTTTATAAGGGGTATCAAGCCAATTTGGTTTAACGTTCAACTTTATACTAAGTTTTCTAGTAATGAAGGAATGGGTAGCACTACTATCAAATAGAGTAATCGCAGGCACGTTATTAATTAATATCATACCTGTCACAACTTGGCCATATGTAATCCATCTGCTTCTTGCTAGGTCATAGCATAAACTCAGGCTGTAGCAAGTCCTGTGACGCTACCACTCATCTCCTGCAGTATTTGCTGCTGTGATGATCCTGGCTTGGCAGTAGGAAAGTCTCTAATTCTGTGCTCCAAACTGTCATAGGCTAAACATGCTCCGGACCTCTACCTGCACTATCCCATGTGATAACGATGACCATAACCACACTTTGGGATATAAGGTCGTGCCTAAGATAGAACTGGTGCTGATGTTGTCCCCTCTCTTGTCAATAACCCGAGAGGGTCCAGCGATAGCTAAGGTTGGTTGTGGTCTCACTTGTGATAGCTACGGCCTGAAACCACGAAACTGCGAAACTGTGATGGTCATACACTGCGAGCTAGACGTGCTGTAGGTCTATAAACTAGTCTCTATAGAGGGATATATGGACCTCTGTCACCCCTCTATTCAGTTGCCTACTGTCTTAGGAACATATCTACATGGGTACTGGTATCATACAACTTCTCAAATGTTATCTGTGTCCATGGCTGTTATTTTTTCCCGAATTTCTTTCAAGAAACCCCTTCTGAAACGAGTACATTTTTATCGCTCATAACCCCTGGATCAAATAACCCCAATGCGTGAAATCTATGTGAATACTCCACTACTGATATCCTTGGAGTCTGTATGAATGAATTGAATTCATCTCTCCGTTCAATTCTAAGATGCGAAGGATAAAAGTGCTCCAAAAATGCCTCTCAAAAGCTATCCATGAAATATGTCCCATAGGGGTAAGTATAGGTCTTACCCCCTTCTACCATCTTGTTGCATCTCCAACCAAATATGGCTTGACTATCAGGGCTCTATACTCATCAGGCACCTTCAACAATTCTAAATTTTCTTTAATTTGTCCCAACCACTTTTCTGTTTCATCTGGATCATATCTACCATCGAAAGTGGGAATATTGATTTTCGTTATTGCCCAGTAATAATAATCAACATCTTTAGCCTATGGTTGAGGTGGTGGATTAGGTGCAGGAGCAGCTACAGGAGTAGTATGAATGGCTGCATGCATCGCTTTTCCACAATTGCCCCAATAGTGGCATAATCTATCATCGGCACAGGTATTTGTGACGGTTAAGGCTGTTGTAATTGCTGTGGCTACTGTGGCTGTGACTTAGTCTGAATCTATCCTCTTACCCCCTGATCTATCCCGTTAGATTACTCATCCTGTACTTGGCTGGTCCTGGTCCTCTACTCAGGTGTCCCTTCCTGAATTGACAATTTGTTCCTGTTTATTGAACTCGGATTCCATTTCCTGCAAATTTCATATAGGGTAAGTTTCACATGTCAATTCTTATTCAGACACTAACCATGAAATAACACGCTTACACACTTCAATCACTCCCCACCTAAGTATTACGAACAAGGAATCGCAGTAACTCCCAGTTTGGGTTGGGCAGTCCCAAACCCTGAGTTACTCACAAGTTCAAGTCCCTAATACTGGCCTCATAACAATAACAGTTCAACTTAATACTAGACATAAGATTGTGAATAACCTAGGCTCTGATATCACTCAATGTCACACCCCCATAATGGGACAATGACATGCTACACCTCGGGATCACACCAAGCATGCAAGGCACAGTACAAGAGCAATAAACAAACCATAATACCTGTCATTAGACCTCAAGATCAACCAAAACAAAATCACAAAAGTATATTCCACGATCATGTCCATAACAATCCACAATGACCAAATTACACTTATATACAACACTAAACCACAAAAAAAAGAAAATCAGAAATTCTAATAAGTCATTAACCACACAGACCTAAACACAATCACAAACCTCACACTAAGATGATGGATGGAAAAACTCTAACTCCAGTAACTGGGGTCAGCACTGTAATCTCCTCCCAGGTTAGCACTCGACTCATGACCTGCTAACATCTCCTGTTGGTTCTCGACTGCAATCAAAGGGGAAAAATAATAATGGAGTAAGCACACAGTGCTTAGTAAATAACATTTAAACCCAATTATATATAACATGTATACATACAATCAATACAGTGAACAATATACGAGACATTTTCAATAATTAAAATACAATATCAATCAAGGAGCTCATGGTTCACAAAAGTCTTCCTAGCACTGGTTCCAGGTCTACCTATTATCTGCCCAAGTAGACAAAGCATAATAGAGTATCTATCACTTGCCTTCCCGATAGATTCAGTATAACATTTACAAAACAAAGTACTTATTATATCATTTCATTCACTCACTCATAGCCAAGTCCACTCAAGTGACCCATTGAACTCTTCACAATAATCATTCATTAACACATAATGCAATAATGAACAAATAATGCATTAAATAACGAGCATATAAACTATAAACATACTTAGCTTATAAACATTACTCAAAATAAACATACTTATCTTAATATCAATTATTCTAGGGTTGCAAAACCAACCATATACAAGGTATCGATAAAAAGGCGTAAACGTTACTTATCTCAAAAATCGATTTTGTAGACATATCCTAATTTTGACGGTCTACATCAAACACTAATATCGAATCACCTAAACTAGGAGAGCGTTATACCGTTAGGATAAAAGTCGATATGGGGGTTCATTTTTGGGTATCACCCAAATTTTCAAATTAGGCAATAATCAAACACAAATAAGTAAGGGTTGACTTAAAATAGTGAAAATAAGATAAAAGTCTAAGAATTAGAGTTCATAATTCCAAATATATCACTAGGTTAAGAATTGTCAAAATCCTCATTCAAATCTCACCAAAATAATAATTAAAAGTTATTTCAAATCACAAATCGCATCCCAGTAGCTTATAAACATATTTGGTAATAAAATCAAACCATAAACAATAAAATTAAACAAATTAATTTCTTGAGGAACTTGAAATTTAACATAAAAACCACGCAAAATTTAAAGTAAAACTTACTTGTGAAGTTGGATTGAAGGTTTATGAGCATTACTGGATCACCAATTTGATTTGAATGGAAAGATTTTTTTTTATTGATAATTGGATTTCAGAAATTGGCTATCAAGGGTTTTGGGAAGTTAATTTTTTGAAGTTAACTTGGGAAATGAAGGTAACAAATGAACCAGGAAGCTTGTAAATAAGTCTTAATAAATTTTCAAGATTTGCACTTTAGTCTCTTAAGTTTTATAAAATTATACTTTTACCCAAAAACTTTAAAAAAATGTTTAAAAGGATAAAATGATTATTTAATACTTGAAATGGATATTAACGAGTATTTAAAGGAATAAGATAAAGTACAAAAATACGTAAAATGAGTAGAAAAGTCGGGTATTACATTATTGGTTGCCATAATGATCCTTTCTCAAAAGCTAGTTAAACTCAATATTAAAGATCAAGCTCTGATACCAATTGTTGGCCCAAAGAAACTTAAGAGAAGGGTGAATTAGCTTGTCTCTAAAAACAAATCTTTTATGTGCTAATGGAATTATAAACTTTATGCACCAAATAAATATTTAATCACAAACAATCACAAGTAAAGATTCAACAATTGAAACTTAGAACAAATATATGTTTCAAAATATTGAGATTAAGATACGCAAACCAAACTCCCAAACTCCTCAAGCTTGGAGTGTGCATCCACTAATAATGCCTATTCAAAGAAGGTAAGGCAATAACCTTCTTGTACTCAAACTAGGATCACCCTTCCCACCAACTAAGTCCCTGTAATTGAGCTAAAGGATTTTATAGCACAACCTCACTTTTGTACACTTGTTATCCACTCTTACACTTGCAGATCACTCACCAGTCTACTCTTACTTACACTAATTTTTTTTAGCCGAGCTAACAGATCTACACTATCCAAACCAACACAACCCAAATATTTTAGCCTATTTCTCTCCAAATAGCTCTCACAAGTGTTTGTATTGAATTTAGTAGTTCTTTTTACATTTTCAAGCTAGGGGGTATTGGTAGATGCCCAAAAACTACCTCCAATAACTATTCAATGGCTATTTTCTATTTACTAAAAAACTAGTCGTTAGAGCTTTCGGATGGCCAATGCCAATACTTTGCATTTGTAATAAATGGTTCGTTCGATGGATTCCTATCTTGCCTTTCTTCAGACGTTCGTTCCTGTGTCTAGTCTTGCATCCGATCCTTGGTCAGTGGCTTCTGAATTTTTTCACTTAGCTGTTCGGACATTATCCTTAGCCCAAAATTAGATGTCATGAAAAATGATTGTTACTTCTTTGGATGCTTTAATGCATCCAAAGCACTATCTATCAGATAGTTATTTGCGTCTGCCATGAGTGTAACTTTTTTAGTGCTTTCTAGTCATTTTTTGGGTGGTCCCTTGCATCAGCTCCTTTGTTTTGGACGGTCAGCAGCGTCCATAGAGTCTGCTAACTATTTTCTTGATTGTGTTCGGACAATCATTTATATCCAAACCTTTCTATTTTTGTGCACACTTATTTTCAAACCGTTAGTACGATTTGGTCATCATCAAAATATAATTATCATAACTGGAGTTTAACATACTACACAAAGAAGTGAAAGTATGAATAGATTCTTAAGGGTTTTGTTCATTCTAGATTACGTTGGTATGTGATTTTGTCTTCCAATATAAGAAAGCATTGAATTCAAGATATCTTAATAAGAAGGAAAAGGATGTGAAAAGAAAAAACTCTTATCCTATTTTGGAGATAGGTTATGATATTGAAGCAGAAATAGCCAAGATTTACATGAGAAAAATATTTTTGAAATTTCAAGGACTTTTTCAAGTAAAAAGTATAATTCATATGAGGAAGAAACAAGAACGATATAAAAGGTGATGCCAAATGGAAAAGAAAAGCCTACCTATGAGGTGGTTTTGATGTTTCAAAGAATAAAACTACATGTGCATGTCATATGTTTGAATTTTGTGGAAGTTTACGCAGGCATATTATTGTGGTGCTTGTTAAGAAATCTCTATTTGATTGCTTTTCCAGGGATTACATCTTGGATAGGTGGACAATTAATGTCAAAACTTGTGACTCTTGTTAAATAATTGGAGGTAATTTAGAAGAAGAACCGCAATATTCCTTTGCATTAGTGAGAACATAATCTAATCATGGAATTTTTAAAAAATGTGGAGTTGGGATACGGCTCACAAAAAAAAAAATCATGTCAATCGTATTCTAAAAACGGTTTGGAATGAGCTCCTGACTATGGACGATGACACCAAGGATCAAATTGAGTGTGACTTAAGAGGTTCTGTCAATGGCTTGGCTAGTATTCCAGATATTAATAAACAAGTAATCTCCATGTTACTTTTGTTTTACAAAATCCTCCCCTGTTACTTGATAACTCTAGTAAACTAGAGTTATTTCCCTCTAAATTATGGTATTTTGATAGTTTAAATCCCGAACTTTGGGTAAGTAATTGAAGAATTTAGTTAATTTCTTTCATATGTGTTTGTATTTTCATTCTTGTTAAATATGATAAGTTTTTATTAAAATTTTAGCTTAATTAATTGCTCAATGGTGTTAATATTATGCAGGTCAAAATTAGAGGTTGGAAGCTGAAATGAACAAAGGTCAAAGGACCAAATTGCAATAATGGAAGAATGTCTCTGCTTGGAAGAAAGTCTAGATCGATTGCGATCTCAAACTCGAGAAAATGACCTAAATGTATTAGAGTCAAGATCGCGATCTCAAATTCCCAGATCGCGATCTCGACTCGGGAAAATTTCCTAAATGTATTAGAGTCTAGATCGCGATCTCAAATTTCTAGATTGCGATCTGGATTCGCTAGTGGATAAGTTGTAAGGGCAATCTTGTAATCTTCCAGCAAACAATTTTTTATTTTTGCCTTGTATAATACTTCACTATTTAAGCTACTTCAAAAATTGTAATAGAGTAAGTAGGATAGAATTAAGTAGGAAATTAGTAGAATTTAGGATAGATTAGGAAAACTTGACTCTCAAGTTTCTTTTGAATGAAAAGTCCTCTTTAATCATTTCTTAGATCTACTTTTAATTTCTTTGCTAGTTTAAATTTTGATTAGATAGTTGTAGTGGGTTTATCATTAGCTTCAAATAGATACAATTTTTACTTGCTTTCTAGTTTAATTTAGTGTCATGATTAAAATTACTGTGCTTGTAATCTAGGGTTTCTTAGGAAAATTAGGATTCTTGTTAATTTCTCATTTTTTAGTTAAGAATTCTCAATTCTTTGCATTAATTTCTAGTTAATTTTTAGTGGGCGTTCTTTATTATCATCAAAAATTCAAAAATATTTAGACTTCAATTTTAACTTTTTCCAATTTCTAGTGTAGAATGGTTGCTTTTGATCTTCAAGGTTTCTTATTTGTAGTCTTTTTAATTGGGTAACTTGCTTGCTTTTAATTTTAACCTTATTTTGGTCAATTTAGGGTAGAATTAAGTGTTTTTAGTTAATTATTTTGTTAGAATTTAGTAGCTTGTCTCTTAATTTCGTAATTGTTTAGTTTCTTTTACTTGTTTTAGTAGATAAATTAACTTAATTTGACCTTGTTTACTTGAGTTTAAATATCGATTTGATTAGTGTAGTTTCATCTCTCATTGATTGATTTTTGCTTAACTATACAAATACCCGTAAATCTTGGTACATTTGCTTGCCAACAATCATTGTGGGAACGATACCCACTCATCCTATACTACTTTCAACTCCGTATACTTACAGAAGTTAGGTAGAGTATAGTGAATTAGTATGATTAATTATTGTTTGGTTGTCCTTTCATAGTTGAACTTTACCTAACTAAGTAACCATTACTTCAGGAAGGCGTCCTAAATCATTGAGACAAAAACATCCTATAAAAAACCTATACAAAAAGAAGAGAAAATGTAATACTTGTCAAAAGTCAGGACATAACAAATCTTGTAGTCCTTCCCAGAAGCAAAAGAGGTAAACATTATTTATTTTAGTTAATTAAACATATATGATGGTCTTGATATATAACTACTATTGAATAAAAAAAGGTCTATTGTTTCTAACAGTCAAGTTATTAACCTATTAAGTTTTTTTTATATATGAAGTTTTGCACATCTAATTTTTACAACATTATCCTGATATGATTTATATATGTTATGTAATGAATCAAGAAGTACATTATTACTACACTTCCTGTGATACCCGCAATTTTTTTGGCAAAAATAATAAATAACAAAATAAATATTTGAGGTATATTAAATAATAGAGTTTTACTAGGAAAATAATACTAGAGTAATTATTCTTGTGAATTTTCGAGACTAGCCTAAGTATATTATAGGAGAAATTTTAGGAATAAACTACCTATAAATATTGGCTCTTAGGGCTGAAAAACTATGACATATTTTTCAAAAAATTTGTAGGAGAGAGAAGAAGAATTTTTCCAACAAACTGGTAAGTTTTCTTTTTTTATTTTAATTTTCGTAATTAATTATTTATATTATTTTCGGCTTGATTATTATAGATTTATTAGAAATCTTCTATAGATTAATTGTGTAGATTATTATGGACCATGTATAAATTAATTTATGCCTATTTACGAATTTAATTGTCATTTATTTTGGAATATTTTCGTATTTAAATAATTTGAAATTTAAGAAAATATTGTGAGATAATAATTATTTTTATATGTGGAATTAATTTTTAATTTTTGGATTTACTTTTCTGCAAAGAAATAAAAGGGAAAATTGATTTTGAACCCTTGAAGTTTCTGGAAAAATTATACTATGGCTTGAAAGTTTTAAGAAATTATACTAAAGCCTAAAAAATGTTTACAAAGTATAAGAAAGCCCTCAAATGTTTTTCTAAAGTTGTATAGAGCCACTTGTTATTTTATATAGTTATATGAAGGGCCAAAAGTTTTTCTAAAAGTTACAAAAAGGACCCTAGAGTTTCTAAAAACTTGTAATAGTAAACTAAAAGTTATTTTGTGATGGAAATTGAATTGACTAAACCTAGTAAGGACTCACTTGAGTTATTTTGACAATTTTAAAAGGTTATATTATTACATTTAAGTAAACTAAAAGTCCTTTCCACATTTTTACATCACTATTGAATCTTAAAATATTTAAAGTATTAAATCAACCATGGTCCCTAAGAATTTGTAATAGGGTTATAGTGAGTTGGATTAGGAGTAGCTTATTAAGTTTTCATTAATGATAGAATATCATGATTTCTTATAGGAAAATATCAGTGTCAAGATTAAGAACAATTATTGAGCCCATTCGAGGTAGGTGGTGCTTACCCTCTGAATTTTTAAATTATTTTATGAACTTTGATATTTATTAAATTTGCTTTATAAACTCATGTGAATTTCAAAGTTGTTTTACAAAAAGTGTGTTTTATGAAAGAATTATTTTTACTATGAAAATTTGGATCATGTATGGCTATTACTTGCTTGGTTTTAAAGTTATATAAAAATGTGATACATGCATGATTTTGAATATGTATGATATGTGTGTGATGTATGGATAAAATATTAATGAACAAGGGCTCTAAACGAACATGAGATAGTCGATAGGGATTATAATCCTGAACTCTCTGATTAATTATGATTATCATTATGAAAATGATCATGATTATAATAATGATAATGATAATGATAATGATAATGACAATGATAATGATAATGATTAGAGAGAAACCGTCAGGTGGTTCCATGGAAACCTTTTGACAAACTTTTCTAGTGAGGTCAAGCATTAGGCTGAGTACTCAGTAGCCGATGAATGCATGGTTAGTTTTGAGCCTCTTCTGATAAGTGAATGCATGATCGAACATGATATTATGATTATGAAAATGAATATTTGATGTATGTATGATTATGAAATTTATCAAATGAGAATGACTTACTTATGATTATAGTATAATTCTGAGTATTTCAAAAGCATTAGATAATGATTTTGAAAATATGATTTTTGCATGTGATAGTGTGACATGATTGTGAAAGTATATATATGTAATTGTATGATCCAGCAGAGAATATGTGCTATCTACTGGGCGACTTATAGCTTACCCCATTCCCTATATTTTTGTACAGATGACGAGTACCAGTACGTTATCTTAGAGGATAGAGCTTAGTTAAGGAAGACCCTTAGATTGTTTAGTGGTAGGATTTTAGTAGAGTTCATGGATATTGAAATAAGTTGAACCTTATGCGTGTTCATGATATTATTTATTAGTTTTTCACTTTAGAGTTTATTAATGGCATAAGTACCACACTCTTTTGGTTATTAGTTATGAATAGATGTTTCCGCTCTTATTGTTAATATTTGAGATTTATTGATATATGATTGATGTCTTGTATTTGTGGGAGTATGATTCCACGGATACGACGAATGGCACGTTCCTGATAAGTGCGGGTCAGGGCTTGATACTTCCTCTATATAAATATGAATTCCTTATTAAGTTCATGCAATAAATCATGTAATATGAGTTTCTTTTTATTTAATAGGCTCTTGTATGTAGTGCTTGCTTTGTAATGTTTATAAAATACAATGTAAAACAAATATATCTAAATGTCCTCTTAGAACATTCTAAATTTACTTTCTTATTTTTAGTAAACTTTTTTTTTATGAGATGATAGTTTTGTTCTCAGAGATCATGATCCACGACATTGTCCATGTTAAATTCTTTAAAGAATACAACTTTTAATCAGGTAAAAGAAGCCAATGTCCTACCTTCAAAAGTCGATTAATAAGTAATACTTATGTCTTAAAATATGGTCAATTTACGGGGACAAGAATAATTTGGAGCACTATATATCACCTTACTTGTCTATTGAATCAAACCTTGTGCAGGTACAAGACTTAAATACAATATATTTAGTAATCTAAAGTGATATTAATTCTAAATGTTTAGTTTTTGATGTGGTTACTGCTAGATTGATAGTTGCAATTTGATATTTATCATTTTCTTAATTTGTATTGGGAATCATTTCTTCTTTTTGCTTCATTAGAATACCACTCAAATCAAAATTTCATGGTAATTGTGACAATTTTTTAAGTACATATAATAAATACAAATATCCTATTATTTTTTCTATTGATAAATTTCTCTTTTTGAGTCAGAACTATTGTTGGAGGTTTCGAAGAAACATTTATTAGAAATGTGATCTTGTCCAATTATTTTGGCCAAGCTCTGGATGAAACTTAAAGTTACTTTTTTTTTTAAGCTTTTTCTTTTCTTTTCTTTTGTTTTCTGTATGTACTGCTAGAAAATTAAACTAACATCAGAGCATCAACTTTCATATTTCAACAATTTGTTTTGGCTAATTTGTTAGTGAAATTTTCCACAACCCCATTTTTAATTTAGTCCTTTATATTGATTATTTCATTTCACTAGTTAGTTAATAAATCTTGAAATCTTGTAATACAGAAAAGGGTAAAGCTTGTATGTAAATTAAAATCTTAGACTTAATTTAAAACAAAAAATTTGTTTATGCTAATGCTGAAATATTATGCCTAATTAAAATGATACATGTGTTTCCGAGGCCTAATCCACAAGGGATATTTTAATTATTTAACTACCGTAGTCATTTTAAGCCCAAATAGATCAAGTGACTACTTCTCAACTCATGGATTGATTCGACCCGCTAACTACAAATATAAATAATAAAATGACAAGTTAGATTCAAGGACCTTTCCATATTTTCATATGCTCTGATTTACATTTAAAATATATTCTTTGTTCCAAGTACTAGCTTAAGTATCGGAACTTATTTCGGGGGAACAAGCCCCGTTTTTTTTTTTCTCAGGTGTTCTAGATGTGGATAGTACATGCAATATTTCACTCTATCACTGGACAATTATATTCTTGGTGCTAAACCTAGCAAAAAATTAGTATCAATATTTGGCAATGTCTATGGATAACTGAACTAAAAGTTATCATATTCATGATACCTAACACGTGTAACACTCATCAGAGCAACACCAACAAACGCAAAGAAGTAATTTCCCAATATCGCTTCTATCTTTCGGAGTCACGCCTTACTTGCACCTTTCGGGGTCGCTTTTTTACTCAAGCCCTCTGGGGCGAAACACATACTCACACCCTTTGGAGTTGAGTCTTGACAACACCTTCTAAGGTCATATTCTTTGGGATAGAACAATTTCTTACACCCTTAAAAATTAAGCACCGCTAACATCCTATGGGGTCACACCTTTCTTGTGCCCTTTGGGGGGTCGTCGTATATGGTCCCTACTCATATCCTTCAGAGTAGAGCACCTACTCACACCCTCTAGGTTATGCACTACTAACATCTTATGATGTCACGACGCTCCCTTCAGGTCATTGAAGTGAAGTGCTATTGTCAATATAATTGGCTATGGCTTCCACAGATATTATTGTGAAAGAAAAGGTAGAATAAACTCTAATTACAGGAAAGACTTAATGAGTTATTTTTACTGTTTTGTTCTTATTGCATCATATCATTTTTGTACTATCTCAGAAATGGTCATTTATCATGATTAGTGTTTCAAATTTTGCTTGTGTGTAATAAGTTCAAACCCCACCAAGTTTGAGTTTGAATAACAAGGACACTTGAAGTAGCAGTGCAACTACTGATGTGCGAGTTATTTCTTGAAAAAGAATTTCAATCCTTCACTTAAATTGAAAACTTGGGTAACTAAATTTTAAATCTCACCATTTTGATGGGTAGAATTTGTTATACAACCTCCAACAAAGGTCAAAAATATTTTGAAATTCCTGGGAAAGTAAATTTCAAAGCTTAAAATTGGCTCCAGTAAATTTTACAGTTTTTGTCAGAATGCGAATACTGCATCAAAATATTATTACTCTAAACTCGAGAATATTGACTCGAGAGTGGAGGCCAAATAATGATGCCAAAATATTATACCCGTAAAATGATACACGTGGCACCGAGGTCGAATCCACCAGACGCAGTTTAGTTATTTACCTGCCACTATCCTTTTAAGCCTAAATATGTCAAGTAACTACTTTTCTACTCATGGATCGATCCAATCCGCCAACTACAGGTATAAATAATAAAATGGCAGGTCAGATTTAGGGACTTTTCCATATTTTCATGTGCTTTAATTTATCTAAAATATATTCTCTAATCTAAGTATTAATTTGAGTGTCGGAACCTATTTCGGGAATAGAACTGCCCTTTTTTCTTCAGTATTTTGGACGTAGGTACTATGCGTGATGTTTCATTCTATCATTGGACAATTCTATACTTGGTGTAATCCAAAAGCAAAAATCAGCATCAGCAGTATAAAATAGTCTTTATTTGTAAAAACATTGACAAAAATTTCACTGTACACAGAATAAATAAATAAATAAATATTCCTAGAAATCAAAAACCCGGTGGAATTTAATTTTAGCAATACATCATTGAATTGTACACAAGTTAACATTGACGTTAATGACTCAGGAAAATACTTAGGTAGATCCGGTCTTTGACTTCACTTGTAGACTCTGTGGTTAGAATTAAATTTTAAAGAATCTTGCTTACCTCAGTTGATGTCATAGATTCTCTAAAGTTTAATTTACACTACAAGATTTACAAATAGAATCAAAGAGCGAATCTACCTAAATATCTGCCAATGACTTAACCTCTAGTGTAGTAGCCTACTTCCTATATAGCAACATTGAATGGTCTATAAGCCCAAAATATAAAAAGTGATGTGGCAACTAACTAATCAAATGCCGAAGGTTGTAGATAAACCGACCATATATTAAACTCATCTTTTACATTACCAGTTGAAACATATAACTGTAATATCTCGGGTCTTAAATTGGTCTAATAACTTTTGACCGAAATCAACAGATTTAAAATGTTTAAGCCAAATTATAAGTAACTCACAATCCAAAATGTTATAAACAATATAATATCTCCTCCCACGTCTGAAATGGGACGTGATATCATATTCACCCCTCCTTTATGTTTTGCGTTCTCGCAAAGACTAAGTTAGGAATCAATAACACATTACATACACGACGTAACACAGTCCAATAAAAAAAATTCAGTAAAGATGAGATACAAATATAATTATTCACGTTTGATAGTCAGACTACTAAAATAAACAAAATGGGGCCCGAAAGTCTACTTTATAAAATGCCTAACAATTTTTGCTTAGCATCCCACTTTTCTTGATTTTGTTTCCTTTATTTTATTCAAACTTCACAACTGATTCAACATGACTTGATTGCCATTGTAATCAATTGATTCTCGAGTAAGTCTCCCAGCAATCCGAACTCTACATGATTTGCTGCAATTCGCACCAAACTATTTTCTTTTTTTTACAATATCATAGCACTTATATTAACCGAAACCGAAATCACAAGTATTCAACTAGATAAATTAAAGTCAAAATCAATCGTACGACCATGCCAACACAGTAATAAAAATCAAACAATCGACAAAAAATAACATTCTAATCTATACCCAAAAGCATCACAAGAATTTTTCATAGGCCAGGAACTTAATTAATCACACATATATCTAAGAATAATTATAAAAATAAATTGTATAAAATTCCTAAATGCTCACCCGTGACTCTCGTAGATGCTTCATCCACCTCTTCCATTCTTTCTACGGGTGGTTCTTCCAATCTCACGTTCTCTGTATTTCTCTCCCTATTCCTCCCAATGTTGTCTGAGTACAATAAAGACTCTCCCTATTCCTCCTGAGTACAATAAAGAATTAGAACGCTTGTATGATTGACTATGTAGTGTATGACTGACTATGTACTTGTGTATATATATATATATATAAGTATATATCTAGGGTAGTTATTTTAAACGATAGGAATCAATTACAAAATACCACTTATTAAGGGATGAGACTTATCAAGTAGTAGGGAAATAGGGATAGAGTTGAACCAATATTCAATTTTTTTTATATTTATCTCAAAATAATTCAAATATATTATCACTAGTAATATTATCTCATAATACACGCTTTTATTATTTTACCTTTTTTTTAAAAAAAAAGTTTCGATTGTAACATTCTACTCCCTTAGAAAAGTTTCGCCCTCGAAACTTATGTACCTTGATAAAAAAGATAGGGGTGATTCTTTCTCATTCCTTTTCCAACTCCCATGTGGCTTCTTATGCCGTGTGATTTGTCCATTGAACCTTCACATATGGGATTACTCTCTTCCTTAACACTTGGTCCTTGCGATCTACAATTCTAATTGGTGACTCTTCGTAGGATAAATCTTCTTTTACTTCAAGAGGTTGAACTTCCAGTACATGACTCGAATCTGGTACACAACTTGTTAATGAGTGGGATACGTGAAAAACATTATGAACTCTTGACAAGTTTGGGGGTAAAGTTAATCTCTATTTCAGACTTCCTATATTTTCTAGTATTTCAAAAGGTCCCGCATACCTTGGGCTCAATCTCCCACATTTTCCAAATCTCATTCCTCCTTTTGACGGTGAAACCTTGAGATACACCTTATCTCCTTGTTTGAACTCAAGTGGTCTTTTTTTGGCATCAACCCAACTTTTGTTGTGATCTTGAGCTGTCTTGAGCCTTTCTCGAATAACCTTGACCTTTTTTTAATATTTTCTCCACCATATCCGATCCTATCACCTGTTTTTTACTTACTTCATCCCAGTAGAATGGGGACCTACATTTTCTCCCATAGAGTACCTCAAAGGGTGGCATTCCTATCCCACTATGGTAGCTGTTGTTGTAAGAAAACTCCATTAACTTTACCAATTTGTCCCAATTACTTTTGAAATCAATCGCGCAAGAATGAATCATATCCTCCAATGTTTCAATTTATTCATTCGGACTGTCCGTCAGTTTGTGGTTGAAAAGCAGTGCTTGGTCTCAAATCGGTTCCCATAACTTCTTTGTAAAACTTTCAATACATGGAGGTGAATCTCGGGTCCCTATCTGATACGATACTTACTGGTACTCCATGGAGACTGATTATGTTATCCACATATATTTCTACTAATTTCTCCATGGGAGCTCCATTTTGCATAGGTAGAAAATGAGCTGATTTAGTCAATCGATCGACTATAACCCAGATAGTATCGTTACCACATCTTGTCTTAGGCAGGCCTACTACAAAGTCCATAGTTATGTGTTCCTATTTCCATTGTGGAATCTCCAACGGTTTCAATAATCCTGCTGGTCTTAGATGTTCCGCCTCCACTTGCTGGCACACCAAACATTTTGTCGCGTATTCGGCTACTTCTCACTTCATTCCATTCCACCAATAATTTTGTTTCAAGTCTCTATACATTTTGTCCCACCAGGGTGAATGGAAAGTTTGGAAGAAAGACTATGTGTTTTCTTTAAGATTTCTTTTCTTAAGTCATAATCTTTTGGTACACACAACCTTTCTTGCATCCAAAGACTACCATCTTCTCGAAGCCAAAAGCTATTTGATGTGTCCTCCTTAGCCTTTTCTGTGATATTGTTCAATTCTGGATTCAACTTCTAGGCTTCCTTGATTTTGTCCATTAGACTTGGAGCCAACACTAACGTGGCCAACACATTGCTTGTTGACTTGACCATTTCAAGGTCAAACTCTTCCATTTCTCTTTCTAGCGGGGAAGGTTTCAGATGCTTCGACTTTCAACTTAATGCATCAGCTACCTTATTAGCCTTCCCAGGGTGGTAACTTATGGTCAAATCATAATCTTTTTTCAATTCTAACCATCTTCTTTGCCTCATATTTAACTCCTTTTGAGTGAACAAGTATTTTAAATTTTTGTGGTCTGTAAAAACTTCACACGGTTCTTCATATAGGTAATGTTTCCAAATCTTAAGTGTAAAAACTGGACCGCTGCCAATTCCAAGTCATAGGTGGGATAGTTTTGTTCATACGAATTTAATTGCCTAGATGCATATGCTATCACCTTAACATTTTGCATAAGCACGCATCCTAGACCATTTTTTGATGCATCATTGTATATAACAAAACTTCCCGCGCCTAATGAAAAGGTTAACACAGGTGCATATACTAGCATGTTCTTCAATTCCTTGAAACTTTCCTCACATTCCGGTGACCAAACAAATTTTGCTCTCCTGTGGGTCAATTTACTCAGGGGAATGGCTATTGTGGAGAATTTATCTATGAACTTCTTATAATATTCAGCCAGGCCTAAGAAACTTCTGACTTCTGTCATATTCTTTGGTAATGGCCACTCTCCTATAGCTTCGATTTTCTTTGGATTGACTGAAACTCCTTTCTCGAATATTACATGTCCAAGAAAGGCTACCCTTTTTAACCAAAAATCACACTTGCTAAACTTTGCATACAACTTCTCCTTCCTCAAGACCTCTAAAACTAGTTGTGTCCCTCAGATGTGTTGCATGGGCCTCCTGACTTGGTGAATAAACCAAGATATCATCAGTAAATACTACTAAAAATTTATCTAATTGAGATTTGAACACTCTATTCATTAGGTCCATGAAAGTTGCTGGTGCATTTGTTAGTCCAAATAGCATTACCAAAAATTCATAGTGCCCATACCTCCTTCTAAAAGCACTCTTAGAAACATCATCTTCCTTAATCTTTAATTGATGATACCCAGACCTAAAATCAATCTTCAAAAATATCTTGGCCCCCTTAAGCTGATCAAACAAGCTGTCTATCCTAGGTAGTGGATATCTATTCTTAGTAGTTTCCTTGTTGAGCTCTCTATAGTCAATACACAATCTTAAACTACCATCATTTTTCTTTACAATGAGAACTAGTGCCCTCCATGGCAATACACTCGGTCGGATAAATTTCTTATCTATCAGCTCCTGTAATTGCTCATTGAGCTCCTTTAACTCGGCAGCAGCCATTCTATAAGGAAAAGTTTAGCCTTTGAGATAGGTACTATTTCAGGTACCAATTTAATTTCAAACTCAATCTCTTTATGTGGTGGTAAACCTGGTAATTCTTCTGGGAATACATCCGGAAATTCTTTCACAACTGGAATGTTCTCCAAAGGTGGGGTTTCTTTCTTAGATTCTAAGACATATGCTAGGTATCCTTCGCCTTTTGTCTTAGAATTCTAGAAGCCTGTAGAGCTTTAATGATTGTTCTACCAAATCTCAGTTTATCACCTATTTCCTTAGTAGGTCCACTTTTCTCCATTAGATTTAATGAAGGTCACTTGCTTCATCCTACAATCGATTCATGCATGATTTTTAGCTAATCAATCCATTCCTAGAATTGCATCGAACTCACTTATATTAATCTTAACCAAGTTAGCTCTAAACACTTTGTCATCAATTTCTATCTTGCAATCATTAAATCTTTGGTGTGATACTAAAATTCTATCTCTAGGGGTAGCGACACGATACAGATTTTCTAACCATACTGGAGTTATCACTTTAGGGAATGCACATAAATTCTTTGCAAACTTTTTAGTAACAAAAGAATGACTAGCACCACAATCAAAAAGCACAATCCCAGACATAGAATTAACTAGCAGTGTACCTGTTACAACCTCATTTGAATCATTAACACCAGTATCAGTCATAGCATGAACCCTAGCATTTACTTTGGTTTGAGCTTCTGCTGTCTTTGTGGCTTCATTTCTCTATTTTGGGCAGTCCTTTACTCGATGTCCAGTTTGCCCACATCCATAACAAGCATTTGATCCCCATCGACAATTTCTAGGATGTCGTTTCTGTCATTTGTTGCAAACTAGGAAAACTTTGACCTCATTCCTTATTGTTCCTTGTTTAGACTGGTTTGCCGAGAACAAATGTCCTTTCCTTCTTTTGACCAATCCGAACAAACCACCAGTCTTAAGTGACACAGTTACTATCTACTCGTCCCGAGGCCTTTTATTTATAGCCACCTCTTCCACTCTCTTGAGGTCAGCCTCAGCGGGAACTGTTAGAGAGGCTTAGTACAAGCCTCTAACAAATCATTAAAAGTAGGTGTATAGGCGTTTGAAACCCTAGTTTGCATCTCACTCCTAGTGAACTTAACCATCTTCAGCACTTGATTTCCCATAGTTTGGGGCACAAACCTTCTTAAGGAGTTAAACTGGTTTGCATATTCAGCTACAAACATGTTTGGACCTTGCTTTAATGATTCAAAAGCATTAATCTGTTGCAAATGAACAGTTGGCGGAAAGAAATACTTAAAAAACTCCTTAAATTTCTCCCAAGTAATTGGGGGTGCTATAGTGGGTTCCGTGATCTCCCACCATTTATTTGCCTCACCCACTAAGAAAGGCTTAATAATCAGGTGTTTCACTTCCTCGGGTATTTGCAGTATTGTAAAATTGTTCTCCACCTCTCCAATCCATTTTTCAGCCTTATCCGGGTCATGAATACCATCAAAAGTAGGTACATCAACTTTCTTCATCCTTTCGTAGAAAACGTGGATTCCCGGTTGGTGGTGGAGCAGGATTGGTAGGGTTTTGAGTCAAGGCTTGCACTTGAGCTTGAGCCCATTGGGCTTGAAGTTGTACATGACTTTGCATTGCTTGTGCCATACCAGTCATTGCAGTGACGAATTCTTGAGGCAGAGTAAATTGAGGATTGTTCCCTCCTTGGTCATTACCATTAGAGATTTTGTTGGTAGTTGGATTGGTATGATTGCTTGGACTACCGCGTTTGGGAGCCATTGTCTACAATGATATTCCAACTGAATTGCTTAAACTTAACTTACAAAAAGGACGTGAACTAGTCACAAAGAAATTGACTTATACTAGAACATTAAAAATTACACACACACACACATATACATATATGAATAAAATGGGATCATATAATGAATTTAAGATAAAACAATTTATTATTTCAAAACAATGAATTTAGTCCTACTAACAATGGAGTCAATAGTAGCAAACCTTTCTGTATATCTAATTGAGGGTGAAATTTCCTAGACATCTTGAATAAAGAGAAGGCTCCTAACAAGACCATTTAATTTGCCAAGAACTATCTACTTCTAAAATCCTAACTACTACCTCAAGGCTTGCTACGGTCCTTGCTCTAATTACTACCATCGTTTCCCTCATCTTCCTCCGAATCTTCTTTGGGTTCATTTCATCTCCCTCATCATCACTTGAGGGCCACCATTCTACCACAGTAGTGATACTATTAATTAGGTCGTCAATAATTTCCTGAACCTTTGTCTCGTCTTTGTGTGTTTAACCTTTAAGTCGACTATGTCCTTTACTTGCTTTCGAACCTTTCTCATAGTCTCATGATAATGTTCTTCCCACATATTGGTCAGTATTTTCCATTCATTGTTCAACTCCCTTAGCCGTTTGACTTCGAACACTAATGCTTCATTCAGTTCTATCAGGGATCTTGTTTCGCACCCGTTTAGTCTTATAGGGCAGTTGTACTGCTCATCCTCTCGGTGGGTAGGTCCTTGTCCAACTATGATCTATATAACCCAAAAATAAAATAAATAAATAATTTTTTTCATCAATTCAGCTTAATCACACCTACAAAATCTCAAAAATATACTCCCTCAACACAAGATCACAACCTAGCTCTGATACCACTAAAAATATCACGCCCCGAGCCCGCTTTGACTCGAACGTCACATTCTCCGTACTCCCAAGGAAAAGCTCAAGAATACAAGGCTACTAAAAATTTTCATGACATTCTTGAATATTCCACCAAATTAATAATAGTATTAATAATAGTCCCACAAAAGATAGAATTCAACTTAATGTGGAAAACGAATTAGAAAAATAATAAGAATACTTAAACCTTAAGAACTAAACTAGTCTTTGAGCCACACACTTCAAATTATTTGCGAATTAAAAAAGAAACTAGAATGCTACTAAAATCTTTGATAAAAAGTCTTTGGGACTACCCCTAATAATTACCAACTTCCATGGTTTTTGACGTCCTCGTAAAAGTACTCATACTCACTATCGTCTACATAAAAAAAATTTAATATCACATGGGGTGAGCGAAACATCGCTCAACAAGTAATCCATACCTCTTCATACTGAACCATACATGCATGTATATATACATAAAAGCGTTATTTGTAACGTTCATCTTCAATGATACATGTGTATAGCTGAGATGAAAACATCATGTATTTGATCAATATATATATATATATATATATATATATATATATATAACAAATAAGCATGTCATGACTTTCAAGAAAAATTTCCATAGAAAACATTTGGCTCCTTTATTAACTTCCATGCCTTAACCGACACTGAGCACTCAGTCCAGTGCTACCTCACTAGAAAAGGTTGTCCCTATAATTGGCCGAGTACAAGGGACCATGAACGTAAATAACCAAAGGGTCGACCTTTGCGCCAACATAATTGATCCATAACATGAGTCAACAGTCCGATCAGAACGCCTGCAGTTGACAAAAGATGAATCATGGTTCACCAGTCTAGTCATATCTATAATATTAGAGCCAACATAAATATTCACCATATCATGTAACATGTGATTCATATCATATGACATACCAGCATCCAAAAGTTCATTTCACATATATGGTTCGGGTTTTCCACATATAAAATTAATATTTAAAATTTTAAGATTGTGTATTGACTATAGAGAGCTCAACAAGATAACTATCAAGAATAGATATCCACTACCTAGGATAGACAACTTATTTGATCAGCTTAAGGGGGCAAAGATATTTTCAAAGATTGATTTGATGTCTGGGTATCATCAACTAAAGATTAAGGCACATGATGTTTCCAAGAGTGCTTTTAGAACGAGGTATAGGCACTATGAATTTTTGGTCATGCCATTAGGACTAACAAATGCACCAGCAGCTTTCATGGACCTAATGAATAGAGTGTTCAAATCTTAATTAGATAAATTTGTGGTGGTATTTATTGATGATATCTTGGTTTATTCACCAACAGGAAGCTCATGCAACACATCTAAGGGAAGTTTTGGAGGTCTTGTGGAAAGGGAAGTTGTTGTTGCCCTGCAAAGTTCAGCAAGTGTGATTTTTGGTTAAAAATGGTAGCCTTTCTAAGACATGTAATATCCTAGGAAGGAGTTTTAGTGGATCCAAAGAAATTGAAACTATAGTAGAGTGTCCAATACCAAAGAATGTGATAAAAGTTAGAAGTTTCTTGGGCCTGGTAGGATACTATAGGAAGTTCGTAGATAAATTCTCCATGATAGCCATTTCCCTGAGTAAATTGACCCAAAGGAGAGCAAAATTTGTTTGGTCACCGAAATGTGAGGAAAGTTTCAAGGAATTGAAGAATGGGCTAGTATTTGCACCTGTATTAACCCTTCCATCAGGCGTGGGAGGTATTGTTATATACAGTGATGCATCAAAAAACGGTTTAGGATGCGTGCTTATGCAAAATGATAAGGTGATAGCATATGCATCTAGGCAATTAAAGCCGTATGAACAAACTATCCCACCCATGACTTGGAATTGGCAGTGGTAGTTTTTGCATTTAAGATTTGAAGACATATGTACCTATATGGTGAACCGTGTGAAGTTAAACAAACCACAAGAGTTTAAAATACTTGTTCACTCAAAAGGAGTTAAACATGAGACAAAGAAGACGGTTAGAGTTGATAAAAGATTATGATTTGACCATAAGTTACCACCCTAGGAAGGCTAATAAGGTAGCTGATGCATTAAGTCAGAAGTCAAAGCATCCGAAACCTTCCCCGTTAGAAGGAGAAATGGATGAGTTTGACCTTGAAATGGTCGAGTCAACAAGCAATGTGTTAGCCACGTTAGTGCTGGCTCCAAGTCTAATGGATAAAATCAAGAAAGCCTAGAAGTCAGATCCATAATTGAACAATATCACAGAAAATACTAAGGAGGATCAAATAGCTTTTGGCTTCGAGAGGAAGGTAGTCTTTGGATGCAAGGAAGGTTGTGTGTACCAAAAGATTATGACTTAAGAAAAGAAATTTTAAAGGAAGCACATAGTTCCAAACTTTCACCCTGATGGGACAAAAATGTATAAAGAGACTTCAAACAAAATTATTGGTGGAATGGAATGAAGAGAGAAGTAGCCGAATACATGGCAAAATATTTGGTGTGCTAGCAAGTGAAGGCGGAACAACAAAGACGGGTAGGATTATTGAAACCGTAGGAGATTCCACAATGGAAATGGGAACACATAACTATGGACTTTGTAGTAGGCCTGCCTAAGACAAGAAGCGGTAACGATACTATTTGGGTTATAGTCGATCGATTGACAAAATCAGCTAATTTTCTACCTATTGTAGACACCTATTTTTGTCCCTTAAGTTCTCCCCTATTTTTCTCTTAATTTGACTCTCAATTTTCTTTTTAATTTCCCTTTTAATTTCTTTTTAACTTGCTCTTTGATTTTCTTTTCATTTATCCTTTAATTCCCTCTTAATTTGTCTTATGGTGTTTAATTATTATGTGTTTTATACATTTTTAAAATACAAAGAATGAGTCTAATATTATTAAGTTTTGAGATTTTTCAAAAAAAAAAAAAAAAAATGTAGTCAGCGCGTGAACATTACCGCGCGTACTGTTCACGCGCCGAACTCGACAGAGCTGTTTTGGCCACATTTTTCTCTGCATTTTTTCACCCATTCTCACCAAATTTTAGATGCCCCATACTCCCAACATGACAAGGAATGGTCTTTGACCATTTTTACACTCAATCCACCTCTTTAAAGAGCAAAAAAATCAATCTAAAGGGGGGGGGACGAAATTTCGGCAGAAAAGAGGAGAGAAATTTTTCCAAGTTTGGAAAATTTTCCAGACAGCCAACTTTGAGCGAAAATTCCAAACGATCGAAAAGTAATCAGACTAAACTCAAAGAAGAAAAGTTGTAGACGATACCTGGAACTACAACTTCTCTTTGTAAATATCAAGCAAAATCATTCATTTGGAGGGTAAAAAATGTGGTATAATCAGGCTGGTGGCCAAGAAAAATCTGCAAAAAAAAAAAAGAGAAATTTTTCTAAGTCTGGAAAATTTTCCAGACAGCCAACTTTGAGCCAAGATTCCAAGCGATACAAAGAGGAATTAGACTAAACTCAAAGAAGAAACGTTGTAGAGGGTACCTGGGACTACAACTTCTTTTTGTGAAGCTTAAGAAAAATCGTTCATCTGGTGGGTGAAAAATGTGGTGGAAGAAGGCCGGTTCATCAACTGGAAGCTTGGAGGTGCCGAAAGCAAATTCGGCTCAAACGCACTCCAAGCCAAGCATAACCAATTCCACCACATTCTTGAGGTTGAGGTGAGTTAAATTAGCTTTTGAATAGATTGTTTTGCTGACAAAATGCTTATCTTACTATTTTTACATTATTTATGACTTAATTTTCATTTTTTCTTTTATTTTTTAAATTTCTTCTAAGTTACATTTTTAATGACAATAACCACCAAACTTTAATTTGATTTTTGTTTGACATTTTAATATGTTTAATTCCCCTTTGATTGTGAAATTACCGTTTTGCCCTTATGAGTATTAAATTGTAAATAGGCTCTGATTTTGCACATATTTTTCGATTAGTTTCTTTTGTGATGATTTGTGCTTTATTTTTTATGTTTGTTGGTCTCGATATAATATTTATGCTTTTTCTTACTTGTTAAATGATGTAAATTTACTCTTCTGTCCTCAAATTTTGTTTAGTTGCACAACTAGACATTAAATATTTGAATCAAACTCAATTTAATCCATGATTTAATAACTGTATCATTAATATAAAATCGGGCTAGAAGTAAACTCTGGCGTGCATGACAAACCACTGTTTTGCCCTTTGGGAGTTAAAAGGGCACTACAAGCTAAATGTGTGCAACTTTAAATTGGACCCCGGGCTAAATTTACCTGTCAATATTTTTATTTACCATTTATTTTTATTTCCTCATTAAAATGTACATATTTTATTACTTTTAAACTATCTTCAGCACACGTACGCTACAAAGTTGGCAATAATGAATACTAAAATTGAAAAGGGAAACGCGATAAAATCATGCAACCGGTCCAACGCCTGGTAAAGTGGGTGCCGAGGGAAATTCAAATCTAATTATCCCAAACCTTCCCATTTTACAACAGGATTCCCGAACTCATATTTTTTGAATTACGTGGACCAGGATTCAATCTAGACTAGGGTTTATTTTTTCTTTAAATTTTGATATATTTTTGTGTCCCGGGGCACCCACACACCGGGTGGCGACTCCAATCCTGTGTTCCCTAGCTTAGATTATTTTGGTACAATTCATAGTCCCATTTAAAGCCCCGTTATGTAATAGTAAATAGGTTATTCATTTAAATTGGTAATAGTAAGTAGGTAATTCATGTTTGTAATAGTAAATAAGACTTTTGCATTTAATCACCTATTTCACGAGCACCACATTGGCAACGGTGCCGGTCCCAAAGGTGCCGGCCAGACCGCGGGTTGTGGGGGGGGTGCGACAGCGTGGCGACTCCACTGGGGACTTTGAGAATCGAGGCACACGATTTTAACGCGTTTTTCTCAATTTTACCCCGTTTATTATAAACCGGCTAATTTTTACCTATTTTTTTGTGTGCTATGTTACCGGCTCTATGAGCCTCGTTTTGCGTGCCATGTGCAAAGTGTTACTTTAATTATTCTTCTCCAATTACTTTACACTTATTTTATCGTATTTCACCATTTTTTACTGTCTTGTGTGCTGGTTTACGGATTTTTGTGTCTCGTTTTATGTGCCACATGCTACATATTACTTTAGTTGTTCTTTTTCAATTACTTTACACTTGTTTTACCATATTTTACCAATTTTTCTGTCTTGTGTGCTGGTTTACAAATTTTGGTGTCTCGTTTTACGTGTCACAGCTATGTGTTACTTTGTTTGTTCTTTTTGAATTACTTTACACTTATTTTGTCGTATTTTACCATTTTTGCTGTCTTGTGTGTTGGTTTATGGATTTTGGGTCTCGTTTTATGTGCCACATGCTATGTGTTACTTTATTTGTTATTTTCAAATTATTTTACACTTGTTTTACTATATTTCACTATGTTTGCTATCTTGAGTACCCGTTTGCTGGATTTAGGTCTCGTTTTACGTGTCATACTCCTGTCTGCCTATGGTGTGATTTGTTCTTGCTTTATTGTACATGTTTTAATATATTTTGCTATTTTACCTGTTTGTGGTTAATTTGGGGGCAATTTTTGGGGTGTTGGGGTGCATCAAACCTTTAGAGCTAAACGCGCTAAAATGTGTGAATCTTACCTCCTCCAAGTGAACACAGCGTAACACATGTCTCATTTATTGCATAACCTATTTTTGTGGGTGTCGTTCCCACATTCCCTGTAGGAATTAAGACAATCTACCCAGATATGCGGCCGTGACACAATGTGCACGTAATGGTATCTGTGGCGATCACTTGACCACCGACGATAAGGCCCATCAGAATTGACGAATTTTATTTTGGGCCCAAAGTCTGAAGGTTCGGGAGCCAAGCCCATCTAGATTGCATTAGTAAACCAAGCCTCATATTCATATAGCTTAAACCATAGGGCAGAACTGTGTGGACCTTGTTTAGGACACTAGACACAAGGCGGTAGGACCCACCCATCTATTATCTGGCTTGTAATAGTAAATAGCTTTACAATTTTGTTATGTAATAGTAATCAGTTTTTTTGATTCGTATGATTTACTTTGGCCATATAATTTGTATCTACTTCTCACAAGAAAGAGGAAATTTTGATTTTTGCATTGCATAAGCCTTAGGTAGGGTCAAAGGCATATGGTTGCCAGACCCAAATAGGATACCTACCCCCGTGACATGTTTCCAAAGTTTTATTATCCCTTGTGTGCATTTAGGCTAACCCCAGCATTGTAGGGCCACCGTAGGCTACTTATTGCATATCATTAGCCGTAGAAGGGATACCCTGTGTATAGAATTGCATATCTATCCTTAGGTACATAACCTACAATGGGATTTGCAAGTTTGCGTGTTCATTTTATAAAGGCTCTGAAGGGATACAAGCCTCAGGTAAGGCTAACATGTATTTAATGCAGATGAGTTCTGCTCGAGTAATTGAAAAGGCGACCAAAGTGCCCTATTTGCTACAGGAGTGGGAACGAAGATAGCTCTAGATAAGCACAGGCAAGCTTATAAAAGACTTCAAGAACAACAATCCTGTATTCGAGAGCAGGAATACAATCGAAAGAGGGCATGCACCGAGATGGCCGATGATCTGGGACGCCTAATGCACAATGAGGCAGCTGAATCAGCACGTAGCAAGCTTCTGCGGTACGAGGAGCAAATGATGAAGATACGAGACCATCTAAAGGAGCTCGCCGAATAAGTTCAAACGGGCTTCGTCCCCTTTAGAGCTTTTTTTGTTTTTAGGGTTCCTGGGGAAGGAACTACGTTTTGTGCAGTAAACTTATGATTATGTTTGTTTTTATATATCTGAATTTTTTTTTTTTTTATTATGTTTTAATATGAAGGTACCAAGTGTCAAAATAACTGCCCAATGCAGCCCTATTTATACCCGCTCACGTGCACGTAAACTCTGATTTGAAGATAGTATGAGCACCGTACCAGCAAAAAATGTGGAAGGGACCAGTGGGGATCAAAACCCAGAGACCGATGGCAGAGTTGCGAAAACAGATAGAATCTATGATGGCTGCTATGGCCAGTATGAACCAAGAAATGCAATGGTACAGGCAAACTTATGGGCCTCACCCCGCCAATCAGGAGATGCAGCCTCCTCATATACCTAATCCCGGCATGGGGATGCTGCTACTCCCACCACCACAGAATCAACCTCCTCCAACGCCAGTGCCACCACTGATAGATCCAGTTCCACCACCACCACCTCCTCTTGAGTTGGAGTATACCTCAGGAAGGGAAGCTGAATTAATGCCACCACCGCCCCCTGTACCGGCTGTCAATGATACCCTATTGAAAAAGATGGAGCGGTTCGATAGTTTCATGAAGCAGCAACAGGGGACAGATAAATTTGGAGGTATCGACTACCAAGATCTATGTCTATTCCCCGAAGTGCAATTACTGCCAAAATTTAAGATCCTAGAATTTTCAAAGTACAATGGCACTGGGGATCCAGTAGCTCACCTTAAAATATTTTGCAACTTGCTGGGGAATCCGATGGCACTCCTTACTATGAAAAGTTGACCGGGTCTATTGGCAAATCCTTTTCAGAAATCATCCAGCAAGCAGAGGCTATTGAAAGGGGCTTGAAAAGTAGAAAAATTATTGACATGACGGCCTTCAAACTTCAGATAGAGTCCATGCAGGGGAGCACGTCTGTGGCTAAGAAACCCCTGAGTAAGAAGGCTGACAAGAAGGAAGATGAAGTGACTTCATATTTTCAACCAACCCAACCGCCAACCACCACGCAATTTCCATCAATACCAAAGACCTATACCACAACCTTTTTATGCACCACCTCCACTACCACCTCAATACTACCCTCAACTGTATACCAAACACAAGTACAAATGCCCGTGCCTAATCCACAGCCCCCATATTATAATCCAAGACCACAACCCCCAAACAATCAAAGACCCAACCAGCCAAACAAATTCCCTTCACCAAATTCTAACCAAGCCAGACCACATGGCAGACCACCCCGCAATTTTACCAATCTAGGACGGCCCATTGAGCAACTAGATGAGCAGTTGAGATCAGCAGGGAGATTGAATCCCATAGCTCCTCCTCAGTATCCGGGGGGAGTTTCGGATAGGTTTGACGCCAATGCCCACTGTGCCTATCATTCTGGAGCCCCAGGACATTCCACGGCTAATTGTTGGACGTTGAAGAATAAGGTGCAGGATATGATCGATGCACGTGAGATTGTCATTAGGAGGCTCACGGAACAAAGGGCTCCTGAAGTAAACACTAATCCGCTGCCACGACATGAGTCTCAGGTTGGGATGGTTTGTATAGAAGCGGAGACGGAAGAGGAAGAAGGAGCAGTCAAAGAAGTGACAATGACTCAGACCAAACCGTTTTATTTGGATTTGGAGTCATCTGAGCCTTTTATCATAGACATGGATCCATTTGAGGTAGAATCCCAGGAGCCCGTTGTGATTGAACTGCCAATACAATTGCCAATTGAGAGCACACATGCAGTGCCGTGGAATTATCAACCCTCAGCTGTGATAGTCGGTGGAAGGCCAATTTCTGAGGAGGAAGTGTCCGCTGTCACAAGGTCAGACCGAATCACAAATGACAGCAGTTTTGAGGCCGGACAATCCAATAAAGGTAAAGAGCCCATGCAGGCCCCTAAGGCTGTAGCAGACAAACATGTGGAGGACTTTATAAGATTGATCAAAAAAAGTGAATATTTAGTAGTTGAGTAGCTGAATAACCATCACAATATTTCTATACTTAGCTTATTGTTAACATCCGAGCTACACAGGGAGGCAGTATTGAAGATTTTGAGTGAGGCTCATATGCCTCGTGACATTCCCACTGACAAACTTGCTGGGTTAGTGGGCAGTGTGCTGGCATCAAACCAAATTTATTTTTCTGATGATGACTTAACTTCTGAACGGAGCGACCACAACAAGGCTTTATTCATCTCGGTTAGATGTGAGGGGCGGCATTTGCCTAGGGTCATGGTTGATTATGAGTCTGCTTTAAATATTTATCCTTTGAAGACATTGGATAAACTGAAAATCTCTCATGACCTGGTCAGGAATTCATCCATGGTGATCAGAGGGTTTGACGGGGCTCGAAGACAAGCCACCGGAGAGATAAACCTTATTTTGGAAGTGGGGCCAACTGCTCATCAGATCACTTGCCAGGTTCTTCCAATTGTTGGGGTATATAATTTGCTGCTGGGACGCCCTGGATCCATTCTGCTGGGGCTATTCCGTCATCTTTGCATCATCAAGGGTTAAATTCATTTACAAGTTTAAGCTGATTACTGTATTTGCCGAAGATGACCACGCCATGATGGTCAAGGAGGAAGTTGGGGAGAGCAGTGACACTCCGGTGCCTTTCTTAGCTTATGATGTGGTCTCTGTCAGAGGGATACATCTCTTATATTCTCATCTAGATGTCATCAAGATTCACATCAAGATTACAGATCAATTCAGGAGCAGACAGAGGAGGATGACACTGAGCCGCCATTTGCTGAGATCGACCAACTGCACAACTGGGCATCTGATGATCTCCCTAGTCATAGGGAGTTTCGGTAAATTTGAAAGGATATTGTTTTTAGTTTTGCTCCTTTTAATTTCATCTTTGTATGTATGTTTTGTACTTCTTAAGTCATTTTGTTTATGCCATCTAGTCAAGAAGTAGGTGCATTCACAGCATTGTATTCATTATTCATCTCATTCATCTGTTTTGGAGATGAATCTTGAAAATAATTTGATTAGTAAAGCAAGTACAATCATGATATTGCCTTCCTCATTCATCTTATTCATCTATTTTGGAGGTGAATTTTGAAGAAAATTGATTTTTATAGGATGACCAATGAATGTCAAGTTTATGTTCTCTAGGATCACTTGTACAAATCTTCGATTAAAGAGAATTTTTTTCTTTAAGATGTTTTAGCTCATTTTGTTTTCTTTCATTTCATGCTTTATTTTCTAAAAGCCCAGATGGCCCAAAATCAATGCTTTTGATCCTTTGGATACTACCGTTTATGAGGCCGATGAATGTAATTTTGAGATCACACCCGACCCTGATTCTACACAGTCTGAGAGTGATGAGGATGAGTGTGATATTGAAAATGAATTCGGGCGACACGAGGAAAACCAAAGCCTAACTTGGAAGAAACATAAATGGTAAACATTGGGACAGACACGGACGTAAGAGAGGTTAAAATCAGCATACACTTGACTAGAGGGCAGAAGAAAGAGATGATAGAATTTTTAACTTTGTTTCAAGACGTCTTTGCCTGGTCTTATGACGATATGCCTGGCATTTCAATAGATGTCGTGGTTCACAAACTCCCCACCGATCCTAAATGCCCGCCTGTAAAGTAGAAGTGAGGGAAGTTTAAGCGGAAAATAAGCTTAAAGATCAAAGAACATCATTTGCCACTTTGGGATCCCGGATACATTGGTTACCGACAATGCCAAGAACCTGAACAATGACATGGTAGATGGTCTTTGTGCACAATTCAAGATTAAGCATCGGAATTCCACCATCTACAGGCCAAAAATGAATGGGGCGGTTGAAGCAGCTAACCAGAATCTTAAGTCTCTTATACACATCTAGATGTGTGATAAGAGACATGTCCTCCCTCAGTAAGTTCGGCCATATCCATTAATTGGGTTATCGAACTGCCATCAGGACATCTACTGTGGCAACGCCTTACTCCCTCATGTACGGAATGGAAGCTGTTTTGCCAGCGAAAGTAGAGATCCCTTCTCTACGCATTCTTATGGAAACTGAGTTGGAAGATGCAGAATGGGTGCGACTCAGACATGAACAGCTTGCACTCATTGATGAAAGACGGCTAACAGCTGTGTGTCATGGCCAATGTTATCAACGGAGGATGGCCCGAACTTACAACAAGAAAGTCAAGCCCAGACATTTTCAGGCTGGCGATCTAGTCTTGAAACGCATATTGCCAATACAGGACGAAGCAAAGGGAAAGTTTTCTCCTAACTGGCAGGGTCTGTCTCATTCATTGTACACAAAGTATTATTAGGAGGAGCTCTTATCCTTACGGAGATGGATGGACAGGTTTTTCCCCAATTCGATAAATGCGGACATGGTCAAAAAGTTTTTCATCTGATTTGGCAGACTGTAAACCTTTAAGTCATTGCAGAACGTCGGATAGAATTCCACCTGTTGTTTTCTTTCCCTTTTCACCCACATCCGGACTAAATTCTTTTATATCTCTTCTCTTTATTTGCCTATCTTTCGTTTCAATTGTGCTTTGTCCCTATCCTTTGCTGTAAAAACAAATTAGAACTGAGCTCATTTGCAATGTTGGGACAAATTGTTGTTTTGGGTGGCATCTACAAAAAAAAAACAAAAAAAAAGAAAGTTTGAGAGGCTGACCAAAACAAATGCACAACAAAACTCAGTTTGTTATAATAAAACTGGGGGCAATTTTTTTCAAATCTATTTCCCCAGTTCAATCAGTTGCCTTCAAGTAAGACTCTCAGCCTAAAACTGGGGTAATTCTTTTAGGTATAAGGGACATAACCAGTTTTCCTCAGATCACAAACCCGCTCTTCCATCCCTTATAGCTATGTTCTTTCCAACCAAAGCGCCCATCTTAAACTGGGGCAAGTTTTTGTTAAGATAATCCCAATCTTTACCAATACACGACTTAACCCATTTTGAAACTAACTATCCTAAGTTCTGCATAGGCTTAAAGGGAGCAGTTTGTGCGGTCTCGGCAGTTGATGTTAACATGTCTATCCCAATTATAGTGAAGGCAGCCTTACTGATGTCGAAAAACTTTGAAAACTAAAGTTCGCATGCATTGGAAAAGGCGATTATTTAGCCAAACGTCTTCCGTTTACTCCCACACCTTGCCGTTTACTTGGACCTCATAGGTGAAAACCTGGAAAGGGCACCTTTGTTTAAAAAAAAAAAAGAGCAAAAGAGAGGCTTGGTTGAAAACCCTACTGGGCGGCCTAGGCAAAAGGAGAGTGTGCGAAAAAAAAATGCAAAAAAAATAAATAAATAAATAAATAACAAAGGGAAGGAAACTTTAGTGAAAACCTGAAAAGGCGCTGAGGAAGGGGTAAACTGAGCAAATGGTCAAAGTCTGGTTTACGACTTCTATGGGTCCAAGTCTGGGAAAGTGTTCAACTGAAATTTGTTGACCGAAGTTAGGCTTATTGGTTGCCTCTATGTTGTTCTCTCAACACAGTCATTGGCCTTTAAAAGGCACGTATCCGAGGGATTCAAAGCATTGCCTGATCGGGTCCAAATCACTTGGAATGAAAGTCAAAGCGGTGTTAATACGGTGATGGCACGATTTTTACTAAGATTGCTCCCATGTGCCTACATTATTTATTCATGTATTTCTATCAAACTCACATGCTGCCATTTAGTTTGTTTGTAGTTGTTCTTCTTGTTGTTGATGTTTTAGTTGTCAAATATATGAAAACCATCTGTTTAATTGAACTACGTTCGACCTGATTCCTATGGTGGGATACGTAGGCAGCTCTTAGCGAGCTCGATCACCTTGCTTATAGTGAATGTTTGCTAAGATTGACATTTCGTATGTTTTGGCATTGACCAATTCGAGTTTTCTTTGCTTGATATCGCATTGTTTTGAGTACCTACAGGTACATGAAAATAAAATGGATGCTAAAATGCACGACACTGGGGCAAATTTTTATTGATTGGATATCCTTCATAAACAACAAGGGATACACTAATCCTGAGAGTTGTCTTGATACCCAACGGTCTTTCTTCGCATTTTGAAAGGGGTGATTCACGCCAACCCCTAATGAAGCAATCAACCTCGATGGTACACTGAGTTCCCAGTCAAACCTCTCAGTTTAAATAATGCTGTCATTTACCGTTTAAGGCTTAATGTCCCAGTTTACAATCCAGTCAAGATTAGGGTTAATTACTAGTTGCCTTTTACACTTCATTTCATGGGTAAGCCCAATGACATGGCTCCGTGTATGTATCATACTTATTGCATTTTCACCCGATAAAAGAATTTTGGGTTCTCATTTTCATTTTTTATTAAACCTGATAAATGAATTTCAGGTTTGTATTTTTACCCGATAAACGAATTTCGGGTTCTCATATCCATTTTCATTTAACCTGATAAACTAATTTCAGGTTTGCATTTTCACCCGATAAACGAATTTCGGGTTCTCATTTCCATTTTTCATTAACCTGATAAATTTTAGGTTTGTATTTTCACCCGATAAACGAATTTTGGGTTCTCATTTCCACTTTCATAACCTGATAAATGAATTTTAGGTTTGTATTTTCATTCCCGATAAACGAATTTCGGGTTTCCATTGTCATTAACCTGATAAACGAATTTCAGGTTTGTATTTCTGCATCACCCGATAAACGAATTTCGGGTTCTCATTTCCATTTCTATTAACCTGATAAACGAATTTCAGGTTTGTATTTTCACCCGATAAATGAATTTCGGGTTCTCATTTCCATTTTTATAACCTGATAAACGAATTTCAGATTTGCATTTTCATCCCCGATAAACGAATTTCGAGTTTCCATATTTCTATTAACCTGATAAACAAATTTCAGGTTTGCATTTTCATCCCCAATAAATGAATTTCAGATTTCTATTTTCATTAACCTGATAAATAAATTTCAGGTTTGTATTTCTGCATCACTCGATAAACGAATTTCGGGTTTTCATTTCCATCTCCATTAACCTGAAAAACGAATTTCAGGTTTGCATTTTCACCCGATAAATGAATTTAGGGTTCTCATTTCCATCTCCATTAACCTGATAAACGAATTTCAGGTTTACATTTTCACCTGATAAACCAATTTTAGGTTCTCATTTCCATCTCCGTTAACCTGATAAACGAATTTCAGGTTTGCATTTGCACTCCCGATAAATGAATTTCGGGTTCTCATTTCTATTTTCATAACCTGATAAACGAATTTCAGGTTTGCATTTTCATTCCCGATAAACGAATTTTGGGTTTCCATTCTATTAACCTGTTCTATTAACCTGATAAACGAATTTCAGGTTTGCATTTCTGCATCAACCGATAAACGAAAACTGTATTTCGGCTTTCATTTCAAGTTTGCATTACCCGACAAACTCACCGCTCGGGTTTTCATTTCACTCTTGTTACCTCGATGACACAAAGTCGGGTTTTCATTTTAATTTACATGTCTTTACCTCGATGACATAAAGTCGGGTGTTCATTTGTGTATACATACCCTTGCCTTGATGATACAAAGTCGGGCTTTTAATTCACATTGTTTGCTGAGTTTCATCACCAGTGGCGTTTGCATGTTATGGCAAGTTAGTTTTCTTTGTCATTCACAGTTACGTTTCATTCTAAATCCCTGTACTCCCGATAAACACCAGATCGGGATTTCATTCTTGTTTCCAAGTTTCATTTATGTCTCTTATGGTTCATTTCACTGGGCGTCTTTTTATTCACTTCTTTCCCCCAATGAAGACTTTTCCGCTCTGGATGAATAGATAGACCTAATCTCCCCGGTGTGTTTGTCAAGATGGTGAATTTCCTCTTCCATGACCTCATGAGCTTAATGTTGACATGTGGCAAATTTTGTTGCACGATTAGAATAATCCAGTCATGCGGTGTCTACAATATTTGCCTAGAGTTTCTTCGACACTCTGGCAAGTAGGGGCAAGCTGTAGACACCTATTTTTATCCCTTAAGTTCTCCCCTATTTTTCTTTTAATTTGACTCTCAATTTTCTTTGTAATTTCCCTTTTAATTTCTTTTTAACCTGCTCTTTGATTTCCTTTTAATTTATCCTTTAACTCCCTCTTAATTTGTCTTATGGTGTTTAATTATTATGTGTTTTATGCATTTTTGAAATACAAAGAATGATTTTTAATATTATTAAGTTTTTAGATTTTTCAAAAAAAAAAAAAAATTCAGTGCGTGAACAGTACCGCACATACATTTTTTCACCCATTCTCACCAAATTTCAGATGCCCCATACTCCCAACATGACAAGGAATGGTCTTTGAGCATTTTACACTCAATCCACCTCTTTAAAGAGCAAAAAAATCAGTCTAAAGGAAGGGGGGACGAAATTTTCTGCAGAAAAGAGAAGAGAAATCTTTCGAAGTCTGGAAAATTTTCCAGACAGCCAACTTTGAGCGAAAATTCCAAACAATCGAAAAGTAATTAGACTAAACTCAAAGAAGAAAAGTTGTAGAGAGTACCTGGAAATACAATTTCTCTTTGTAAAGCTCAAGCAAAATCATTCATTTGGAGGGTCAAAAATGTGGTAGAATCAGGCTGGTGGCCAAGAAAATCTGCAGAAAAAAAGAGAAATTTTCTAAGTCTGGAAAATTTTTCAGACAGCCAACTTTGAGCGAAAATTCCAAACGATCGAAAAGTAATTAGACTAAACTCAAAGAAGAAAAGTTGTAGAGGGTACCTGGAACTACAACTTTTTTTTGTAAATATCAAGAAAAATCATTCATTTGGAGGGTCAAAAACGTGGTATAATTAGGCTGTGGCCAAGAAAATCTGCAAAAAAAAAAAAAAGAGAAATTTTTCCAAGTCTGGAAAATTTTCCAGACAGCCAAGTTTGAGCCAAGCATTCCAAGCGATCGAAGAGGAATTAGACTAAACTCAAAGAATAAAAGTTGTAGAAGGTACCTGGGACTACAACTTCTCTTTGTAAAGCTCAAGAAAAATCGTTCATCTGGTAGGTGAAAAATGTGGTGGAAGAAGACCGGTTCATCAACTGGAAGCTTGGAGGTGCCGAAAGCAAATTCGGCTCAAACGCACTCCAAGCCAAGCATAACCAATTCCACCACATTCTAGAGGTTGAGGTGAGTTAAATGAGCTTTTGAATCTATTGTTTTGGTGACAAAATCTTATACACATCTAGATGTGTATTAGAGACATGAAAATTAATTTTCAATCAAATTAACATTAGATTCTTTTAAATCCTTTGTGCTTTATTTTTTATGTTTGTTGGTCTCGAATATGTACATATTAATGAGGAAATAAAAATAAATGATGTGAATTTACTCTTGTCCTCAAATTTTGTTTAGTTGCACGACTAGACATTAAATATTTGAATCAAACTCAATTTAGTCCATGACTTAATAATCGTATCAATAATATAAAATCGGGCTAGAAGTAAACTCTGGCGTGCATGACAAACCACTGTTTTGCCCTTTGGGAGTTAAAGGGCACTACAAGCTAAATGTGTGCAACTTTAAATTGGACCCCAGGCTAAATTTACCTGTCAATATTTTTATTTACCATTTATTTTTATTTCCTCATTAATATGTACATATTTTATTACTTTTAAACTATCTTAAGCACAGGTACGCTACAAAGTCGGTAATAATGAATACTAAAATTGAAAAGGGAAACGCGATAAAATCATGCAACCGATCCAACGCCGGGTAAAGTGGGTGCCGAGAAAAATTCGGAAATCTATCCCAAACCTTCCCATTTTACAACAGGATTCCCGAACTCATGTTTTTTGAATTACGTGGACCAGGAGTCAATCTAGACTATGGTTTATTTTTTCTTTAAATTTTGATGTATTTTTGTGTCTCGGCGCACCAACACACCGGGTGGCGACTCCAATCCTGTGTTCCCTAACTTAGATTATTTTTGTACAATTCATAGTCGCATTTAAAGCCCCGTTATGTAATAGTAAATAGGTGATTCATTTAAATTGGTAATAGTAAGTAGGTAATTCATGTTTGTAATAGTAAATAAGACTTTTGCATTTAATCACCTATTTCACGAGCACCACATTGGCAACGGTGCCGGTCCCAAAGGTGTAGGCCAGACCGCGGGTTGTGGGAGGGGAGGTGCGACACCTATGCAAAACAGAGCTCCCATGGAGAAATTAGTAGAAATATATGTGGATAACATAATCAGTCTCCATGGAGTACCAGTGAGTATCGTATCAGATAGGGACCCGAGATTTAACTTTCCACCTCCATGTTTTGGAAGACTTACCAAGAAGTTATGGGAACCGATTTGAGACCAAGCACTGCTTTTCACCCACAAACTGACGGACAGTCCGAATGAATAATTTAAACATTGGAGGATATGATTCGTGCTTGCGCGATTGATTTCAAAAGTAATTGGGACAAATTGGTAAAGTTAATGGAGTTTTCTTACAACAACAGCTACCATAATGGGATAGGAATGCCACCCTTTGAGGTACTCTATGGGAGAAAATGTAGGTCCCCATTCTACTGGGATGAAGTAAGTGAAAAAAAGGAGATAGGAACGGATATGGTGGAGAAAAGATTAAAAAAAGGTCAAGGTTATTCGAGAAAGGCTCAAGACAGCTAAAGATCACAACAAAAGTTGGGCTGATGCCAAAAAAAGACCACTTGAGTTCAAACAAGGAGATAAGGTGTATCTGAAGGTTTCACCGTCAAAAGGAGGAATGAGATTTGGAAAATGTGGGAGATTGAGCCCAAGGTATGCGGGACCTTTTGAAATACTAGAGAATATAGGAAGTCTGGCATAGAGACTAACTTTACCCCCAAACTTGTCAAGAGTTCATAATATTTTTCACGTTTCCCAATTAACAAGTTGTGTACCAGATTCGAGTCATGTACTGGAAGTTCAACCTCTTGAAGTAAAAGAAGATTTATCCTACGAAGAGTCGCCAATTAGAATTGTAGATCGCAAGGACAATTGTTAAGGAGGAGAGTAATCCCATATGTGAAGGTTTAATGGACAAATCACACGGCACGAGAAGCCACATGGGAGTTGGAAGAGGAAATGAAAAAGAATCACCCCTATCTTTTTTATCAAGATAAGTAAGTTTCGAGGGCAAAACTTTTTCTAAAGGGGGTAGAATGCTACAATCCAAAATTATTTTTTTTTTTATAAAAAAAAGGGTAAAATAATAAAAGCATATATTATGCGACTAGTAATAATATATTTGAATTACTTTGAGATAAATATATATAAAAAAAAAAAAGTTGAATATTGGTTTTAAACTCTATTCCTACTTGATAAGTCTCATCAAGCGTTCTAATTCTTTATTGTACTCAGACAACATTGGGAGTAATAGAGAGAGAAATATAGAGAACGTGAGATTGGAAGAACCACCAGTAAAAAGAAAGGAAGAGGTGGATGAAGCATCTACAAGAGTCGCGGGTGAACAATTACACATCTCGATTTATTTTTATAATTATTCTTAGATTTATGGGTGATTAATTAAGTTCCTGGCCTAAGAAAAATTCTTGTGATGCTTTTGGGGATATATTAGAATGTTATTTTTTGTTGATTTATAATCTTCAATTTTGCTTTTGCTGCGTTTATGTTTGATTTGTATTACTGTGTTCGCATGGTCGTAGGATTGATTTTGACTTTAATTGATCTAGTTGAATACTTGTGATTTCGGTTTCGGTCAATTTAAGTGCTATGATATTGTAAAAAAAAAGAAAATAGTTTGGTGCGATTTGCAGTGTAGAGTTCGGATTGCTAGGAGACTTACTCTGAGAATCAATTGATTACAATGGCAATCAAGTCATGTTGAATCAGTTGTGAAGTTTGAATAAAATAAAGGAAACAGAATAAAGAAAAGTGGGATGCTAGGAAAAAATTGTTTGGCAATTTGTAAAGTAGACTTTTGGACCCCATTTTGTTTATTTTAGTAGTCTGAGTATCAAACGTGAACAATTATAATTGTATCTCATCTTTGCTGATTTTTTTTTAGTCAATAGCCCCAATAAGAAACGTGAATGTATTTAGTCAGTGCACAGCTTGAAGAGTTCATGTTTTGTTTCGGATTTATGTCCAGATTTTCGTTAAGCTGTAAATGCTTTTGTCAAAGGTAGTCTCAGGAAATTTTTGAAGGCCGGGAACTAAAGTGTGAAAATTTTTTATATAAGTAATCGTTTACTATTCGTGGTATTTAGGAGGCAAAAGTCAGACTCAGGTTGAATGTACTTCCGACATTTCGAGTTTCTTAAGTGTTGGGTAAATAAATTCTGCCTTCATAGGGATTTTGAAAATATGTTCACAAAATAAATAAAATTTTAATTGTTAATTTTATATGTAATCATATATGTGAAATGAACTTTTGAATGATGGTATATCATAATATGAATCACACATGTTGCATGATATGGTGAATATTTATGTTGGCTCTAATACGATAGACATGACTAGACTGATGAACCGTGATTCATCTTTCGTCAACCGCAGTTGTTCGGATTTGACTGTTGACTCATGTTATGAATCAATTGTGCCGGCACAAATCGACTCTTTGGTTATGTTATGTTTATGGTCCCGTGTACTCGACTGTGTGTTCTTTTCTAGTGAGACAGCACTAGACTGTATACTCAATGTCGGTTAAGGCATGAAAACTAGTAGATGAGCCAAATTATTTAGTTTTATGAAATTTTAAAAAGTCATGACATGCCTACTTGTTATGTGAAATTATACGTGTTTATGATCAAGTACATAATGTTTTTGCAATTTATGTATGTAGTAATAAACATCTTTATGAATGTTCGCGTGTTTTAAAAATTCTTTTCATGTATATGTATGTATAAATATGTGTATGGTTCATCATGAAAAAGGTATAAGTTACTTGTTGAGCGACTTAGCAAAAGAATGTTTTTTGATACACCTAGGACATAGATTCTATATGAACCAATGGATCGTGATAAGTCGTTACTACTAGCAATGACTTCCTCTTTCATTACTTCATTCTTTCCATATCCCTCTCTGTTGTTTTCAGTTACTCATCAAATGGCACTCAGTTCATATCTTCAAATTCGATCATTAATAAGATTCAGAAAAAGGATGGGCCATTGATAAAGAATCGATTCCAAACCACAATGCTAGCAGATGGCGGGCCTCTGCTTTTCTTTTGAGTTTCATTCTTGCGAACGTACACCCCAGGCAGGATACTTAACGCGTTCATTTCGCTCACCTACGTATTCAATATTTTTGCAGTCGATAGTGAGCACGAGTACATATAAAGGAGTCAAAGGCAGATGGAATTAATAGGTGATTGCCAGATTGAAGTTCAAGACCTTTATTAGCATTAAATCTCTGTTACTAGAATTAAAATTTGAGTTTGTAGTTCAAGGGCAAGTCAATCCTCATAGGATTTTATGATTTTTTATGTTAAATTGAATTTGTATCGCCTGCAAGTTTTATTATTATTTTTATTTAGTAAAATACTTATAAATTTTATGAATTAGTTATGATATCTTGTATTTTTTAACGGTGCATTTAAAAATACAGCGAATATTGTATTTCGAGTTTTAGTGGACTCGAGGCTTGACAACATATCCTGTATAGTATTTATTTCATACAACTATAGCTAAGAAAGCAGGAAGTATAAAAGATATAAACTTCACAAAATTGCATAGTTCTTTGTCAAAAACTTCTAGTGACTTCTTTATTTTCATAGTCATGCCTTTTGCATTTATTATTATCTAAACCATGCCTTCAATACAAAGAAAATTACTCTTTCATCATGAGACACAATGTTAACCAAAACAAAGTATTAACTTTTAATATCATAATATTAACTAGTAGGAAGGCAGTCATTATGTGTGCAAAATTTTAAAAAATGAGTTAAAAGAGAGAAAGAAATTATATAGGATAGTTATTAATGATAGTTTAACATGATATTATTAAGGATAATAAAGGATAATATATATAGATCATTCACATCTAATTTCAATCTCAGACAAAATCATATTTTAACGAACATGTTAAAATAAAATTATACCTAGATTTACTTTTCTTGCAATTTTTTTGGGTATTATTATTCAACTACTAAACTGCGAGATCATATCAACTAATCTTTGAAAACGGACTAATTGTTATTCATTTCTTTAACAGAACAATTCAGTTGGTTCAAGAAATTGAAACAAGTGAATAGACTGAATCTAAGCAGCCGTAATCCAAACGTATAATTCACCCAATGTGTAAAGCGAGAAATCATATTGATTTGAAAATCTAAGGTAGTATACTATGACAAGCCCAATTGTAACCCTAAACATTATTCCACATCCTATTATTGTTCACAAAGAGAATGTTTAATTCTACTAGTAAATATTTTTGTTGTACGCTCCGCACATGAATAAATAGTTTTCCGTTTCTTCCCTGAAGTCGTTAACCCTACAATCACGTTTACCACCCAAAACCTCTAACCCCATGGATCTCCTTTAAATGCAAAGAAAATATTTAGGTAGATTCAATTTGTGTCTAATTTTATTTACATCAACTGATATTATAAATTTTTTTAAATTTAATCCACACTACAACATTTACAAATAAAATAAAAAATCCAGCCTAACTAAATATTTGCCCGAGTGCAAAGCGAGCCTATGCAAGCAAATGACACATCAGCTGGACAGCTGATGTGGAACCTTAAAAATTTGTGCACTTTTGGTTTTATAACCAACAATTACATATTTAGTCCCTTGACTATTTTTAGAATGTCATAAAGGTCCTCTAGGATTTTTTTTACATCAATATCATCCCTCAACTTATTTTTCTTTACCAATTTAGTCCTCCAGCTTGCCGGAAGATTATCTTTCGGTGAAAATGTCCTTGCATTTAGGGGCAAGATTGTCCAAAAAAATCCAAAAAACAAAAATTAAATGTATTTGGCTGCCAAAAAAAAAACACCACTGGCCACGCCTTCCAACCAACCCAACCACTACTACTATCTCAGTGCCAATCACGCAAATTCATCAATACAACCCAAAAGATCAGAAAAAAGTACAAAAAAACCACAACATAGGATAGAAGCAACAAGAATGAAAAATTTCCATGAAGCATACTTCCTTAATATTTTTTCTTACAAATCCACTTTTTAGAGAAGGAAGAAGGGATTTCCATGTATGAAGATAGGGGAGTTGGAGGAGATCTGTTGGGTTGACGGAAGAGGAGGAAATCTGGTATGGTGGAGAAAGGAGGAGGAGATATGGTGGGGTGGGAGAAGGAAGGGGAGGAGACCTGGAAGGAAGGGAAGGAGATTTGGTATGGGGGGAAGGAGAAGGAGGACAAAATCGAGGACTGGGTGAGAAAGGAAAAGAGATCTGGTGGGTTAGGGGGAAAGAGAAGAAGGAGACCGAAGGAGGGAGGAGGAGGAGGAGTAGGGGAGTAATGTCTAGTAGTTCATTCCATATGCAAAATGCAATTAGCACAACATTGGATTTTTAAGCTAAAATGTGAGCTCTTTGTTTCCTTCTCTATTAATTTTAGCTGAAATTAGCACAACCTAGGGACAACTTTTTTAAATTTGGAAAATTCTATAATTTTTTTTAGAAAACTATTTTTTGTGTTTTAAATATTATACAGTACAATATTATATATTTTAAAAAATTATACTGTACAAATTTTTAAAATCAATAAAATAGTTCCTCGAAAGAGATTGTAAAATTCTCCTTTAATTTTATGCCGAGAGGACTATTTTAGTTTATTATTATACCGATTGGTTCACATGTAAATTTATTTATGTATATATTGTAAAAAGAAAAATATTCTACTCGCTTAGAGATATTTTTATATTTTTACGGAAAAAATAATTTTGTTTTTAACTTTTTATCTTTTTTTTTTTTAAAAAAAATTCAAACCACAATAGAGTGGATTATAAATTTATAAACCATAGGATAGTTACCTAAACATTAATCAAACTACAAAGAGATTTGTTGTAATTTATCCTACCTTTTAACGTAGTAACAAAGTATATATATATATGTATATATATATATTTTGTGGCCTTGAATTGCATAAATTTTACTTAAACAAACACACAACACAACTAATTTCATTATATTTTACTCGATTTATCAGGCAAAATTCATCGATTATAATATATTATGTTTTACTGTAAAATATTGAGATTATATTGCATCTTATAATAATATAAAAATGATAATATATTGTAATAATATATTAATGTTCATAATTTATATCACAAAATACGCAAATTTTTATTAAAATTCAAGGTCATGACTAACATGATTTATGATAGTTAATGTTATTAAGTCTTAAGACCTTTTACAAAAAAATAGTTAATTACTACTTTACACTCTTAAATTTTAGCTTGATTAACGATTTAGTCCATAATATTATTTTTTGATATAAAATTCTTGAATTGACAATCAATTCTAATATGTAACTAAATACGTGCTAATTTATATAATTATACATTAAATGTAGTTCATGTAACACTTTTATTATCCATAAGTATATTACATGAACTATTAATTTACTATTATTGTATATAAATGTTCGCTGCATTATTACATTTAGTAACTGTATTATACTTAGTGGGTCTTTAATAAAATAGTATAAAAGACTTTATTCATGGACTTAGTTGTGTAATAGTTCATAGACTTGATTTAATTATTCGATTTTTGTCTTAACTTTGAATCAAAATTAATTAAGTAATGAATCTCTTAATTCAATTTTGATTTAGGATTAATTTCTGACCAAATATTGATTTTGTATTTGACTATCAATATCATGTTTTAAGAAAATAAATTAATAAGGCCGTTGAGATATTTACATAAACTAGTGAAAACTGGAATGATGAAATTCATAGTAGTACAGTATTATGTTGAACTAATTTTAATAAATTACTAGTTTATACATTCATTAATTATAAAGGATTATCTTGATACAATTAGATTTTTTTTCATATAATTAATAATGTTATACTATGAAAATATATGTTATAAACAATAAAATATTACAAGAAAGTAAACAAGAAATATTTTAATGATTGCTTTCTAAAAGTAAAAAGACAATTATTAGAAGAAAATATTAATACAAAAAGTAGTTTAGGCATTTAAGATTTTATCCAATTTGGTAGGATTATTAATACCAATGATCCCGTAACGCCCCATATAATTTTGGAAAGGAGATTAAGTTAGTTAAATGGAATGATAATCCTATGTTTAAATTCCGACTAAACAGGGATGACATGAGATTAACTTCCAATACTAACACTTCCAAAATTTTCAATCGAAAATGTTAACACTGCCAAAACTACTTTTGTTTTTTATATTTAGAAAATTTAATTAAGAAAGTCAAACATCTTTAACTTTATCCTTTAAATCCATGACGTTGATTAATCTGCGCATAGTACATTAATATAGTTATTCTGATTAATATAAACTTTAAATCTATGGCGTTGATTAATCTGTGCACATAGTACATTAATATAATTATCCTAATTAATATAAATTGTGCTATAGGTACGACAATTGTCATAACACAAATTATGTTTATCACTTATTCCCAATACATGGTGGGTCAATTACAAATAATATAATACTGCACATGAAAATATGTGTTATAATAAGAAAAGAAACATCCAATAAAAATAAAAAAAATAATAAGGTGACTAGTTAACTATGATCAAATACCTTAACTTGACCCTTTAAATCCATGACCTTAATTAATCTGCAAATAATACATTAATGCAGCTTTTATGCCTGTTATCATAATATTAGAAAATTTGAACAATTTATTATATAATATTAATATTAGAAAATTTGAACAATTTATTATATAATATTTAATGTTATTGGATGTTTATCATGTAACAATAAAAGTACCTGATTATTTATCAAATTTGACTTTTTCATGAGCAATAGCTTAAGTTTTCAATGTTTAAATTTTTATGGATATTATACTTTTTTTTTTAAATATTTTAAATTTTTGTGTGTTAATATTTTATATAAATTTCACTTCTAATGAAAACATTTCATAAAAAATTAATAAATTTACATGAATTATTAATTAAAAAATTAATTTATTTGACCATAAAAATTAAACTATGATAAAATAAATAAGACAGAGAAGTACTATTTATTAGGAAATTAGTTAAACTTTGTGCGGATGAATATATAACTCTTAGATATTTATGTTGTTTATTATGTATATCTTCATTAATTTTTTTTTATGTAAAATAATTGATGGTATTAATTGTTATACCATTAATAACTATAAAAAAATCACGAGCAATAACCGATATCATTAATGGAAGGGACAATAGAATTTTTCTTTAATAATCAAATTATCACATCCTTGACTCCTCCGCTGTGTATGGTCGCACAAATTTTTTTTTTTTGTTTTTTTGTTTTTTTGATAAGAGGCTCGCGCAAAATCTCACTGCAAATCGCTAAACGGAATTTCTATTACCCGATAAAAACTCCCGTCAAAAGTGTAAAAAGGAGAGCCTCAGAAAATTCCTAAACTCCCAAAATCCAATAATGAACCGACACCCGAATTCGAACCCAAATCCAGGCCCACTTTCGAATCCAAAGTATCTGACGTTCGATCAAGTCTCCAAGCTCTTCTCTTTGCCTCTCTCTGATGCTGCTGACACTCTCGGTACTCTCCCTCTCCACCTTTCACTCATCCGTTATTTTTATTATTTTTTTATTGCTTGATAAGGATTTTTTTTTTTTTTTTTTTTGGGTTATATTGTTGCTAGCTCCTGTAACGTTTTCACCTTAACCAATTTTCCAGCAAAAAAAGAATCCCTTTTGGCTGCAGAATTAGTTGGTTAAAGAAAAACCAAAAAAAAAGAAAAAGAAAAAGATCCAGAGTTTGAAAAGATTAAAACTTGAGCTTAACTTTGAAGATGGTTTTTTTTTTTTTTTCCACAAAAATGAGGCATCCTTTTAACCGGGGTGTTTTTTTATTATGATTTTTACAGATTTTAGTCTATTAAATGAGGAGAAACTGTTCAATTTTGCCACTTTTTTTTTTTTTTTAGTTGAATGATTGAATTTGTGAAGTTTGCTGTGCTCTTTTGTAGTTAAACTTGACATATTTTTGCATATGTTAATTGAATATGAAATTACAATCCGGGGCTGAAATTTGAAATTTTGATGAAGGGAAAAGTAAATGTTAGTTGAAAGATTAAAGCCAAATTTGTCGGAGTAGGGATACTTATTGTCGAAAAAGAAGAGGAGGGTTGTGCTGAATTTCTTTGATGTTTATTTTGCAGGTGTTTGTACTAGTGTCCTAAAGAAAATATGCCATGATAATGGTCTCGTACGATGGCCACATCGGAAGGTTAGGCTTCACACTCGGTGATATTGTTCTTTTGATCCAATGTGGATTGTAAAAGCTATGGCCCCGTGGTAATGATGAATTATATTTTCTTTGAGTGTCAGAATCACTTTAAGAATGTGTTTCATTCTTTATGAGAATTCGAATTGTATGGTATAGGATTTCAGTTATATGTGTATACAATTCCAATTTCAATTCTCACAGCCCACGTGAAAATTTAACTGTGGACATTTGTCATTGTGATAGAGTAAAAACCTAAGATTTACCCCGTGTTGCTTAATGAACAGTTTGACAACTAGTGTGAAGAGTGCAACAAGTGTAGGAAGATAAATATTTCACTTGCTTAGTTCATGTGTGTGTGTGTGTATATATTGTGTGTGTGTGTGTTCTGAGATTTCTAATGCAGAAAAGTAGCTCAAGGGAAATTTCATTATGAATTTAGTTTATTTTATTTTTTACATCTTAGGTGCATACGGGCAGAGGATAGGGCTCGATGTTATTCCTGCTTGAATTCTTCAACTATTTGGTTACCTCTGACAATAGCATGTGATTGTATACCAAATTGGAAAACCTTATGAGAGCAATAATAGGAAAAAAAAAATTAAAATGAGTGCAGACGCCTTAGCCACCAGCAGGCCTGATAACAAAGTTGTTACTCTTTTTGATGCTGAAGAATGTTCCATATCAGTTGTAAAAGAAATTATTTTCCATTTTGTAGTTTGTTCAGTTTGTCTGGTAATGATAATATTTATTCTATATCTTCTGCGGATAGTTCCTTTCTGGAAAGAGTATTGAACAAATTAAGGAGGATGCTGCTAGGGCAAAAAACAAGCAACTTAATGAAGTTCTAAAAGATGCTGGTCAACTCAGTGATGCTTTAGCAAATTCAAGTGTACCATTGCTTCCGTAAGTGAATTTAATGCTTTTCGACCAGATTCTTCTAACGATAACCGAAGTTACTGGATGCATGAATGCGTTTGTGTAGTGTTTTGTGGTAAATTGATGCTTTTGTTTTTCATGATCTTCTTCCTCTTACATGCAGAAACTTGATCCTGTGAAATCTGATACAAGAGCTGCTCTCATTTCTGATTTCTGATATACCAAATCTCTAGTGGTAGCTTGGTCTTATCTCTTGAATATTTGTTGTGTTCTAGTTATGATAAACAATGATAACTAGGAGAACTTTCAACAGCATATGCATGCTTGAGCAATCATGGAGGAAAAAGACAAACAATGTCCTAAATACTCTGTGCAGATAATGGCATTTTGCATATGGTGTTTGGTTATTAAAGGAAACAAAAAGAAAGGAGTTGTGTTCTGTGCTTCGATTTCTTTGTCCATCATCTTCCTTGTCTAAACTATCTATTAAAGGAAAGTGCATAATTACCAGGACATGATTGACTTATCGTCTTGTCTCTGATTCAAAGTCACATCACCAACTTGATTGCTGTGACATCTTTAACCTATTACTGATGAGAGAATTTTGATGGATTTCTGTCCTAGCTGGAAACTTCTGGTGAACAACTAATAGGTCTTCTAGGGTGGTACATGCAGCTTCATCTATTTTGTGGTAATCTGTTATAGAGATGTCTGAATGGATACAAAAGAGACCTCATTATAGTATTATTCACATAAGAAGGTTTGAAAAATATGAGTTCTTCTACTTGACTTCCAAACCATGCTAGGACTAGAACTAGGTCAGGGTTGGAGGTATGAATTGAGCATTCGGAACATTACTTTTCTTCTTTTGATATGTTTAACTTTGATTGATAGGATATCACTTTGGACGAGGTACTCAGAAGTGATTGTTTCTTATTTCCTATTTCTGGGCTTTGTTTCTGATACAGCAGGAAAGGGGAAAAAAAATAGTCTAATATTTCAGTGAGTCTGAGAATTACTTGGCCTGAAGCTCTACTTGCATTGTTTTGAGAGGATTAAGATGGTGTGGTAGAGAGATTTTTTTATTATCTCGAGAATTATTTTGTGTTCAGTCCCTCTATTCTGATGTAATAAGGAACAGCTGCAAGAGACAACATTCATGTTTAATCGCAAAAACTCCTGCTTTGAAAAACAACATAACCCTGTGCAGCTCAATCACCACATAATCATGTGTTCATCATATATTTTCTGGGTTTTTTGTATTGTTAATGAGAAAAACCATATAAAACCCTGATTTGAACAATTTCATGATTTCACCTGATACACATGCCAAACGAGTGTTTTCAATTAAAATTAAGAATCTAAATGAATACCGAAAATAAGTGAACATGCTTACCTTGATTAAGGATTTGGAGATATCAATATTGTTTTCTTCTCTTTTCTTTCCCTTCTCTTGTCAATCTTCTTCTTGTTCTTCTTCTTTTTTTTTTTTTTTTCTCTTTTTGTTTTTTGTTTTCTTGTGTCGTCTCCCTCTTTCTTTCTTTCTCTCTCTTTTTTGGCAGTGTCCCTCTTATTTTTTATGATAACATTGTGTTTAAGTAGGTTGAAGGGTAAAGTAACCATGGTTAGGCTAAATTATACTAGGTTAAAGGATTTTCAGTTATAAGTTTTCTAATTTACATATGTTCTAATTAAGGATGGTTATTGTAATAATTAAACAAATTATTATCATCCATATGCAATTAATAATATCAAAACAAATAATCAATTAGACATACAATTAATATAAATGGAAAAATAATTAATTAAAATATGCAATTAACGCAAGTCAAAACAGAAATCAATTAGTGACTATCAAAAAGAAAAACGAGGTTTCACAATATCTATGCTTGTTTTCAGAATGAATCATCAAACCCGTCTCCCTTCATTAAGTCCTTGTATGAGCAGCCATGATGATGGGTGTATTAAGTGGTGTAGGTTGAGGTAAGTCATCTATGATCCCCATGGAGGCAGAGTCTCTTAATCAATCACATGAAAAGGCTCTGGAGTGGCCTCATAATTCTTGTTTGGCTGAATGGCAGTCTTCCTTGTACTTCCTCGTGAATGACAAGTAATTGTCGCATTTGCTAAATGTGAAAAATTGACACAGATTTTTCTTTTATTGTAAATTCGACAAGCAACGACTTGTCAGATTTTCTAATCGGAAAAATGCCCAAGAATTTGGCTAGGAATTTTTTTCCCTCCACAAAAGGTGAAATTGGCCAGCAAAATGGTTCTTGAAATCAGCCCTGTTATTGTTACTTGGTTTTAATTAGACCGCTCCTTCGCTTCTGTTTGGCTTTCAATTTTTTTCTGGACTTCAGAAACTCTCTCTAATCTGATTGAACATAGAGGGACAACTTTTAACCTGTGGAAGAGATTACTAGATTGCTGGTTTTGAGCTTTCACATTGCAGTGCTAATGCAATTAGTCTAGATTTATTATAGGAGCATTTTTGGGTTAATGTTGCAGGTCTTTTAAGGTGAATGAAGCGTCTACAATACTGATAGGGCTCCCAGCAGAGCAAAATCAGTTACAACTTCTCACGGCCAATTGCTTCTTACATGAAAAACCATGTGATGCTAATTTGATAATCTTTTTAAATATAGATTCTTGTAGTTGAAGTTTGAGTTCTCCTGGAGGATTATGATCATGCGTTAGTGTGATGTAGGGCTTTTTTTCAAGGTGATTTATTGGCTCTGAAATTATGTGACAAGTATTTAAAGGACTCCTTTGGATTATTGAGCACTTTAGAATCACCTTTAGTTGGTCTTGAGATTTATGTAGCTAGGATTAGGATTGGCGAGTTTGGTAGTGTGTTCTGACTTCAGTGGATGTGGATTTTGCTCTTCAGAAGTTTCATCACTTCCTTTCTATTGCTATTCAGTTTAAGTATTTAATGCATTATGTAATCTCTCTTTGATCTTGTTTCTTTGATCTTATCTCAACCATTTAAGATTCTGCTTTTGTTTTATGCGCTTAAATTCTTCGTGGGAAGTATCTAAGATAATTGACTGGCGTTGGGAGGAATTCATGATAAAGGCTGTGTGCATTACTTTGCATTACCCTACTTCCTTAATCTGTGTCTCCTGAATACAAAATTTCAAAACAGAGAATTTTTTACTTCCCATGCAGTTAAGCAGTCTTGTTTTTTAATTGCTTTGCCCTTTTTCATGCTATAACCTTCTTGTGTACGTTGTCTAGTGCTTTCATTTACTTCTGATTAGGGGCACCGGCACCCAGCTCCAAAATAAAACAATCAGCTCCGTGCCAGAAATTTCAAAATCACAATCCGTCATGCATCAGCAAGAAAATAAGAACCCCCAAATCGGAAGTCCTAAAAATTTGCACGGATCAAACTTGACAAAAGGAACTTCAGCCGACTTAGATGAGTTTAAATATGGATTTCCCTCAGATGGCTTGTCAACTATATCATATAGATGGTGGGGAAACAGCAATACTAATGGTAGCAAGGACAGCCCAAGCGATGTCAGTGAAGATATCCAACGAAACAACAAATCCCCCACAAATGCGGCAGATTGTAATACCATTGCTTCAACAGACACAGAAAAATATCAAAACAAGATGCATGAAAGCAGCATTGATTCTCTGGGAGAAGGTTTGCTCTCTTCTTTGAGGAAAAGAGCTGCTAAGGAAGGGCGGGATGCCTTGAAACTTGGTGTTCACCGTGGATAACTGCTATAAATAAGCTTGATCGAACAAAAAGATTGGTGCTTCGACAGATATTCAAATCCTCACTGCCAAGTGAATGGGGAGATGATTCTTTGTAACCTGATGGTGGATTGCTTTTGACAGGAAATAGCAGTTCTCTAATTCTATGAATCTTACACACCATTAGATGCTTTAACTGTAGTTCTGCTTGTACAAGAAAAAGTTCTTGTAACTTTTTGTTCTGCTACAGTAGATAAATTAGATTCTGGCTTTTACCATACAGTTGACTCTAGAATTGATAAAATCACTTCTGCTGAATAACCTGCAGGTTCATCAAGTGCTTGCCCTGAAGTATTAGTTTTTCATACACATTTAATTGCTGTGGATAATTTATTTCTGCATTTTTAATCACTGTGCTCAATGTTTTTAATCTAGCCAGATTGGGCGTATTTCACATTCTCCTGTGGTTATGGTACCAGTAGGTTGAATCAAGGGAATCCACACGGTAATAATTATGCCAATTCTATCCCGCCTTGAATAGCGGAACTACAATGATTTTCTACGGCTGGCCTTTAGGTATTTTTTTGGGATTAGAGAAATTCATATTGGAATGGAAAATTCTGATTAGGTGTTTTATTTTATGGTTTTCATTTATCTACGTAGTTTATTGTATTTTTTTTTTTAATTTAAGTTAATCTTTTTATCTTAACTGTGTCTTAGACACAAGGGGCATGTATTTTGGTCTACTTAAAATAATTTTTTTGTTGGAATTCATAACCATGGACCTAGCAATAAAATATCATTCAAACGGTAGTTTTGAAAATTTTGAAGTTTAGACCTTCAAATAGGATTGACATTACGAACACTACCGAATCTTCAACATTAAAATTGATACATTAATGGCATCTTCTTCTTCTTCATTTTTTTTTTCTAATGTTTGATTCCTATCTGTTTTGGAAACCAAATCCTTCAATTTTACGATGACTTGCCAATTTGTCATGTTCACACAAGTAGGAAAAAGAGGTCTACCTTTTTTAGTTATTTTCTCAATTCGACAAAAGGGGTTATGTAGCTTTATGTGGCTGTGTTGTTGGTCTTTCTAGACGATTACATATTTTATATTTGTGCTACAATAAGTCTTGTATAAAATATAGTAATACATGGTGAGCCAAGTTAACTGCATACCAATAGGCGAAATTGATAATTTAAAGGGTAAATTATTATAAATCTACATGTGATATGCTTTTTTTTTTTTTTTTTTCCTCCAAACGATAACAGATTTTATTAAAAAATAATAAAAGTTGTACAAGAATTGAACCACTGATCACACATTAGACTGTGAATGCTGTGAGAGCCACAAGGGAAAGTTATCTTTCCACTCAACAAAAGTTGTCAAATTTCTACCAAACCTAGCTAACTTAGTAGCTAGAGACATATTGTTACTTTTACCAAAAGAAAAGGAGCACCAACCAAAACACTCATTCAAGTGCAGAATATCATCAAGCAAAGTAACAATCCTAACGTCTTCAATACTTCCATTATTGATGAAGGAGTTTTTCAATGATCAATTTGTTAGCATATTGAATATGGATTGCCTTCCAATTATTAGCTCTAGCTTTCCTTATCAATTCTGCTTCAATATACAACGAATCCTTGCTGTCCAAACTTCCTTCTGCCCAAGCACAAATTAGTTTGCCTTCTTCATTGCTTGTTACTATGCTTGCCCCGTATCTTGAATTCGTGTTTTTCTTTGAGTGACCAACATTAATGCTGTAACATGTAGGAAACGGGGATGTCCAATGTCGTTGGATCTGCTCATCATTGAGAAGAGGTGTTTTTGCAGTGCTCCTATCTGCTTTATACTTATTAGCCTCTGAAAATTCAGTCCATTCCTCTACAGCTTGCCTCATAACTTCGCTACGTTGGATTATGTCTTCTTGATGTTGAAATTTGTTTCTGCTATTCCAAAGCTGCCAGAGTATATTGGCTGTCAAGAATACATGATCAGGTTCATATCTTCTCTCCACTACTTCTCTAACACCTTCCAGCCACTTCTAGATACTCTTTCCTATCCTCATTAAGTCCATCCCACTTAATCGGGGAGTACCTCCACGTATCCTCTGCTCTCTTACATAGAACATCACATGTTCTACTGTTTCTTTCTTCGTTTCACAGAAACTACAGAAAGGCCTTCCTATACCCATTCTTTTGAAAATATTATCATTAATTGGCAGACCATTATTTAGACATCTCTATAAGAAATGTCTAATTTTATGTTTAACATTTAAGCTCCACACAAAATCCCAGATTTTGGCACTTTGGTTGACTCTGCTAGATTCACCTCTGAAATTTTGCTTCTTCAATTCCCTGTCAGATATCTTCTTGGCTTCCCAGTACTCAGATTGGACAGTACATACTCCTGTACTGGAATGCTGCCAAAACCATCTATCTGCTCGCCGTATTATACTAATAGGAATCTTAAGAATATTCTCAGCATCAATATTGTTGAAAGTTTCTCTGACTTTCCCAATATTCCAACCAAATCCTTGGATCAATTTATTTATAGTTGTGTTGTGATACTTGACAGTTAGGATGTTTGGCACTCAGGACTTTTCCTCCTTCATTACTTGTAACCCACCTATCTTGCCACACTTGCACTGAACTCCCATCTCCTATCCTCTTCTTCAGTCCTTGCTCTAGCATCCGTTTAGTACTGCTTACACTTTGCCAAAATCATGAGGCATTCTTTGGTGGCCTGTAAAAGAGAGACATTTGGGAAATATCTAGCTTTTAGTATTTTGCTCACCAGTAAATTAGGATTGATAAATACTCTCCATAGCTTGTTTCTGCAAGTACCAAGTGTATTATAACATTGAATGTCCCTAAAGCCTAAACCACCAATCCTTTTTGGTTTTGTCACCTTGCCCCAACTAACCCAATGCACTTTCTTTTCTTGTGCATTTGTCCCCACCAGAATCTGGTCATTAAACTACTCAATTCCTTGCATAGACCTTTGGACAATGTGAAGCAAGACATTGAGTAGGTCGGCAAAGACATTATTACAGATTTGAGCAACACTTCTTTACCCAGCTTGACTAAGGAACTTGCCTTTCCAATTCTGAAGTTTCTGTTGAGCTCTCTCTTTAATGAATTTGAAAACTTGATTTTTTTATCTCGTTATTACCATGGGAAGACCCAGATATTTGCCTTGTGTCACCACTTGAATTTTGTCCAAAGTTTCACTGAGTTCCTTCTGATCACCAGTTCCTGTATTTCTGCTGAAGAAAGTTGAGGATTTTTTCAAATTCACCAACTGACTAGTAGCCAATTCATATTTCTTAATGATGTTCTTGATCTCTTGTATTTCCTCTCTTGTAGCCTTGCAAAACAAAAGTGAATCATCTGCAAAAAAAAAAGGTGAGAAATAATGGGACCATTTTTACAAATTTTCAGACTTGACACTCTCTTATCCTCACAAGCTTTATTAATCAGATTAGAAAAAGCTTCTGAAATGATGACAAAGAGATAAGGAGGTAGGGGATCTCCCTGCCTAATACCTCTAGTAGGTCTCACAAAACCCACATTCTCACCATTTAAGTCAAAAAATCAGAAGACACAGTAGAGATGCAGCTAAAAATCCAGTTTATCCACTTACCACAAAAATCCATTTTAGACATGATAACATATAAAAAGTTCCATTCAACTCTATCATAAGCTTTTGTCATGTCAAGTTTCAAGGCCATATAACCAAATTTACTTGTCTTTTACTTTTGAGGAAATGCAAACTTGCATGAGCAAGAATAACGTTATCCAAAATTTGCCTACCAGCCAAGAAAGCACATTGGTTGATACTTCTGCAACTGTTCAAAAGGGGCTTAAGTCTATTTGCAAGCAACTTAGTGATAGCTTTATAAATAACATTACAGAGAGAAATAGGCCTATATTGAGACAGATTAATAGGGGCTTCAACCTTAGGGATTAAGTTAATGATGGTCTCATTTAAAGCAGAAAGCATAAAACTAGAATGGAAAAAACTTTGAATGGCTTGAGTGACATCCTTACAAACAATGTCCCAGAATTTCATGAAAAAAAAAAGATAGATGACATTCTATCATGGACTAGGGGCTTTGTTGGGATGCATGGAAAAGATAACTTTTTGGGGATAGTTTGGGAACAAAACTCATATAACCTCAAATCGCATTTCAATTTAGGCAAAATTCTATATATTTTCATATCTTCCTACATTATCTCAATTTCTCTTTAACATGATTATTTTACATAAATTTCTCTCTATTTTTTATCTACTATTTTTATATCTCAATTCTTTTTACTAATCAGTGATTGTGTATAAGAGGCAGTATTTGTACTCAAATATCTAATTTGTTAGGGGTAAAACTGGAAGCAAATATTTTTTTACCTATTTATCTCTACTGCTTCCCTAACTGCCTAGAACTACCACTCGTGCCTCATTCCAGTCACCATCCTTACCTTTACTACTACCACAATCCCTCATTACCAAACCCCATTTACCAACAAAAAGATCCTTAATCATCCATTAGTTGTGCTGATAGTAAGAAATAATTAATAGCGGCCATGATGATTCCATAATAGTTTTTTATTGACGATATGGAAATCAAGAAAAGTTAATAAAATTTGGGGAACTCTGTAATGAAAGCTGAAATTTTGAAATAGACATTTGGGATAAAATTAACTTCATTTTCTAATGATTCAATAATAGTAATCGTATGTGATTTTCAGGGTTGGTGATGATGGTGATGTGGCGCCTGTAAACACGTATGTTATGTAAAGGTAGGAATGGGGAAGAGGTGGTAGTCCTACAAAGAGGGGTGGTATGATGGGAAAGTGGATAACGTTTTACCAATTTTAGCCCTAAAATATTAAGGATATGACGAGTACCTGTATCTTCTCAGGCCAAAATACCTAGGAAAGTATGATAAGGGTTTTTTCTAGAATATATACATTTTTGGTTTATGCATAGCAGCGTGTTTCATAAATAACTCATTACATCTTTAAAAGTAACACCAAAACGTGTACTATTTGTTGTTTATTTTTATGCTTTGCCTCAGTGGCGAAGTTAAAGATCAAGAGTTTAAAGGTACAACCACTTTGCCACAGTAGCTGCAAGATAACAAACAATGCGATGCAAAAATTTCTTATATCATAGGCAATATCATAGACATATGTGGAAATTATTATAATAGTTGGTAAAAATTTAACAAAACAAGAATTATTGGGCAACAGACAGTAAAATACTTACTATCTCTATATCTTTGCATATCAAATTTTTTATTTGTCATGGAAGCCAAAGTAGTTCCTCCCTTATTTCTATTTCTCAATAATCCTTTTTTTAGGTAAAATTTAGTAATATTATTAATGATTAGAATGGAATTTACAAAGACATAACCACCAGCAAATTAGTAAGCTACTACATCAGCAACTATATCTCCTACACTATACCTCAAAATCAGTATCTACACAACTGAAAAAAGTTGAGCTAGTATCAACTTTCCAGTTCTCCCTATTGTTCTCTATCTTTTCTCTAACTCCCAATATAACTTGTGATTCATAATGTTGCTGCAGAAGTATTTTAGCCGGTAGACTTAAATTGGAAACATAAAATCATAATAAAACACACATGAATCTCTATTTACACTAAATCTCATAACACTACTAAACATAAAATCAAAGAAAACACACATTAAAAGACTTAAATTGGAAACAACACTATCAAAATATTATGGTTTTAGTGACAAAATAACTCTATTTACTAGAGTTATCACACCACCAGTCCCAACATTTTGCTAGTCCTGAGCAAACAAGAAAAAGAATGACTAAGAACAATCTAGCAACAAACACATCAACAGATAACAATAATTGACAAATTGGATGTACTTTTGGTTCAATTGGTATCCTCTCAAAGGCTTCAAATAGCATATGATACAAGAAGCATTCCAAGTAGTCATTCCAATTTTTCATTTTGCTCGAAGAAAGTTCAATCATCAACACAAGTTTCAAAATATTAGCCATTGTCCTCAATCAAAAAGGTTTTTAAAATTAGCTCAATTTATGAAAACACATTTTATTCTACTCAGAAGAATCACAAGTCAATCAAGCCATCTGTAATATAAACAATCACTTGGAAATGGAGGGATCATTAGACTCTAAATAAAATACAAATGACATACAAAGAAGTATTAATCTAGTTAGAAGTGTTCGCTTCGATATTGATGATGAATAGTACACAACATCTTATTCCCAACTTGTTGGTATACTAAAAATGCAAGTGCTCATTTTGAGGGTTTTCCTTCTACTTGTCTCATTAAAAAGCAATCCTAATAGCCACTTCGAAGGCATGACATTGGTGATGCCGATTCCTCTGCTTGCCTTATTCTTAAGAGAAAAATATTTTTGTACACAATCTGAACCAAGGAAAGGAATGAAATGCATCCAAAATCATATCTAGGACCAAACATTCATAAAATAGAAATAATACCTCTCTAATACATGCTGATGCTCACGATTTCGATAGCCATACCAGTGATTTGGTGGAGATTTCCCGAAAAGTGTTTAGTGCCCATTTCAGCCAACTCTCCATCATCTATCTTTGGCTGAGCGGCATGTATTTCCAGAGTATTGCTCGTTTTCCAATTATGAAGCGTGGCTAAGTGATCCAACTCACATTGGGCCTAGTGCCCAAGTGGTTTGGCCAATAGTGGGCCAAGAAATATTGAATCGTGAGTGGGCGGAGGTTTCCAAGGAATACAAATGACCTCTGGTTTTTTTTTCAGATTTGGAGAGCATCTGGAATAACTAGTGAATTACAACTCTATTGTACTGCAATTGGTGCATTGATCTTTGCAGCGTTAATGCTTTTTGCTGGTTGGTTTCATTATCATAAAGTAGCTCAAAAAGAGTTAAAGTAGTTCTTAACAATATTGTTATTATCCCTATCAGCGAAATGAAATTCATTATGTAAGTTATAACTATGAAAAGAGGAAGAAGCTGAGCTACAAGAAAAATTCCCGCTGCTACCATAGTAGTAGCATGTATAGGAGCGGAATAGGAGTGGGCCCTTCCATGGCATCAGGTAACCATACATGAAGGGGGAATTGTGCAGATTTAGCAACGGCACCGACAAATAACATAGAGCAGCACATAAAGTAACAAATAAAAAATTGACTTCATTATTATAAATCAAGTTATTGAATATTTCGAATAAATCCCGAAATTCACAATTTTCCGTTATCCAATAAAAACCTAAAATTCCTAATAATAAACCAAAATCCCCTATACGATTAGTTACAAAAGATTTTTGGAAAGCATTTGCCACAAGAGGTCGTGTAAACCAAAACCCTATTAATAGATAGGAACACATCCCAACCAATTCCCAAAAAATATAAATTTGTATCAAATTCGAACTTGTAGCTAATCCTAACATGGAAGTACTGAAAAAACTCATATAAGCAAAAAATCTCAAATATGCTTGATCATGAGCCATATAATTATCACTATAAACAAGAACCATAAATCCAATGGTAGTGATTAACATTGACATAATAGAAGTAAGTGGATCAATCAAGTAACCGAATTCTAAAGAAAAATCATTAGTAATGATCCAAGACCATACATATTGATAAATAGAATTACTAAAAAATTTATTTGTTGAATAGACAGATTGATTGAAAAAAAATCATGACTATACTTAACAGTAAAACACTCTGAAAAGACCACATACGACGAAGGTTTTTTGTCGCCATTGGAAAAAAAAAGAAGTCCCATCCCTAATAATATAGGAATTGAAAGTGGAATAAAAGGTATGATCCACCCGTATTAGTATGCCTATTGCATAAAAAGGTTTTTTAATTTATTAATTTTTCTGATTCAACTGATCTTACCTCTTTGAAAGGGGTCAATAAAAGTGAAGATATGGACTAAGTTAAACTAACTTAAATATAATTTTAGAATCTTTTGTTTTTTTTTTTACTTTACTTAATTTTTTTTTTGAGTTTCTACTAAATCTTTCAAATATTGAAATCACGAAGTTAGAATTGGTCAAACGATATGAAAGGGAGGAATTCCTATCTTGAAAATTTAAGGTACTCTTTCCCCGAGTTTGATCGGTTAATAATTAATAAAAAAGGGGATGAAATTTTGAATTTCATTAAAAACAAAAAATTTGGTTCTTATCTTAAGTCTTTTGATGGGGTATTTTATTACATGGATATGAAAGGTACAATGACGAAACTAGATAGGGAGGTTTTTTGGTATTTTTTAGTAAGTGTAAGCTTAAATAATTCGATTTTTATGGCACATTAGGTTCTATGGATATAGACTTGAATGAGAAAGAATTCAAAATAAAGAGAGCAATCAAGACAAACTATTTTACCAATATTTTATGGAATAGAAAAAAAAAGAATAACATATTTTCTTCTTTTTTCTATTTTGATTTTAGTATATTAGTGCCAGTAATATTTTATTTACTTTTTTTATTGATTTAATTTCACATATCTTTCTCCTATCGAGATTTCTTTTTATTGAAGAGAATCTTAGTTCGATAATAAATAGACTAAATGATTGGTTTTGAACAATAGATGTCTTTCACATCCAGCTAGAACAACAATATGTAATCCCTTTTAAATGAAATGGCAATTCCAAAAAAGCGTACTTCTACATCAAAAATTGCATACTTTAACTTGGTTCCGGTTGTAGCACCGCCTGGACGTCCTTTAACTTGGTTCCGGTTCAAGAATGTTTTTATCAAGCACTACTTTCCACCATCTATGAGGGATAGGAAGATCAAAGAATTTAACTCCTTCAAGAAGGAGCCTAATATGTCAGTCTTAGAGTATTATACTACCTTCAATGCCTTGGGGAGATATGATCCAACAACAACGGCTGATGAAACAAATAAGATGCTTAAGTTCGAGGAGGGTCTACAAAGCCGAATTCGTACTATGATCGCTACTGGATGTTATCCTACTTGTGAGGATATGTATGATGCCGCACTCCAAGCAGAAAGGGATTTGATTCGGCGAGAGAGCGAGTTCAAGGAAAATCGACATAGGCATGTTACTACTCAAACAGCTAAACTGCCAGGACCTCCTCGTACTACTTTCAAAAGACGTGGGGTATCTTCTTCTTCGACATATGTTGCCAACAAGCCTAAAGCTTGTGATCATCATCGTATAGACAGTACATCCAGGTGAATGTAGGTGGAAGAGTGGAGCTTGCTTCGGTTGTGGACAGTCTGGGCATAAAGTGAAGGATTGTCCTCAAACAACTGGTAATAACTCTAGACCTGTAAAACTAGGGAATAACAAGCCCAATCCCAACTCTAAGATTTATGCCATGACGGATCAAGAGGTAGAAGGAGCTGATAATGTGGTAACAGGTATGGTGTTTATAAACTTGATACCAACTTATGTTTTGTTTGATAGTGGTGCATGTCATTCTTTCATTTCTTAAATATTTTCTAAGCACTTGGACATAGTCCTAAGTCCTTAGATGTATCGTATAGAGTCATTACACCTGGGGGTAAAGTGTTAGTTTCTAATACTTTTTATAAAAGTTTTCGGATAGAGTTAGATGGAAGAGAGTTTGAAGCTAATTTGGTACAACTAAACCCGGGTGATTTTGATGCAATATTAGGCATGGACTGGCTGTCCAAGAATTATGCCCTCATAGACTGTCGGCACAAGAATAGAGTGGATTTCTTTAATCCTGGAACACCTCAATTTTCTTTTCTAGGTTGCAAGGGGAAGCCACCTAAGAGGAGCATTCCTATCTTATCCGTGATACAAACATGGAAGGCATTGAAAAGAGGCTGTGAGTGTTATTTGGCATATGTGGTGGGAAATAAGAAGACAGAAGGAGTGCAACTTGAGCAGATAACAGTAGTTAAGGAATTTCCTGATGAATTGCCAGGAATACCGGCGAAGTGTGAAATTGAGTTTGAGATCAATGTGATACCTGGGATAGAGCCTATTTCTAAGTCACCTTACAGAATGGCTCCGATAGAGTTAAAGGAACTCAAAGCACAGCTTCAAGAGTTTTTAGATAAGAAATTTATCAGGCCGAGTGTATCGCCATGGGGTGCGCCGGTATTGTTTGTCATGAAAAAATATGGAAGCTTGAGACTTTGTATTGATTATCGGGAGTTAAATAAGGTGACTATTGAGAATAAGTATCCCCTTCCGAGGATTGATGATCTATTGTGATCAACTGAAGGGTGCCCATGTTTTCTCCAAAATGGATCTTCGATCTGGTTACCACCAATTGAGAATTAAGAAGGAGGATATTCCAAAAAGTGCATTTCGGACTAGGTATGGGCATTATGAATTTATTGTTTTGCCATTTGGTTTAACTAATGCCCCTGCTGCTTTTATGGATTTGACGAACTGGGTCTTTAAGGCACAATTAGACAAATTTGTTGTAGTATTTATCGATGACATCTTAATATATTCTCCGAGTGAAAGAGAGCATGAAGAACACTTCAGAGAAGTGCTGCAAATCCTTAGACAGGAGAAGTTGTATGCCAAATTCAGTAAATGTGAATTTTGGCTGCAGAGCGTGTCATTTCTAGGACACGTGATTTCAAAGGATGGTGTGGCAGTAGATCTTGAGAAGTGGAAGCCATAGTTGATTGGCCAAGGCCGACTAATGTTGCAGAGATACGTAGTTTTCTTGGGTTGGCAGGTTATTACCTTAAATTCGTAGAAGGGTCTAATCTCAAGTATTGCTTCTCCCATGACCCGATTGACTCAGAGAAAGGTCAATTTTGAATGGACTCCAAGTTGCGAGGCTAGTTTTCAAGAATTAAAAAGAAGACTAACTTCCGCACCAGTATTGTCATTACCATCGGGTTCTGGAGGGTTTGTGATTTATAGTGATGCTTCAAAAAATGGATTGGGTTGTGTGCTTATGCAGAATGGCAAAGCCATTGCCTATGCTTCGCGTCAATTAAAGTCTTATGAGATTAATTATCTGACTCGTGATCTTGAATTGGCAGCCGTGGTTTTCGCATTAAAGATTTGGCGACATTACCTCTATGGAGAACAGTGTGAAGTCTTCACTGATCATAAAGCCTCAAATATCTCTTTACTTAGAGGGAGCTCAATATGCGACAAAGAAGATGGTTAGAACAGTTAAAAGATTATGATTTGACTATTAGCTATCACCCGGGAAAAGCTAATAGAGTGGCAGAAGCTTTGAGTAGGAAAAGTTCAGGAACCTTGGCGATGCAAGTGACGATGCTTACTAAACAGATAGAGATGCTAAATTTGGAGATTGTAGAATCTACAAGTAGTTTAATAGCGGCTTTGATAGCTCAACCTTCTCTTATTGAGCGGATTAAAGTTGCTCAATCCGAGGATACTGAATTGATGAAATTGAAGGAACGAGTCCGTTTGGAGCAATTAGAGGATTTTCAACTTCACGAAGATGGTAGTTTATGGTTTCAAGGATGGTTATGTGTACCCAATAAGTTAGAATTGAAGAAAGAAGTGTTGAAAGAAGCTCATTCTTCTAGACTATCCATTCATCCTGGTAGCACCAAGATGTATCGAGATTTGAGAGAGAATTATTGGTGGAGTGGCATGAAAAATGAGATAGCAGAGTTTGTTTCTAGGTGCTTAGTTTGCCAACAAATCAAAGCTGAGCATCGAAGACCGGCAGGTTTGTTTAAGCCCTTGGAAATACCAGAATGGAAATGGGAACATGTTACCATGAATTTTGTGGTTGGGCTGCCAAGAATAAATTGTCAAGAAGAGGAAATGATGCTATTTGGGTAATTGTGGATAGATTGACAAAATCATCACATTTCATACCTTACCATATTACTGCTTCAATGGATGTGTTGGCAAGTTTATATATTGATTGGATCATTAGATATCATGGTTCTCCGGTTAGCATAGTATCAGATAGAGATCCCTGTTTTACATCAGAGTTTTGGATTAGTTTACAAAAAGCGATGGACACAAATTTGAATCTTAGTTCGGTATACCACCCACAAACAGATTGGCAGTCCGCAAGGACTATGCAAACACTTGAGGATATGTTACGGGCTTGTGTGATGGATTTTGGGGGTAACTGGGATGACTTTGTAGGACTCATTAAATTTTCTTACAATAATAGTTATCACCAAAGTATTGGAATGGCTCCTTTCGAGGCTCTTTATGGGCGGAAGTGTAGATCACCTTTGTATTGGAGTGAAGTTGGTGAAAGAAGAATCACCGGGCCTGAACTTATTCAAGCAACGGTAGAAAATGAATGTCTATGATTAAGGAAAAGTTGAAGATAGCACAAGATCGTCAAAAAAGTTGGGCCGATTCATAAAGAAGACCCTTAGCATTTCAAAAAGGTGAAAAAGTGTATTTGAGAATTTCTCCTACTAAAGGGGTTTTGCGATTTGGTATAAGTGGGAAGTTAATTCCAAGATTTGTCAGGCCATTTGAAATTTTGGATAGAGTTGGGGATTTGGCATATCGACGGGCGCTACCACCAACTCTAGCACTAATTCACAATGTTTTTCATGTGTCTCAATTGCGAAAATATGTGCCTGATACCAATCACATTATTGATTATGAGCCGCTTGCAGTAAAAGAGAATTTAATATACGAGGAGCAGCCTTTACGAATAGTTGACCGAAAAGATCAAGTATTGAGGAGGCGCACCATCCCCTTCGTCAAAATTCAATGGTCCAATCATACAGTTCGAGAAGCAACTCGGGAATTAGAGGAGGAAGCAAGGGAAAAAATATCCTCAATTATTTATGATATCATCAAGATATGTAAGTTTCGAGGCCGAAACTTTTTATAAGGAGGGGAGAATGTTATACTATCTCCTAAGCCCACTAGTTACAACTTAAACTACAAACAAGTGTTGACCAAGCCCAATAAACTTTTAGCCCATTTTCAAAAGTCTTGGGGTTATTAAATAATAGACTTATGCTTGGGGGCTAAATTGAAATTCTAGTAGGGAAATAAGAAGATATTTGTCATTTCCACTGCTTCAATCTTCCTCTTACGGGATTTCTTGCATTTTTTTCTCTCAAGAGGAAGGACATGAAGGAGAAGAAGATGGAGAAATTGGTGGAGTGACTAAGGAAACACATGGAGATCTTCTTGGGCAATATCAACAAGGTAATTCCTAACTACTTTACTTGATTTATTGGCTGAAAATTTGGAAGTAATGGGGGTTTTTAGACTGCATTTTTGAAATGATTGAAAGGTGAAATTTTTGAAGGAGGAGAGCTTATGCATGTGTAATTCAAGCCTAATAAATGATTAGCTTGTAGAATGATGGGATTATGTTTTGGACATGATTTGAGGTGATATCTACGGTTGCATGTGTGGAAAAGTTAGTGAATTGTGAAAATTTTAATGCTGAAAATTTGGGAGTAAAGGGGTTTATAGACTGCATTTTTGAAATGATTGAAAGCTGAAATTTTTGAAGGGGGAGAGCTTATGCATGTGTAATTCAAGCCTAATAAATGTTGTAGAATGATGGGATTATGTTTTGGACATGATTTGAGGTCATATCTACGGTTGCATGTGGGGAAAAGTTGGTGAATTGTGAAAATTTTTAATGCTGAAAATTTGGGCAGATTTGTACTCCGTTAGGTTGGACTACTCTGTGCACGCCTTTCTTCCTTTTCCTTTGGTTTGATTGTTATTAGTTACTATTGGGGTTTTTTTTTTTTTTGGTATATTTTAGGGGTAATTGTGAGTGTTTAGGTTGTGGGTTTGAGTATTTTAGAATTGTTTTATAGGTACTTTAGGTGAATTTGACATGTCGGCTATCTAAGTTGATCAGACTAGTGCAAGTTTTATTTGAGGTAAGTAGTCTATTACTCGCTATAATTTCTCAAGAATGTCTTTTATAAACTATATCGTTTTAGAATTGTTTTTTTGATATATATATTTCGGCATGATTAAGAATTATATTTTAACGTTTTTATATGAAAAGTATGCATGTGGTAGTTTATGAATAAGTTTGATAAAAGTGAAGTGCCATATTTAAAATGCAAGCTCCTGAGTACTTGTGTAATCTATCGGTAGGGACTAGTTCCAATTATGAGATGAATGTATGTTGACCATCCTAACGGTCGGTAGTTAGGAAAGTACGAACGTTTGGCCTACTTGGTGGGATTAATAGCCAAGATTGGATATCCAGGTTACCGAGTGAAAACATTGGTACTTTATGGGTTTGAATTATGGATATTTGAAGGAATTGGATTCTTACTATACGTTTTCTCAATGCTTGAATTCTCAAATGATACCACATGCTAACTATGTACACTAACTTTGAAGTAAATGATTGTTTTAGATATGAAATTCAAATAAATTTGAAAGATCGTTTTTAGCAGTTGTGCATTTTGAATGATATATGTATATGATAACTTATCAAGCTGATAGTGAGTAATGGAACTACTTATTGAGCGTTTGGCGCTTATGTTGTTATATATAATTGTGTGCAGAGAATGACATGGACCTTTTTGAAAGGGATTTTGGATTCTCTTGGGGGCACTAGTGTTGTGCCATTCGCACTTTGATGGATGATTAGGTACCTTAGGACCTCTTGCAATTAGAAGTTGTTGATATTAGTTAAGGTAATGGTTAGCTATGTTATATTAATGGTATGGACTTGCACATGTGAAAACTTATATAATGGATCGAATGTTCTTATCTTTTGGGCATTATAAGTGTGATTATCGAACTTATGCACTAGCTATGCTTTTATGCTGGTTTAAGTTTGATTATGGTTGGTTGGTATTGTGCTTAGGCTCATATAGTGGAATTTGCATACTGCTTAGATATCATGGCATATGGCATTTGTACAGGTTCTAGTTTGTTCAAATTTTTGCACGCCTGGTATCTTTGAGATGTTATTCTTAAAGGTACGGCGGTGTGATATCCCTTGTGTTCGGGGTATGACACATTCCATATGCAAAATGCAATTTGCACAACATTGGATTTTTAGGCTAAAATGTGAGCTCTTTGTTTCCTTCTCTATTAATTTTAGCTGAAATTAGCACAACCTCGGGACAACTTTTTTAAATTTGGAAAATTTTATAATTCTTTTTTAGGAAACTATTTTTTGTGCTTTAAATATTGTATAGTACAATATTATATGTTTTAAAAATTTGTACTGTACAAACTTTTAAAATCAAGAAAATAGTTCTCTGAAAGAGATTGTAAAATTCTCCTTTAATTTTATGCCGAGAGGACTATTTTAGTTTATTATTATACCAATTGGTTCACATGTAAAGTTATCTATGTATATATTGTAAAAAGAAAAATATTCTACTCGCTGTAGAGATATTTTTATATTTTTACAAAAAATAATTATGCTTTTAACATTTTATCTATTTTTTTTTTAAAAAAAAAAAATCAGACTACAATAGAGTGGATTATAAATTTATAAACCGTATGATAGTTACCTGAACATTAATCAAACTACAAAGAGATTTGTTGTAATTTATCCTACCTTTTAACGTAGTAACTAAGTATATTTCTTTTTTTTTTTGGTGGCCTTGAATTGCATAAATTTTACTAAAACAAACACACAACACAACTAATTTCATTATATTTTACTCGATTTATAGGCAAAATGCATTGATTATAATATATTATGTTTTACTGTAAAATATTGAGATTATATTGCATCCTATAATAATATGAAAATGATAATATATTGTAATAATATATTAATGTTCATAATATATAACACAAAATATGAAATTTTTTATTAAAATTCAAGGTCATGACTAACATGTTTTATGATCGATAATGTTATTAACTCATAAGGCCTTTAACAAAAAAATAAATAATTAATTACATTTTACACCTTTAAATTTTAGCGTGATTAACGATTTAGTTCATAACATTATTTTTTGATATAAAATTGCTGAATTGACTATCAATTCTAATGTGTAACTAAATACGTGCTAATATATATAATTATACATCAAATGTAGTTCATGTAACACTTTTATTATTCATAAGTATATTACATGAACTACTAATTTACTATTATTGTATATAAATGTTCGCGGCATTATTACATTTAGTAACTGTATTTGATACTTAGTGGGTCTTTAATAAAATAGTATAAAAGACTTTATTCATGGACTTAGTTGTGTAATAGTACATAGACTTGACTTAATTATTCGATTTTTGTTTTAACTTTGAATCAAAATCAATTAAGTAATGAATCTCCTAATTCAATTTTGATTTAGGATTAATTTCTGACCAAATATTGATTTGTATTTGACTATCAATGTCATGTTTTAAGAAAATAAATTAATAAGGCCGTTGAGATATTTTTCGCTACATAAACTAGTGAAATGGAATGATGAAATTCACAGTAGTATAGTATTATGTTGAACTAATTTTAATAAATTACTAGTTTATACATTCATTAATTATAAAGGATTATCTTGATACAATTAGTTTTTTTTTTCATATAATTAATAATGTTATACTATGAAAATATATGTTATAAACAAGAAAATATTACAAGAAAGTAAACAAGAAATATTTTAATGATTGCTTTCTAAAAGTAAAAAGACAATTATTAGAAGAAAATATTAATATAAAAAGTAGTTTAGGCATTTAAGATTTTATCCAATTTTGTAGGATTATTAATACCAATGATCCGGTAACGCCCCATATAGTTTTGAAAAGGAGATTAAATTAGTTAAATGGAATGATAATCCTATGTTTAAATAGATTAACTTCCAATACTAACACTTCCAAAATTTTCAATCGAAAATGTTAACACTGCCAAAACTACTTTTGTTTTTTATATTTAGAAAAATTAATTAAGGTCAAACATCTTTAACTTTATCCTTTAAATCCATGGCGTTGACTAATCTGCGCATAGTACATTAATATAGTTATTCTGATTAATATAAACTTTAAATCTATGGCGTTGATTAATCTGTGCAGATAGTACATTAATATAATTATTCTAATTAATATAAATTGTGCTATAGGTACGACAATTATCATAACACAAATTATGTTTATCACTCATTCCCAATACATGGTGGGTCAATTACAAATAATATAATACTGCACATGAAAATATGTGTTATAAGAAAAGAAACATCCAATAAAAATAAAAAAAATAATAAGGTGACTAGTTAACTATGATCAAATACCTTAACTTGACCCTTTAAATCCATGACCTTAATTAATCTGCAAATAATACATTAATGCAGTTTTTATGCCAGTTATCATAATATTAGAAAATTTGAACAATTTATTATATAATATTAATATTAGAAAATTTGAACAATTTATTATATAATATTTAATGCAGCTTTTATGCCGTATTATCATGTAACAATAAAAGTACCTGATTATTTATCAAATTTAACTTTTCATGAGCAATAGCTTAAGTTTTCAATGTTTAAATTTTTATGGATATTATACTTTTTTTTTTAAATATTTTAAATTTTTGTGTGTTAATATTTTATATAAATTTCACTTTTAATGAAAACATTTCATAAAAAATTAATAAATTTACATGAATTATTAATTAAAAATTAATTTATTTGACCATAAAAATTAAACTATGATAAAATAAATAAGACAGAGAAGTACTATTTATTAGGAAATTAGTTAAACTTTGTGCTGATGAATATATAACTCTTAGATATTTATGTTGTTTATTATGTATATCTTCATTAATTTTTTTTTATGTAAAATAATTGATGGTATTAATTGTTATACCATTAATAACTATAAAAAAATCACGAGCAATAACCGATATCATTAATGGAAGGGACAATAGAATTTTTCTTTAATAATCAAATTATCACATCCTTGACTCCTCCGCTTGGTCGCACAAAATTTTTTTTTTTTTTGTTTTTTGTTTTTTGATAAGAAGCTCGCGCAAAATCTCACTTGAGTAAATCGCTAAACGGAATTTACTATAACCCGATAAAAACCCCCCTAAAAAGTCTAAAAAGAAGACAGCCTCAGAAAATTCCTAAACTCCCAAAATCCAATAATGAACCGACACCCGAATCCGAACCCGAATCCAGGCCCACTTTCGAATCCAAAGTATCTGACGTTCGATCAAGTCTCCAAGTTCTTCTCTTTGCCTCTCTCTGATGCTGCTGACACTCTCGGTACTCTCCCTCTCCACCTTTCACTCATCCGTTATTTTTATTATTTTTTTATTGCTTGATAAGGATTTTTTTTTTTTTTTTTTTTGGGTTATATTGTTGCTAGCTCCTGTAACGTTTTCACCTTAACCAATTTTCCAGCAAAAAATGAATCCCTTTTGGCTGCAGAATTAGTTGGTTAAAGAAAAACCAAAAAAAAAGAAAAAGAAAAAAATCCAGAGTTAATGAAAAGATTAAAACTTGAGCTTAACTTTGAAGATGGTTAAAATTTTTTTTTCCACAAAAAATGAGGCATCCCTTTAACCAGGGTGTTTTTTTATTATGATTTTTACAGATTTTAGTCTATTAAATGAGGAGCAACTGTTCAATTTTGCCTCTTTTTTTTTTTTTTCTGAGTTGAATGATTGAATTTGTGAAGTTTGCTGTGCTCTTTTGTAGTTAAACTTGACATATTTTTGCATATGTTAATTGAATATGAAATTACAATCCGGACTGAAATTTGAAAATTTGATGAAGGGAAAAGTAAATGTTAGTTGAAAGATTAAAGCCAAATTTGTCGGAGTAGTAACACTTATCGTTGGAAAAGAAGAGGAGGGTTGTGCTGAATTTCTTTGATGTTTATCTTGCAGGTGTTTGTACTAGTGTCCTAAAGAAAATATGCCATGATAACGGTCTCGTACGATGGCCACATCGGAAGGTTAGGCTTCACACTCGGTGATATTGTTCTTTTGATCCCTGAGACACTTATGTGATTGTAAAAGCTCTGGCCCCGTGGTAATGATGAATTATATTTTCTTTGGGTGTCAGAATCACTTTAAGAATGTGTTTCATTCTTTATGAGAATTCGAATTGTATGGTATAGGATTTCAGTTATATGTGTATACAATTCCAATTTCAATTCTCACAGCCCACGTGAAAATTTAAGTGTGAACATTTGTCATTGTGATGGAGTAAAAACCTAAGATTTACCCCGTGTTGCTTAATGAACAGTTTGACAACTAATGTGAAGAGTCCAACAAGTGTAGGAAGATAAATATTTCACTTGCTTAGTTCATGTGTGTGTGTGTATACTCAGATTTCTAATGCAGAAAAGTAGCTCAAGGGAAATTTCATTATGAATTTAGTGCATTTTATTTTTTACATCTTAGGTGCATACGAGCAGAGGATAGGGCTCGATGTTATTCCTGCTTGAATTCTTCAACTATTTGGTTACCTCTGACAATAGCATGTGTTGGAAAACCTTATGAATAGGAGCAATAATAGGAAAAAAAAAATTAAAATGAGTGCAGACGCCTTAGCCACCAGCAGGCCTGATAACAAAGTTGTTACTCTTTTTATTGCTGAAGAATGTTCCATATCAGTTGTAAAAGAAATTATTTTCCATTTTGTAGTTTGTTCAGTTTGTCTGGTAATGATAATATTTATTCTATATCTTCTGCGGATAGTTCCTTTCTGGAAAGAGTATTGAACAAATTAAGGAGGATGCTGCCAGGGCAAAAAACAAGCAACTTAATGAAGTTCTAAAAGATGCTGGTCAACTCAGTGATGCTTTAGCAAATTCAAGTGTACCATTGCTTCCGTAAGTGAATTTAATGCTTTTCGACCAGATTCTTCTAACGATAACCGAAGTTACTGGATGCATGGATGCGTTTGTGTGGTGTTTTGTGGTAAATTGATGCTTTTGTTTTTCATGATCTTCTTCCTCTTACATGCAGAAACTTGATCCTGTGAAATCTGATTAAGAGCTGCTCTCATCTTTCTGATTTCTGATATACCAAATCTCTAGTGGTAGCTTGGTCTTATCTCTTGAATATTTGTTGTGTTCTAGTTATGGTAAACAATGATAACTAGGAGAACTTTCAACAGCATATGCATGCTTGAGCAATCATGGACAAAAAAGACAAACAATGTCCTAAATACTCTGTGCAGATAATGGCATTTTGCATATGGTGTTTGGTTATTAAAGGAAACAAAAAGAAAGGAGTTGTGTTCTGTGCTTCGATTTCTTTGTCCATCATCTTCCTTGTCTAAACTATCTATTAAAGGAAAGAGCATAATTACCAGGACATGATTGACTTATCGTCTTGTCTCTGATTCAAAGTCACATCACCAACTTGATTGCTGTGACATCTTTAACCTATTACTGATGAGAGAATTTTGATGGATTTCTGACCTAGCTGGAAACTTCTGGTGAACAACTAATAGGTCTTCTAGGGTGGTACATGCAGCTTCATCTATTTTGTGGTAATCTGTTATAGATAGAGATGTCTGAATGGATACAAAAGAGACCTCATTATAGTATTATTCACATAAGAAGGTTTGAAAAATATGAGTTCTTCTACTTGATTTCCAAACCATGCTAGGACTAGAACTAGGTCAGGGTTGGAGGTATGAATTGAGCATTCGGAACATTACTTTTCTTCTTTTGATATGTTTAACTTTGATTGATAGGATATCACTTTGGACGAGGTACTCAGAAGTGATTGTTTCTTATTTCCTTTTTCTGGGCTTTGTTTCTGATACAGCAGAAAAGGGGAAAAAAAATAGTCTAATATTTCAGTGAGTCTTAGAATTATTTGGCCTGAAGCTCTACTTGCATTATTTTGAGAGGATTAAGATGGTGTGGTAGAGAGATTTTTTGATTATCTTGAGAATTATTTTGTGTTCAGTCCCTCTATTCTGATGTAATAAGGAACAGCTGCAAGAGACAACTTTCATGTTTAATAGCAAAAACTCCTGCTTTGAAAAACTGTGCAGCTCAATCAGCCATATAATCATGTGTTCATCATATATTTTCTGGGTTCTCTGTATTGTTAATGAGAAAAACCATATAAAACCCTGATTTGAACAATTTCATGATTTCACCTGATACACATGCCAAGCGAGTGTTTTCAATTAAAATTAAGAATCTAAATGAATACCGAAAATAAGTGAACATGCTTACCTTGATTAAGGATTTGGAGATATCAATATTGTTTTCTTCTCTTTTCTTTCCCTTCTCTTGTCAATCTTCTTCTTGTTCTTGTTCTTTTTTTTTTTTCTCTTTTTGTTTTTTGTTTTCTTGTGTCGTCTCCCTCTTTCTTTCTTTCTCTTTTTTTGCAGTGTCTCTCTTTCTTTTTATGATAACATTGTGTTTAAGTAGGTTGAAGGGTAAAGTAACCATGGTTAGGCTAAATTCTACTAGGTTAAAGGATTTTCAGTTATAATTTTTCTAATTTACATATGTTCTAATTAAGGATGGTTATTGTATTAAACAAATTATTATCATCCGATATGCAATTAATAATATCAAAACAAATAATCAATTAGACATAAAATTAATATAAATGGAAAAAAAATTAATTAAAATATGCAATTAACGCAAGTCAAAACAGAAATCAATTAGTGACTATCAAAAAGAAAAACGAGGTTTCACAATATCTATACTTGTTTTCAGAATGAATCATCAACCCGTCTCCCTTCAATAAGTCCTTGTATGAGCAGCCATGATGATGGATGTATTAAGTGGTGTAGGTTGAGGTAAGTCATCTATGATCCCCATGGAGGCAGAGTTTACATACTCCTAATCAATCACATGAAAAGGCTCTGGAGTGGCCTCATAATTCTTGTTTGGCTGAATGGCAGTCTTCCTTGTACTTCCTCGTGAATGACAAGTAATTGTCGCATTTGCTAAATGTGAAAAATTGACACATGATTTTTCTTTTATTGTAAATTCGACAAGCAACGACTTGTCAGATTTTCTAATCGGAAAAATGCCCATTTGGCTAGGAATTGACTTTTTTCCCTCCACAAAAGGTGAAATTGGCCAGCAAAATGGTTCTTGAGATCAGCCCTGAGTATTTCTTTGGATTATCTTGCAGATATCCATTGAAGATGAGATTTTCCCTTAGAGCTTATTAACTTGTTATTGTTACTTGGTTTTAATTAGACCGCTCCTTCGCTTCTGTTTGGCTTTCAATGTTTTTCGGGACTTCAGAAACTCTCTCTAATCTGATTGAACATAGAGGGACAACTTTTAACCTGTGGAAGAGATTACTAGATTGCTGGTTTTGAGCTTTCACATTGCAGTGCTAATGCAATTAGTCTAGATTTATTATAGGAGCATTTTTGGGTTAATGTTGCAGGTCTTTTAAGGTGAATGAAGCGTCTACAATACTGATAGGGCTCCCAGCAGAGAAAAATCAGTTACAACTTCTCACGGCCAATTGCTTCTTACATGAAAAACCATGTGATGCTAATTTGATAATCTTTTTAAATATAGATTCTTGTAGTTGAAGTAGTTGAGTTCTCCTGGAGGATTATGATCGTGCGTTAGTGTGATGTAGGGCTTTTGTTTCATGATTTATTGGCTCTGAAATTATGTGACAAGTATTTAAAGTACTCCTTTGGATTATTGAGCACTTTAGAATCACTTTTAGTTGGGCTTGAGATTTGTGTAGTTAGGATTAGGATTTGGCGAGTTTGGTAGTGTGTTCTGACTTCAGTGGATGTGGATTGTGCTCTTCAGAAGTTTCATCACTTCCTTTCTATTGCTATTCAGTTTAAGTATTTAATGCATTATCTAATCTCTCTTTGACCTTGTTTCTTTGATCTTATCTCAACCATTTAAGATTCGGCTTTTGTTTTATGCGCTTAAATTCTTCGTGGGAATTATCTAAGATAATTGGCTGGCGTTGGGAGGAATTCATGATAAGGGCTGTGTGCATTACTTTGCATTACCCTACTTCCTTAATCTGTGTCTCCTGAATACAAAATTTCAAACAGAGAATTTTTTACTTCCCTCCCGATGCAGTTAAGCAGTCTTGGTTTTTTAATTGCTTTGCCCTTTTTCATGCTATAACCTTCACGTTGTCTAGCGCTTTCATTTACTTCTGATTAGGGGCACCGGCACCCAGCTCCAAAATAAAACAATCAGCTCCGTGCCAGAAATTTCAAAATCACAATCCGTCATGCATCAGCAAGAAAATAAGAACCCCCAAATCGGAAGTCCTAAAAATTTGCACGGATCAAACTTGACAAAAGGAACTTCAGCCGACTTAGATGAGTTTAAATATGGATTTCCCTCGGATGGCTTGTCAACTATATCATATAGATGGTGGGGAAACAGCAATACTAATGGTAGCAAGGACAGCCCAAGCGATGTCAGTGAAGATATCCAACGAAACAACAAATCCCCAACAAATGCGGCAGATTGTAATACCATTGCTTCAACAGACACAGAAAAATATCAAAACAAGACGCATGAAAGCAGCATTGATTCTCTGGGAGAAGGTTTGCTCTCTTCTTTAATCTAGTCTGAGGAAAAGAGCTGCTAAGGAAGGGCGGGATGCCTTGAAACTTGGTGTTCACCGTGGATATGCTATAAATAAGCTTGATCGAACAAAAATATTGGTGCTTCGACAGATATTCAAATCCTCACTGCCAAGTCAATGGGGAGATGATTCTTTGTAACCTGATGGTGGATTGCTTTTGACAGGAAATAGCAGTTCTCTAATTCTATGAATCTTACTCACCATTAGATGCTTTAACTGTAGTTCTGCTTGTACATGTAACTTTTTGTTCTGCTACAGTAGATAAATTAGATTCTGACTTTTATCGACTCTAGAATTGATCAAATCACTTCTGCTGAATAACCTTCACGTTCATCAAGTGCTTGCCCCGAAGTATTAGTTTTTCATACACATTTAATTGCTGTGGATAATTTATTTCTGCATTTTTAATCACTGTGCTCAATGTTTGTAATCTAGCCATTGTTGGGCGTATTTCACCTTCTGGAAGCTTTAAAGTCCTCCAGATTAAGAATTTACTTCCACTATCCACACAATGAATATTTGGGATTCTCCTGTGGTTATGGTACCAGTAGGTTGAATCAAGGGAATCCACACGGGTAATAATGATGCCAATTCTGCCTTGAATAGGGGAACTACTATGATTTTCTACGGCTGGCCTTTAGGTATTTTTTTGGGATTAGAGAAATTCATACTGGAATGGAAAATTCTGATTAGGTGTTTCATTTTATGGTTCTCATTTATCTACGTAGTTTATTTTATTTTATTTTATTTAAAATTTTAAGTTAATCTTTTTATCTTAACTGTGTCTTAAACACAAGATAGATGTATTTTGGTCTACTTAAAATAATTTTTTTATTGGAATTGATAACCATGGACCTAGCTATAAAATATCATTCAAACGGTAGTTTTGAAAATTTTGAAGTTTAGACCTTCAAATAGGATTGACATTACGAACACTATCGAATCTTCAACATTAAAATTGATACATTAATGGCATCTTCTTCTTCTTCATCTTTTTTCTAATGTTTGTTTCCTATCTGTTTTGGAAACCAAATCCTTCAATTTTACGATGACTTGCCAATTTGTCATGTTCACACAAGTAGGAAAAAGAGGTCTACCTTTTTAGATTTTCTCAATTCGACAATAAGGGTTATGTAGCTTTATGTGACTGTGTTGTTGGTCTTTCTAGACGATTACATATTTTATATTTGTGCTACAATAAGTCTTGTATAAAATATAGTAATACATGGTGAGCCAAGTTAACTGCATACCAATAGGTGAAATTGATAATTTAAAGGGTAAATTACTATAAATCTACATGTGATATGCTTCTTTTTTTTTTTCCCAAACGATAACAGATTTTATTAAAAAATAATAAAAGTTGTACAAGAATTGAACCACTACTCACACATTAGACTGTGAATGCTGTGAGAGCCACAAGGGAAAGTTATCTTTCCACTCGACAAAAGTTGTCAAATTTCTACCAAACCTAGCTAACTTAGTAGCTAGAGACATATTGGATTACTTTTACCAAAAGAAAAGGAGCACCAATCAAAACACTCATTCAAGTGCAGAATATCATCAAGCAAAGTAACAATCCTAACGTCTTCAATACTTCCATTATTGATTTTTTCAATGATCAATTTGTTAGCATATTGAATATGGATTGCCTTCCATTATTAGCTCTAGCTTTCACCATAGCTTTCCTTATCAGTTTTGCTTCAATAGACAAGGAATCCTTGCTGTCCAAACTTCCTTCTGCCCAAGCAAAAATTAGTTTGCCTTCTTCATTGCTTGTTACTATGCTTGCCCCGTATCTTGAATTCGTGTTTTTGTTTGAGTGACCAACATTAATGCTGTAACATGTAGGAAACGGGGATGTCCAATGTCGTTGGATCTGCTCATCATTGAGAAGAGGTGTTTTTGCAGTGCTCCTATCTGCTTTATACTTATTAGCCTCGGAAAATTCAGTCCATTCCTCTACAGCTTGCCTTATAACTTCGCTACGTTGGATTATGTCTTCTTGCTTCGTGATGTTGAAATTTGTTTCTGCTATTCCAAAGCTGCCAGAGTATATTGGCTGTCAAGAATACATGATCAGGTTCATATCTTCTCTCCACTACTTCTCTAACACCTTCCAGCCACTTCCAGATATCTTTCCTATCCTCATTAAGTCCATCCCCCTTAATCGGGGAGTACCTCCACGTATCCTCTGCTCTCTTACATAGAACAGCACATGTTCTACTGTTTCTTTCCCCGTTTCACAGAAACTACAGAAAGGCCTTCCTATACCCATTCTTTTGAAAATATTATCATTAATTGGCAGACCATTATTTAGACATCTCTATAAGAAATGTCTAATTTTATGTTTAACATTTAAGCTCCACACAAAATCCCAGATTTTGGCACTTTGGTTGACTCTGCTAGATTCACCTCTGAAATTTTGCTTCTTCAATTCCCTGTCAGATATCTTCTTGGCTTCCCAGTACTCAGATTGGACAGTACATACTCCTGTACTGGAATGCTGCCAAAACCATCTATCACATCCTACTCGCCGTATTATACTAATAGGAATCTTAAGAATATTCTCAGCATCAATATTGTTGAAAGTTTCTCTGACTTTCCTAATATTCCAACCAAATCCTTGCATCAATTTATTTATAGTTGTGACTTGACAGTTAGGATGTTTGGCACTTAGGACTTTTCCTCCTTCATTACTTGTAACCCACCTATCTTGCCACACTTGCACTGAACTCCCATCTCCTATCCTCTTCTTCAGTCCTTGTTCTAGCATCCGTTTAGTACAGCTTACACTTTGCCAAAATCATGAGGCATTCTTTGGTACCGTAGCCTGTAAAAGAGAGACATTTGGGAAATATCTAGCTTTTAGTATTTTGCTCACCAGTAAATTAGGATTGATAAATACTCTCCATAGCTGTTTTGCAAGTAAAGCTGTATTATAACATTGAATGTCCCTAAAGCCTAAACCACCAATCCTTTTTGGTTTTGTCACCTTGCCCCAACTAACCCAATGCACTTTCTTTTCTTGAGTGGCTGCATTTGTCCCCACCAGAATCTGGTCATTAAACTACTCAATTCCTTATAGACCTTTGGACAATGTGAAGCAAGACATTGAGTAGGTCGAGCAAATCATTAGCTACTTTCATTTGAGACAACACTTCTTTACCAGCTTGACTAAGGAACTTGCCTTTCCAATTCAAGTTTCATTGAGCTCTCTCTTTAATGAATTTGAAAACTTGATTTTTTTATCTCATTATTACCATGGGAAGACCCAGATATTTTCCTTGTGTCACCACTTGAATTTTGTCCAAAGTTTCACTGAGTTCCTTCTGATCACCAGTTCCTGTATTTCTGCTGAAGAAAGTTGAGGATTTTTTCAAATTCACCAACTGACCAGTAGCCAATTCATATTTCTTAATGATGTTCTTGATCTCTTGTATTTCCTCTCTTGTAGCCTTTTAAAACAAAAGTGAATCATCTGCAAAAAAAAGGTGAGAAATAATGGGACCATTTTTACAAATTTTCAGACTTGACACTCTCTTATCCTTTCACAAGCTTTATTAATCAGATTAGAAAAAGCTTCTGAAATGATGACAAAGAGATAAGGAGATAGGGGATCTCCCTGCCTAATACCTCTAGTAGGTCTCACAAAACCCACATTCTCACCATTTAAGTCAAAATCAGAAGACACAGTAGAGATGCAGCTAAAAATCCAGTTTATCCACTTACCACAAAAATCCATTTTAGACATGATAACATATAAAAAGTTCCATTCAACTCTATCATAAGCTTTTGTCATGTCAAGTTTCAAGGCCATATAACCAAATTTACTTGTCTTTTACTTTTGAGGAAATGCAAACTTGCATGAGCAAGAATAACGTTATCCAAAATTTGCCTACCAGCCAAGAAAGCACATTGGTTGATACTTCTGCAACTGCTCAAAAGGGGCTTAAGCCTATTTGCAAGCAACTTAGTGATAGCTTTATAAATAACATTACAGAGAGAAATAGGCCTATATTGAGACAGATTAATAGGGGCTTCAACCTTAGGGATTAAGAGTTAATGATGGTCTCATTTAAAGCAGAAAGCATAAAACTAGAATGGAAAAAACTTTGAATGGCTTGAGTGATATCCTTACAAATGATGTCCCAGAATTTCATGAAAAAAGGAGGGGAGGGGGAATCTGTCTCAATATAGGCCTATTTCCTGTGCATCTTAAAGACATCTAGATGTGTATAGTTTGAGAACAGACCTCATGATAGGGCATGGATTCTTGCTTCTCTTTATGATGTATTAATATTAAATTCTATATATTTTCATATCTTCCTACATTATCTCAATTTCTCTTTAACATGATTATTTTACATAAATTTCTCTCTATTTTTTATCTACTACTTTTGTATCTCAATTCTTTTTACTTCCAGTGATACATTGGCAGGAAAAAATGTATTTGTACTCAAATATCTAATTTTTTAGGGGTAAAACTGGAAACAAATATATTTTTACCTATTTATCTCTACTGCTTCCCTAACTGCCTAGAACTACCACTCGTGCCTCATTCCAGTCACCATCCAGTACATTACCTTTACTACACAATCCCTCATTACCAAACCCCATTTACCAACAAAAAGATCCTTAATCATCCATTAGTTGTGCTGATAGTAAGAAATAATTAATAGCGGCCATGATGATTCCATAATAGTTTTTTATTGATATGGAAATCAAGAAAAGTTAATAAAATTTGGGGAACCCTGTAATGAAAGCTGAAATTTTGAAATAGACATTTGGGATAAAATTAACTTCATTTTCTAATGATTCAATAATAGTAATCGTATGTGATTTTCAGGGTTGGTGATGATGGTGATGTGGCGCCTGTAAACATGTATGTTATGTAAAGGTAGGAATGGGGAAGAGGTGGTAGTCCTACAAGGTGGGGTGGTATGATGGGAAAGTGGATAAGGTTTTACCAATTTTAGCCCTAAAATATTAAGGATATGACGAGTACCTGTATCTTCTCAGGCCAAAATACCTAGGAAAGTATGATAAGGGTTTTTTCTATAATATATACATTTTTGGTTTATGCCTGAAAAATCAATAGCAGCGTGTTTCATAAATAACTCATTACATCTTTAAAAGTAACACCAAATGTGTACTATTTGTTGTTTATTTTTATGATTTGCCTCAGTGGCGAAGTTAAAGATCAAGAGTTTACAGGTACAACCACTTTGGTAGCTGCAAGATAACAAACAATGCAATGAAAAAATTTCTTATATCATAGGCAATATCATAGACATATGTGGAAATTATTATAATAGTTTGTAAAAATTTAACAAAACAAGAATTATTGGGCAACGACAGTAAAATACTTACTATCTCTATATCTTTGCATATCAAATTTTTTATATGTCATGGAAGCCAAAGTAGTTCCTCCCTTATTTCTATTTCTCAATAATCCTTTTTTAGGTAAAATTTAGTAATATTATTAATGATTAGAAAGGAATTTACAAAGACATAACCACCAGCAAATTAGTAAGCTACTACATCAGTAGCTATATCTCCTACACTAAACCTCAAAATCAGTATCTACACAACTGAAAGCAAAGTTGAGCTAGTATCAACTTTCCAGTTCTCCCTATTGTTCTCTATCTTTTCTCTAACTCCCAATATAACTTCTGATTCATAATGTTGCTGCAGAAGTATTTTAGCCGGTAGACTTAAATTGGAAACATAAAATCATAATAAAACACACATGAACCTCTATTTACACTAAATCTCATAACACTACTAAACATAAAATCAAAGAAAACACACATTAAAAGACTTAAATTGGAAACAACACTATCAAAATATTATGGTTTTAGTGACAAAATAACTTATCACACCACCAGTCCCAACATTTTGCTAGTCCTGAGCAAACAAGAAAAAGAATGACTAAGAACAATCTAGCAACAAACACATCAACACATAACAATAATTGACAAATTGGATGTACTTTTGGTTCAATTGGTATCCTCTCAAAGGCTTCAAATAGCATATGATACAAGAAGCATTCCAAGTAGTCATTCCAATTTTTCATTTTGCTCAAAGAAAGTTCAATCATCAACACAAGTTTCAAAATATTAGCCATTGTCCTCAATCAAAAAGGTTTTTAAAATTAGCTCAATTTATGAAAACACATTTTATTCTACTCAAAAGTATCACAAGTCAATCAAGCCATCTCAAACAATCACTTGGAAATGGAGGGATCATTATGACTGTAAATAAAATACAAATGACACACAAAGAAGTATTAATCTAGTTAGAAGTGTTCGCTTCGATATTGATGATGAATAGTACACAACATCTTATTCCCAACTTGTTGGTATACTAAAAATGCAAGTGCTCATTTCGAAGGTTTTCCTTCTACTTGTCTCATTAAAAAGCAATCCTAATAGCCACTTCGAAGGCACAACATTGGTGATGCCGATTCCTCTGCTTGCCTTATTCTTAAGAGAAAAATATTTTTGGAGGGTTGGACCAATGAGTGTGAGATTTTGATAGAGGATCATTTGGCTATAGGTCCAACAGCCATGCATCTCTTTTTGCTTCTTCTTGGTTTGGAGAGGGATTGTAGACATAACTAACTGGGCATGTTAATGAACTTGCAACAGTGGTGCTTCTAGTTGCCCAATCCTCCTATGATGTTGCTGAAATTCCTTGACCATGTTTTTCACATAATGGCCATCAATGCAACCCTATGGATATACTTGCTCCTCTCTAGGTGTAACTTGACAACTAGTATCAATATGTAGTTTAGTGACTAAATTAGGTAACGCAAAACCCAGTCGTCCTGATTTGCCACAGGAAATTCGCCCGAATGACTAGTCTCTAAATCAACAGATAATCTCTCCATAATAGCAAAAACCAAACAAACCTTTGTCGCTTTGGACAAAGTTGACAACACTTGACCCCTAAATACGGAAACTAACAAAATATAACCAAATCTTGGGTAAAAACTGAAGGCGACTCCTAGAGAATCCCAAATACTCATTCCCCTAGCATTCATTTCCCGTGCAACATCATCATCATATCATTGGTGGTTTTTGATATTGTCCTAATTTGGCCCACCTTAGGATATCTTGGGTCCACAAGATTTGTATAACCATTACTATGGATGTTTGGAGTTGTAAAGTATGGATTAATTTTCTCCTACTAAAACCAACCCACTTTCCCCTAACAGAGCATCGAACTTTCCCAATCCAGATTACACAAGTCATAGTGAAATTTTTTGAAAAATAAGTATAACCCGAATTAACCGTAGCATCAAAACAATCCTAATGTCGTTACTTCAGATGAATTTCTATTCCCTACGAATGACCTAAAAATTTTCCCAATAACTAGACAAGTCAAAACCTCACTTTTAAATTATAGCCTGCTTGCTATTATCTTTGAACAATTTTGCAGCTTTTTCTTCATAAATAATTTCTTATCATAATCCCCATTGCCATTATTTTAGTCGGTTGAATTCATTCCCTAGTTTTTCTATTTTTGGTAGCCAAAGGGGTAACAATGGTTTTTCCTTACCCTTGTCTCTAGTCATTTCACTTAGCAATCCGAATTAATCACAATCATCCCTAAAACAATTCAATTAAAACCAATAAGCACAATTCAAACAACCAAATTCCCAAACAATTATGCCTAAGTAAACAATCCAAAAATTTTCCCAAATAGCCTTAATAGAGGTTTGCTAAGAAATAATCATAGAACTTATGGCCAAAGAGTTAAATTGAAACAAATTTATTGGAAGAAATTGAAATTGGTTGACCCCTTATGATCCATGAATTCACCATTGTTTGTTCTCCTTGATTGCTCCTTGTGATTTGGGTGAAATTTGGAGTGAAATTTGTGAAGAGAATAAAAATTTTTGTGCAAAGGAAGAGAGTGGTGGAGGCTAGGGTATGGTTGTAATTGGAATGATTGAATATCTGTTGAAAATTGACCAAGTGTGGAATTTGTAGTGCATGGGGGTTTTTGAACCGTGGTCCTCTTTTTAGAATGGGCATATTCAGGACCACAGTTCAAAAAGAAAATCTGGCATACCATGAACTATTTTGGACCGCGGTCCCAAAAATTAGTATTGCAATTTTGGGACCGTGGTGGTGGTTTAAGTAGTACTTTTGTTTTGGGAATGCTATGGCAACTATGGTCCAAAACAGTAAGAAAATTTTTTTCCTTCTCAACTTTTTTCCAATTGCTTCCAAAAACTTCTCCATCACCTACAAACATCAAAACAATATTTTAGAGATCATTTTCACTTCATTTTCCTAAAAAATACTTAAAAATAAGTAAATAACCATAGTAAACCAAATTTTTAATAATTATCCCTAATTAATTAACTAATTAATTAATGAACTAATGAACATAAAATTAAACTAAAGCATAAATTAAGGGAAAGAAAAGCTTGGGTTGCCTCCCAAAGTGGTTATTTATAGTTATTAGCTTGACTATGTTATGGTTCAGCTCTAGTTGTCCACATAAAAGACGGATGTTCTCCTTTTCTCCTTTTCTTTTGGGTTTCCATAGTAAAGCTTCAACCTATGCCCATTACCTTGAAGTTTGAATTTGCCCCTTTCAACTGTATGGCTTGAATGTGGGAAAACTAGAACCATCTTAAACGGATCTTCCTACCTGGATTTGAGTTTCACGAGGAATAACTTGAGTCTTGAATTATAAATCAAAACTTGGTCACTAGGAGTGAAGTCCTTTCTCAAAATTTGCTTATCATGCCAAGCTTTGGTCTTTTCCTTGTATATGTCATTGAGTTCTCAAAGGCATCCCTTCCAAACTCATCATGTTCATTCAAGTCCAAGAGTCGATTTTCACATATCTCTTTCCAATCAAAGTTGAAACTCTAGATTGCCCAATATGCTTGACGTTTTGGTTCCGCCAACAATGACCAAGATGTATTTATTGGAGTAGTAGATCAGGAAAGGCCCTATGAAATCAATCCCAAGCATCAAAGACTTCAAGTTTCATGATCCTATTGAGAGACATCTCATGCCTTCTTCAAATATTCCCTACTCTTTGGCATTTTTCACAATGGAGCACAATATTCCTTGCATCTTTGAAGATGTGTGGCCAATTGAATCCCATTTTGCAAAACCTTTAAGGTGGTCCTTTGGGCTCTATGATGATCTCCAAAGAGAGAAAATGACAACATAACAGAATATCCTCTATTTCCTACTGCGAAACACATCATCGGAGAATTTGAGCATTGTAGTGTCGAAAGAGGTAAGACTCATCCCAAAAGTAGTGTTTCATCTTTGAGAAGAGCTTCTATTTTGATTTAAGTCCAAGGTACTTGGCACCACACTTGGAACTAGATAATTCACCAAGTTCACATACCATGGGTAGTTTTCCTTGATCATAAACAATTTCTCTACCAGAGATTCTTCTTGAATAGGAATCTTATATTGAACCATAAGCCTTGACTCTTCAATTCTTGAAAAGTGATCCACAACCATATTCTTGCTCCCCTTTTTGTCCATAAATTTCCAATTAAATTCCTATAAAATAAGTATCTACCTTAGTAATCTAGGCTTAGAATCTTATTTTGAAAACAAATACTTTAAGGTAGAATGATCGGTATGATAACTGGACAATAGTTTTAGACCCAATCAAATGGGAACGAAACTTGTCAAATGCAAATACTATAGCAAGTAATTCTTTTTCAATTGTTGAATAATTTTCTTGGGGTTCATTTAAAGTCTTACTTGCATAATAAATGGCATGAAAATCTTGTTAACTTTTTTTACATAAACTAGCCCCATAATCACTAGCATCGCACATTAATTCAAAGGGTAATGACTAATTCAAAGCAACAATGATCAGTGTGGACAGAAACATGTTTCAATGATGGGGGTAATTTTTTTAATGATTTCTACTTTACTCTATCAACCTCTATCCTATTTGATGACATCTTATGTCCCAACACTATACCCTCTTGTACCATGAAATGACACTTCTCCCAATTAAGAGTCAAATTGGCCTTTTCACTGCGACACATCACATTTGTCAAGTTTAGTAAGTTATCATCAAAAGAAGTTCCAAACTCTAAAATCTTCCATAAACAGCTTAATGCATTTTTCTGCCGTATCATGAAAAAATGGCAAACATGCATATTTGAAATGTGTTTGCAGCATTACACAACCCAAAAGACATTTGCCTATATGCAAAGATTCCATAAGGGTATTAATATTTTCTCTTTATATTCTCGAGATATTACTAATTGGAAATACCTGGAATAGCCATCAAGAAAACAACAATAAGCAAAGCTTGTTAACCTTTCTAACATTTGGTTAATAAAGGGATGAGAAGTGATTTTTTTGGGTTGTCCAATTCAACTTCCTAAAATCTATGTTAACCCTTCACCCAGTAACCAACCTAGATCGAAGAAGTTTATTTGTCACTAAGTACTACAATAAAACCACCACTCTTTTGAACAACTTGGGTTGAACTTACCTATTCACTATCGCTAACTGGGTAGATAATACCGGCATCAAGTAATTTCATGATTTCTTTTCTAACAACCTTTTTCAATGTTGGATTTAATCTTCTTTAAGGTTGTGTAATTAGCTTATGTCCTTCATTCATGAGAATTTCATGATAATACATACAGTTGGGCCAATGCCTTTTATGCAATCAACACTCCAAGTTGTGGCACTACGATTCACTTTGAGCACAAGAATCAATCTTTCTAATTGCTCACAAGTCAATTATGCATTCATAATAATAGGAAAAGTTTCATGATAACCAAGATATACATATTGTAAATGCGAGAGTAAGGGTTCAAGTTCAACCTTGGGGGGTTTATTGTTAAGAAACCCCTTTTACATTTATCCTCATTACCACTTTCATCCTCTTATGTTGAGACATTTTTTTTCTAGAAAATTCAAGAATTCTTCTGTTTGCTCATCATGATAATCAACTTTGGTTCAGCTCACAAGTGCCTTCTCCCATGGAGACTTAGTTAAATGGTACCAACAAAATTCATGAACCAATTCATCAATCACATTAATGCTCATTAGATCTTCATAGGCAGAGGGAAGTCTAAGTGAATCAAAGACATTAAAGATAGCAGCTTCATTATTTATTCTAAACTCTAACTTCCCTCTCTTGGATGTCTATAGAAGCACATTCAGTGGCTAAGAATGATCTTCCTAGTATGATGGGCATCTCTTTATCCTCTTTCATGTCCAACATTATGAAGTCTGTAGGAATGTATACTTTTGTCCACTTTGATGATGACACCTTCAACTATCCTCCTTGGAAATTTTGATTCTTTGATCTGCAAGTTACAAAAAGGCACTTGTAGGTATCAAATCCCTACCATTGAGTTTCTTGTAAACCGAAAAGATGACAAGATTAATCGAACCTTCTAAGTCACACAAAGCTCTTTTGAAATACATGCCCCTCAATGTCACAAGGTATTGTAAACGAGGCCAAATCTTTTAAATTTGGAGGTAACTTCTTTGTGATCAATGCATTAAACCTCTTCGTTAGACAAAGAATTTCATCCCCATTGAGCTTCTTCTTTGAATAAAGGACTTGATTCATGAATTTAGCATAACTCGATATATTTTCTAAGGTTTCCATAAATGGGATGTTGATCTCATCAAGCTTCTTGAACACTTCTAGGAATTTCTTGAACTTTTTAGCTTTCTCATTACCTTTCAATCTTTGTGGAAACGGAACCTTGACTTGCTTGGTTAATTCCATTAGTGGATCCTAGCCTTCATTGTCCTTCTTGGATTGGTTTTAATGTTTAGTGGGCTCATCAAGCATCTTTCCCTTACCCTTGGAAGACTCCCCATTTTCATTGTCAATTGTACCATAATCATTATTCAATGCCTCTTCATCCTTCTTGTTTATCAAAGATGAATCAACCCCAACTTTGTCATCCAAGCTTTTCCCACTCCTAAGCATGATTTCTTGAACATGTTCCCATACATAGCAATCTCTTAGATCTAGGAGAGTGCCTGTCACACCCCAAACTCGTACTTGCTAGGCATGTGTCATCCGCCATATCCATGAAACTGCACTCTCACAAATACAAGGTGTTTATCCTATATATTGACAAACCAAAAATATATATTACAATAGCGGAAGCAACTATCATATTTTAAATAATGATATAATTTTGTGCTGTACATAAAAATTTAGGAATCTAAATATACAACTAGCCACCCTAGCAAGATTCGATCCATAGCCTTCAATTTTCTTCCTCGTAGTGTCCGAACCAAACTCCATATACTTGATCGAATTCATTATGCTAGCATTAAATCCAACAACTGTAATATCTAATTAATCTACAGAAAGTATATATGATAAGGTGAGAGACAAATCACCCAATAGGTAGCACTTACCCTGTTGGATCGTGGAGTTATATATACTTATCTTTTAGAATCATTTCACACTATCAAATGCACATGCTTTTCATTTAAGTAGTCTTTTCAAATTGTGTACTATTGAAAATTCACGTAGTCAAGTAATTCAAATCACATCTTATAAACTTTAACCTTTTTGTCTATATTGTATTATACCAAATCACATATCATGTACGTTTCAAAAAATTTATAACAAGTCACAAAGTCATTTCAAATCACATATCAATTTATGGTCGTGACAGCTCAAAACACACCATCATCAGTGTACTCAGCCTAGTGATTAGACCTACTAGAAAAGGTATCAATATATTCCATAGCTCCTCTTAAACAGTCATGTACTGTAACTGTCATATACTGTAATTGTCATGTACCGTAACTGTCATGTATTGTATTTAGAACTATAATTCTTACCAACTATTTCATGTTCATTTAAAGCCCCAATCTATTGTTATTACCCATATAACACATATATATCAAGCAGATGAAAAATCATATAACTATCACATTTCTATAATTTACAAACCACGCAATCCACGTTTGTCATACATGATCCAAGTTTTTTTTGCAAAAATAATTCATTTAATAAAACACCTTTTCATAAATACAACATTGTGGAAACATGTACGTTCATAAATCATTTTATGAAATATATGAGTTCATAAAATAATATAGAAATATAAGGGTAAGAACCACTTACCTAAGTATGCAAATCAATGCCTTAATCCCGCATTGGCTACTCCTCAGTTCATTTTTGATGTTACTTATAAGAGGTTCGTGGTTCATTACTTAATTAGATTTAACATTGACTAATGATATTCTATAACTAATCTTCACATTACCAATCCACTTAGTCTATTATGCGTGAGACACACTAACTATAGTGTCATATACATTTTCATAGTGAAAAGTATTTTATGCACTACTATACTTTTATAAAGTTTTCTCATATTTACATATTTAGTTATAATATTTGAAGGATCCCCAGGACTTTATTTAGGTAAATTAAAGTATTTTGAGACAATTGCAAGCTTTGAAAATTTGTTGAAGGCCCTTTTCAAAACCTTCGAATGTTGGTGCAAATATTTAAGTATTTTTAAAAATATTTTTGGATATTTGGTACCTTTTAAATTTATTGGGGTCTCCATGTGATTTCTAAAACCTTTGGGGTGATTTGCTATTTCTCTTAAACTTTCAAGGGTCTCCTTGTAACTTCTAGAAACTTCTACGAGCCTACATAAAGTATTTTAAACTTTGATAAGGGTCATTCTGTAATTATTAGAGGCCCCTAAGGACTACTAACACCATTTTAAAATTGTCAGGGGTAATTATAATTCTCAGAAGTTAAAAATGACTTGATCTAACTCTTTTAAAAATGTTTTTAGATCTTACTATTAATAGTAATAACATTAGGGATTAAATTATAGTTTTAAAAAAATTCTTTTCAAGTCTTCTTCTTCCTCTCGTAACTTTCTTTCTCCAATTGTCATTGATGTCAAATCTTCCAGGCAACTCCAGCCAATTCAATCCCCAGCGACTACTTTTTCTTCCTCCTATGATCGGACAACTCCAGTCGTCTGGCTGTCTCTTTAATTTGCGACCAGGCTCAACTACTCTATTCTCGGTCGAAGGCGTTCTAACTTTGATCACCAACAATCAATCTCGAGTTGATGGATCTGGCCATGGATCTAAACAGATTTAGTCAAATCTCTCTCTTTTTACTTACTAAGGAGAATTAGTCAGAGTAGGCCAGCCGATCCCTCTTTTTCCGACCTACTGTCTGTCCGCTACTCAATTTTTATTTTTATTTTTATTTTTTAGACAAAATAGTATTCATATAAATAAAATCCATTGTCAACTTTATAAAGAAAAAAATTCTTTAACAAAAACTATGATCATGTAATCCTTAAATCTCCTAACCCAATATTTATCTAACTACCCGATTTAATCACCCAATTAATCTATTAACAATCTAAATAGCTAACCAAACCCCATAAGGATAATTATGTAAATTAATTAAATAACAAAAGACAAAAAATATTTAAAATAAAACTAACCTCCAAAGTCTGCAGACTTCCTCTTCTCCTAAACTGTGTAGTGTGGGGAAAAATTGTTTTAATACATACTTAAGTATTTATAGAGAAAAATACCTCCCAATTGCCGACATTTTCTTTCCCAAAATCATATGATTTATTTCCTAATTTCACTTATGTTAATCAATTAATTAATTCCTTAATTTTCTCTAATCATGAACCCTTGATTCCTCTAATTAGTAGAACAAATGAAATTTTCCTAACATGTGTTTGCAATTACCTTAATTTGGGCAAAATTCTTTGTGGGTATTATATTCTACCCTTCTTATAGAAGTTTTGTCCTCGAAACTTATGCACCTTGCTCGAACAAGTGTGGAAACTTCTTCTGGACTTTCTTTACAAGTTGCCATGTTGCCTCGCGTACTGTTTGGTTTGTCCATTGCACTTTCACGTATGGTATGTACTTCTTCGTAACTGTTGATTCTTCCAATACACAGTCCTGAGCAGAATCTCCTCATATGTCATATCACTTCTCACCTCTAGCGGTTGTGCCTTCAAGATGTGACTTGAATGGGGAACATACTTTCGCAGTTGTGACACATGGAAAATGTTGTGTATCCTCAACAATGCTGGCGGTAGAGCCAATTGATCATGGAAAATATTGTGTATCCTACTATTGTTTCGGTTTCGGTTCGATCAATTGTTTTTCTCCAACTTCGTCCCAGTACACAGATAAGCTACATTTCCTTCCATAAAGTGCCGCAATTTTCTTAAACGGAACCATGCCAATTGCACTATGATAACTACCGTTGTAAGAAAATTCCATCAACTTTAGCAATTTTTCCCAACTTTTCTTGAAGTCTAGCTCACATGTGCATCACAAGTCTTCAAGGGTTGGTATAGTTCTTTCAGACTGCCCATCCATTTGAGGGTGATAAGTAGTGCTCAGTCTCAATTCGGTACTTCAGTACCGATAGCTTCTTGGTATGTGGTCCAAAATCCTAAACTAAATCTTGGGTTTCTATCTGATACTATGCTTATCGGGACTCCACCTAGGCACACAACATTTTCGGCATACATCTCCACCAACTTTTCTATTGAGGCTCCATTTGTCATTGGCAACAAGTGTCCTGACTTAGTTAATCTATCCACAGTTACCCAAATAGTGTCATTATTTTCTCTTGTTCTAGGTAATTCGACCACAAAATCCATTGCGATATGTTCCCATTTCCATTGAGAAATCTCAAGTTGTTTGAGTAACCCAGCCGGTCTTTTAATTTATTGACCAGGTGTTCAACCTTTACTAGCTGACACACTAAACACCTAGCCACAAATTCTGCTACTTCATGTTTCGTTCAACTTCACCAATAATGTTGCTTTAAGCCCCTATACATCTTAGTTACTCCTGGATGAATCGAATATTTCAAATTATGAGCCTCCTCAAGTAACCTTAGTCTCAACTCATTGTCCTTAGGTACACATAATTGGCCTTTCATCCATAGACTTTTGTCCTCTTGCATTGAAATTCTTCGTATGGTTCTATTTTAATTTTCACTTTAATCTTATCTAGCTCCCGATCCTCTGCTTGTTTAATCCTTTCAAACAATGTTGGAGTTAAGGTCAAAGTAGCTCATATATTAGTAGTTCATAAGACATTTCTAAACCAACGGCATCCATTTGTCTTTCAAATTTGGATCCTTTAGTAGGTTTCTTTTCCTACTTAACGCATAAGCAACCTTACTTGCCTTACCAGGATGGTAATTTATGGTTAAATCATAATCTTTTAATAATAGACTATAACCATCTTCTTTGACACATGTTGAGTTCCTTTTGAGTGAATAAGTACTTCAAACTCTTGTGATCGGTGAACACCTTGTATTGCTCTCCATATAGGTAACGCCTTCAAATCTTAAGGGCAAAAACTACCGCAGCCAATTCTAAATCATGAATGAGGTAGTTCTCCCCACATGGCTTTAGTTTTCTTGAAGCATAGGCTATAAACTTCTCATTTTGCATCAGCATACACCCTAAACTATTCTTGGATACATCATCATAAATTACTCCAGTTCCTAATGGCTGGGTTAAAATAGATGTATAAACTAACTTTTCTTTTCACTCTTGGAAGCTCAACTCACAATCCAATGACCAAATAAACTTTGCTCGTTTGTGAATTAATTTACTTAATGGGATGGCAATCTTAGAAAATCTGATAAGCTCATGATTGTGCTATATTTTATGTGTCATTTATCACGTTTTTATGTGTTGTAAACAAGATTTGAGTTATTATTGAGCTTTGAATTTGGTTATTCTTAGTTTTTACAAGGTTAAAGTGAAAAAGATCTGAAAAAGATGAAAAGATGAAAGGAAATTCTAAGGGCAAAATGTGCATAAGTATGGAGCCATTCTCGATGTGGTTTCATATGATCAGCATAACTTTCAAGCCCAAACTCTGATTGATTTGATTTAAGATGCGTTGGAAAGTTAAGAAGGAGAATTACAACTTTCATGTTTTGCACTTTTCCAAATTCCAAGAGCATCACAGTTAAAATCGAAGCTGACAGTGAAGTGCAGCACACATGCGCTAGGGTTGAGCAATGCATGTGTGCTGTGTCCAGAGAGCAAAGTTTCAGAATTGTTCAGTGCGTACGTACGCTCAACACAGTTGGGTTACGTGATTTTTAAGTTTCGACAGATTTTTTCATCCGTAGGACTTTTTTTCAGCTGATTTCACGTTCTTATGTTAGGATAGGAATTGTAACCCTAGTATCCATTATAAATTCCCCATGTAGCATGGTCAGAAGAGAGTTGACACTTTTTATTCCTTGTTTTTGCTAGGGTTTCTAGCAAAAATTCTTGTTTATTCTTCCATGGTGCTTAGAGCCTGAAACCCTCTTCTTGGTCAAGAGAATTGAAGCCATGGTTGGTTCTACTATGTTGTGAGACCTTTTGTTCTTGACCTTATTCACTTTTATATCGTATTGATTATTTTTCTACGATTAATTTTATTGTTGTCCTTTTTAACTTGCTATTGCTGCCAAATACTGAGTTATTGGAATTAATCTACAACTAGATTGTTTTAACCACGTATGCTTAATTCAATCTGTGAAGCAACTAAGTTTGATAATTGTTCAATTAGCATTACTGAATTTAGGAAAAATAATTAACTAATTGGCATAACCGTGTGTGTTTATGTTTAATTAGTTTAGTTGTTCTTGTTGATTTTAATGCTTCTATAATTAATCTTTGGTGCGTGCCTGGGTTAAATTAATAGTTAGTGTTAAATAGATCATGTGTTGAAAATTAGCCAACTTTGAGGAAGAAATAAGAATCAACATTAAATTAGAATCGGGTTAATTCTTCAATTAGTGTTTGGTGTAAAACTTGGATCATCCTTGTTGTCAGGCATCGACTAGTAAAATTTTTATGGTGGATATGACCAAAACCAAGATTCTTCTCAAATTGAATTCTCTTTAGTTTACTTTCTTGCCTTAGTTTTTAGATTAAAAGTATTCAAAACCCCTTTTTCTTTCGAGCACAAGAATAAATGCCGTTCTCTGTAGAACAACTTGGATTCACTACTACTACTCGAATTCAATAACATGAGCTAAATATCCCATACATTCTTTCCTAAGGGCCATGTAAGATTGCATGACCGATATTACGAGCCTCTTATATTTTTGACTGCCTTCTATATCCCATGATAAACAAGTTCTCCATTGTGAGGGTCACAGAAAATTACTCTTTTTCCTCTATAATCTATTTGGGTAAAATTCCTAGACAACCAGTCCGTGCCCAAATTACATCGAACCCACTCAGCAATACTTATTTGAACTAAATTCACCTTTGTTTACCTTTTACCTCCACTGTACATTCATAAATCTTTCATATGAAACCAAGATCCTTTGTCCTGGAGCCAACACTCGATAAGGATTATGTAACCATGCTGGTTGAGTGTGCAATGCTTTCACAAACTTTTTAGTGACAAAAGAATGACTTACACCACAATCAAACAACACATAAGTAGGTGTGGAATTTATTAGTAGCGCACCTATCATTACATCGTCCAAAGCTTCTGCCTCATATTCTATCATCGCATGTACCCTAGCATTGGCCTTTGGTTTTGGTTCAGCTACTTTAGCCACATCTCCCTTTTCCTGAGGGCATTCATTCATTAGGTGTCCATGCTGACCACACACGAAACATGCTCTTGCCTTCAGTCGGTACTCGTCGATGTGACGTCTATGGTAGAAGTTGCACTCAGGCACATTCCTATTTTCGTCAATTCTAATTGGTGGTGGTGGCGGTCCTTGCCTTCTCTTGACTAACGTCACTTTTATTACCTTACCACCAACCAGAATGCTTGGAAACCTGGTCTCCTCAAAATGGTTCGAGACCTCTTGCCCTTATTTTCTTTACAATCCATCTTAATGTCAGCCTTAGCCCTAACGTATGCATTGAATAGTTTATCAAAGTTAAAGGTACTGGCACTCGACATCCAAGTTTGTATTTGGCTACTGACTTTTCTTGTGAATTTCACTACTTTAAGTTCTTCACTAGCCATAGTTTTAGGTACAAATCGTCCCAATATGGTGAACTTATTGGCATATTCTACTGTAGACATACTGGGGGTCTATTTGAGGGATTCAAACTCTTCAATCCTTTGTAGACAAATTGCAGCAGGAAAGAAGTGTTTCGAAAAGGCTGCCTTAAATTTCTCCTAGGTGAGCAAGGGTGGGGTAAAGGTTTGGATAGTTGTCTACCATTTTTCTGCTTCTCCAACTAGGAAGGGTTTAAGAATCTCATGCTTCACTTCCTCTAGTACTTTGAGCAACAAGAAGTTATTTTCTATTTCCCCAACCACTTTTCAGCCTTTTTTTTGTCCATCTGCTCGTCAAAGGTGGCCACTTGCACTCTCTTCAAGTGTTCGTAGTAAGTCTGGGCACCATTATACCTTTGCATATTATCTAATGGCACGTGACTTTGGCCTTGATTTTGTCCTTGGATAGCTTGTGTTATAGTAGTTACTGTGGTGATAAACTCAGTAGGAACAATCACCGGAGCTGGGTTGTCCTCTATTCTTGTCCTGTTATTCGCATGTCTAGAACCTCTCTCTCTCCCTGGGTATTCCTCGTGCCAATGACGCTATCACTAGTGTTATTTCTGTTGGCATTTCTGGTTGTAGTTCACGGTGCCATCTCCTATTTCAGTGATCAAAGATAAAATTTTCATAACTTTTACTAATGGTAAAAATAATAAGAGATAGCATGGCGTGTGTCTGTGTGTGTATATATTGCTTTTTAAGATATCATTAATAATCGATAGTTTCATTTATAATTGTAATTATTTCCAATGGAAACACAAAATGATACTAGAGTTTAAACTTTTCTACCACCTAAAAGTTGTTCCAACAAAAGCATGGTGTTTAACATTTATTTAAATATAACTAGAAAAGCTACTATTGATCCCGGCATAGTAAGGTTCTCATTATTTAGTCCAACTTAACCTTTATGTTTCCACCTAAAGATAGTCCCATTGTCATCTTCTACCAATCATCCTCGATGCCTTCCACAAGGTCTTCTTCGGGGTCCTCCTCAAGGTTGTCCTCAAGATCTTTTCATGATTGATCACAGGTTTATTGTTAATCATAGGGACGTGAGCCTCCACTCAATTTATTATTTGGTACAAGGCCTCTTCCATTTGGAACAGCTGATCACTAACAACCTTTAGTCACTTACCAAACTTGTTCCTTTCTTCAGCTATATCCTTTAGAATCTTGAGTTCTCTTATTTCTTCTGCGCTTCTATTCAGTATTTTGTCGTTTTCCCTTTCAAGCGCCTCTTTTTTGCTAACCCCTCTTAAGTACTTCTAGCATTTGGTGAAAGGGTGCATAGGATCTCCACCGTTAAAGCCTTGACTTGCCATAGCCTACACCAAGGCAATCATTATATTACTACGGTATAGCTGCTCTAAAATCCTTTTAAGTAAATTTTTAAATTTCTTGATCACAATTTTTACTGTTATAACTAATACCCCTGGATGATCCACAAACCATATTTTTAGTACAGTATGCTGGAAACAGAGCTTTCGGATGCAGTACAACGTCTGAATAGTACTATATTTCTCAGAAGAACAGGATCGTCCGATAGAGATTACAACGGACGCAATTCACTGTCCGAACAAATAGACAGAAAACAATTTTTTCATGCACCTACAACAGATGCACAGGCGTGTCCGAAAGAATATTCCTTAGACATATTTTTTCATCCGAAAGAGTGGAGCAGAATCAAGAATTTAAAGCTCTACAACGGATACATCCAACCGTACGAAAGAAGTTTACATCGGACGAAGAAGTAACTGCCTGAAGAGATAAATTCCCTGATAAAGCATTCAACCTCTCAAATAAGATATACCATCTGAATTATGATAGGACGCTGTTGGACGCACAACAAAAACATCGGATGTCCGAAACCCATAATGGCTAGTTTTTGTGCATTTATTATTGAGCCGTTGGAAGGTGGTTACAACCCAATTTATTGCTCCTATAAATACCAACTCTGATGATATTGTAAAACGCATCTTACACATTGAATACAAGCAAGAAGGAAAAGCAATTTGAGTGTAAATTAGCTATTGAGCAAAATTGTATTAGTGTGTACTTTAGAAGTGCTATTCAAAATATTGACTGGAGTGATAATCTTGTACAAAACTGAGGTTGAGAGTAAAATCCTTAGCTCAACTAAAGAGAATTAGTGTGAGTAAGGATTGTCCTACTTTATGTACACTAGAGATTATTGGCTCACCATATTTGAGGAGCATTCTAGTGGATGAACACTTCAAATTTGGTAGCTTGGAAGTGTGTTGTTTATTTAATCTCTTTCTTTACCTTACCTATACTTCTTAAGTTTAATTATTTTTATCTCTATCAATCTACTTGTTAGTGCAAAAGATTTAATAAGTGCATATTTTGCAAAATAATTTTCTTTAAGAAACCTAATTCACCCCCTCTTAGGTTATTTTGGGACCAACAATTGGTATCAGAGCATTGGTTTCTTTATTGTGCTTAGACTGCATTTGATTAAGGATCCATTATGGCAACCAATAATGCTTTATTCTTTGAGGGTCAATCTATCACAAGGCCCCCTATGTTTAATGGGATAAACTTTATTAGTTAGAAAGATAAAATGAAAATATTTTTGCAATCCATTGATATTGACTTGTGGTATGTTGTAAATGAAGGTCCTTTGAAACAACCATCATTGATGATCACACAAATAGAAGAAGAGAAAAGACAAGGGATGACCTCACTCCACAAGACAAGGAAAACTTGACCTTAAATGTGAAAGCTATGAATGTACTAGACAACAAGAGTGCCTTGGATGTCAACGAGTCAACTCGAGTCAAACGATGTTCAAGAACAAAAGAAATCCTTACTTGTTGCCAAGTATGAGTCCTTCAAGATGGAGCCACATGAAAATATTGATAAATGTATTGTAGATTCAATGATATAATCAAGGATCTTGAAGCCTTGGGAAAAAAAATACTCCTTAGGTGAGAAAAATAGAAAAATCTTGAATGCTCTATCCAAAGAGTGGGAGGCCAAAACAATCACTGTAGAGGAAGCAAAAAACTTAAATTCCTTGCCGATTGAGTCTTTAATCAACTCTCTTACGTCCTATGAATTGAACCTAAAGGCTAAAGTAGTGGATGATGAAGAAGCAAGACCAAAGAGGAGCATTGCATTGAGGACTTCTCAAGAAGAAGATGAAAATGCTTCCATCAACCTAGAAAACGAAGATCTTGATAAAGGAGATCTTGCACTCATCACCAAATGATTTCTCAAACACTATATCAATAGAAGGAGAATGAGAAGATAGGTGGAGCTATCAACTCAAATAATTTCAAAGGGAAGACCAAGCTAGAAATGAAAAAGCAAAATGAAAGATGCATTGAATGCGGTCAACCCGGAAATTTTGCAAATGAGTGTCCTTCCAAGAAGAAAAAGGAAGGAAGAAAGTCCCGCTTCAACAATTTTCGAATCAATGGGATGATTGCAACTCCGAAGGAGAAGTTGAAAAAGAAATGGAGACAGCACAAATGGCATTTATGACTATTGGTGATGATGAGGTAACTTCTAACTACGATTCTAATGATGAAAATGATGACAATGATCTTGAAGCTTTCATTTTAAAATTTCATGATAGCTTAAAGGAATCATATGCTAGAAATAAGAAATTAATAAAGAAATCAAATGCTTTATTCAATGCTAACTCTAAACTTGTGAATGAAAATAATATGTTATAACAAGAAAATAGTGATTTGAAGAAAAGAATGCATGTGAAAACAAGGATCAAAGAAGAACAAGCCTCCTTGAAAATAAATATTGGATGACTTGAATATTCTCTTGCATAGAAAAAAGAAAAATATTATTGATATGAAAAAGAATAGAAATGTTTTGATCAACAAGAACTTTGTCACCTTTAGAAGGAATGACTTATGCTTTGTAAAATCAAAATCATCTTTATATGGAAATAAAAATGTTATTTGTAATTATTGTCAACAACATGGACATGTGAAAAATAATTTCTATGTCAAGAGAAATGAAAAACTTTGTATTAACACCGCATGGATTTGTAGTCATTTTACTAACTCTTATGGACCCAAGAAAATGTGGGTACCAAAAGTTATCACTTAATTTCTTGTGTAGGAAATGAATATCACCAAGGATACCAAATGGTTCCTAGACAGTGGGTGCTCAAGACATATGATGGGTGATGCATCTATCTTCACCAAACTCATATCCAAAAGTAGTGGAAAGGTGATGTTCGGGGACAATATGAAAGCAAAATCAATTGGGCTTGGTGATGTAGGTAAAAATAGATATGAGACCTTGAATAAAAATGTGCTTCTTGTTGATAATTTGAGTTGCAATCTATTGAGTGTGAGTCAACTATGTAATAAAAATCTATATGTAATTTTTACCAAACGCGAATGTCTTATTCTTAATAATAATTATGTTGTTTTATTTAAAGGTACTAGGCACAATTATGTTTATGTGATTCATCTTGATAATATTAGTAGTAGCAATGTAAAATGCCTAACCGCTTCTATAGATGATCCTTGGCTTTGGCATAGAACGCTTTGTCATTTCAACAAGGATTTAATCGAAAACCTTGCCAAGAAAGAATTGGTGAGAGGATTGCCAAAATTGAAGGTTTTGAAAAACAAAATTTTTGATGCATGTCAATTTGGTAAACAAGATAAAATATCTTTTAAGCCAACAAATTGTGTTTCACTTCCAAACCCTTAGAATTATTACACTTGGACTTGTTTGGTCCAACTCATCCATGCAAGTCTAGGTGGTTGTAAATATTCTTTTGTGAGAGTTGTGTTGTTGATGATTATTCTAGGTATACTTGGGTGCTATTTTTTCCTCACAAAAATGATGCCTTTGAAAATTTTGTGAAAGTTTTTTCCAAAATTCAAAATTTGTTGAATTTAAAAATCATCCGTTTGAGAAGTGAAAATGGTGCTGAGTTTAAATTTGGAGGTTTTCTTGAATTTTGTGATCACAATGGTATTTCACATGAATTTTTGGTTGTTAGAGTGCCTCAACAAAATGGTGTTGTTGAAAGAAAAAATAGAACACTTCAAGAGGCGGCTAGAAGTAAGATTTGTGAATGTGATTTACCAAAATATTTTTGGGCCGAAGCCGTTAACACGGCTTGTTATGTTATGAATTGCATTTTTTAAGGCCTATTTTAAATAAAACACCTTATGAACTCTTGTTTTGTAAAAACCCGTTGTAAGCTATTTCAAAGTTTTTGGTTGTAAATGCTTTATTTTAAAAATCAAAGAAAATCTTGGAAAATTTGACAAAAAATTCGGATGAAGGAATATTTTCTAGGATATTCTAGTGACAAGAAAGCATACCGAGTATACAATAGAAGAACTCTTTTAATTGAAGAAGTTGTGCATGTTACATTTGATGAAACTAATGATGTCATTTCCAAGAATGTATGTGAAGATGACGATGTAAGTATTCAAAAGGAGCTCGAAAAGCTCACTATTCATGAAGAACATCATGACATCACGTCAAACAATGAGGACAACACCCATCACTTGGATGAAGAAGGAGAGAAGAACGAAGATACTCCAAAAGATCTTCCAAGAGCATGGAGATTTGTTTCTAGTCACCCTTAAGATTTGATCATCGGTGATCCATCAGATGGGGTAAAAACTCGATCTCATAAATCTTTGAATAGTAATTGTGCATTACTTTCGCATATTGAAACTAAACGTGTGAATGATGCAATGAATGACAAATCTTGGGTCCTTGCTATGATAGCTGAACTTAGCTAATTTGAGAAAAACAATGTATGGACCTTAGTTGAAAGACCATCTATTCATCTCGTAATCGGAACAAAATGGGTTTTTAGAAACACATTAAATGATAAAGGTGAAATCATTGGGAACAAAGCTAGACTTGTTGCAAAGGGTTATGCTCAAGCAGAAGGCATCGATTTTAATCAAACTTTTGCACCCGTTGCTTGTTTAAAATCCATTCGCATGTTTCTTGCATATGCATGCTTTAACAATTTCAAATTATTCCAAATGGACGTCAAAAGTGTATTTTTAAATGGCTTTATTGATTAAGAAGTTTTCGTTGAACAAACCCCTAGTTTTGAAAACAAAAATTTCCAAATCATGTTTTCAAATTTTCTAAAGCTTTGTATGGTTTGAAACAAGCTCCCAGAGCTTAGTATAATAGGCTAAGTGATTTTTTGATTGAAAATGGTTTTAAAAGAGGTGTTGTTGATACCACTCTCTTTACCAAAACTAATTCTAATGATTTGTTAATTGTTCAAATTTATGTTGATGACATTATTTTTGGAGCAACTGTGAATGAAAGCTTGTGCAAGGAATTCTCGTACTTGATGCAAAAAGAATTTGAAATGAGTATGATGGAAAAATTATAATTCTTCCTTGGACTCCAAGTTCATCAAATGAAAGAAGGAACGTTCATTACACAAATCAAGAACACAAAGGAGCTACTTAAGCGATTTGGAATGGAAGATTGCAAACAAGTTGGGACACCAATGTGCACCTCAACCAAACTAGACAAAGATGAAGAAGGTAATAGGTTGATGAAAAACACTATAGAGGTATGTCAAAATCCTACTTTACTTAACAGCTAGTAGACTGGAAATTATGTTTGCTGTTTGTCTGTGTCCTAGATTTCAATATTATCCTAAAGAATCACACTAACTGTTGTAAAAAGAATTTTCAGATATTTAAAGGGTACAATGAATTTTGGTCTTTGGTATCCAAACCCTCATCTTTTGATCTAATTAGTTACTCTGATACTGACTTTGTTGGTTGTAAAATTCATAGAAAAAGTACTATACATAGTGGTATGTGTCACTTCTTGGGTAACTGTCTAGTGTCATGGTTTAGCAAGAAACAAAAATTTATTTCACTTTCTATAGCAGAAGCCGAATACACTGCAACTGAAAACCGTTGTGCTCAACTTCTATGGATGAAACATACAGTAAAAGATGTCATACATTAAAAGACTTTGGTGTCATTTTTGATTGTGTGCATATAAGATGTGATAACACCAGTGCAATTAATCTCACAAAAAATCCTGTCATGTACTCTAGAACGAAACACATCGATGACAAGCACCATTTTATTAGAGATCTTGTATGCAAAAAGAAAATTTGTGTTGTATTTGTATACAAAAGATCTACTTGCTGATATTTTCACTAAACCTTTGGCTTTAGATCGTTTTGAATATCTCAAAACTCATTTGGGCATCATTAATTTCACATCTATATAAACTTAGAGTTCGGACACACATGACTATCCAAACCATACATTCTATCGGATGCTCTTGAACGTCCGAAACCCGATCCTCTCTGTCTCGGACGCTTATAATCGTCCGAAGTCTCCTTTCTTTTTTATTTTATTTTATAAACTCTCTGCAATTCCCACGGATGCTTATTATTGTCCGAAACTTTCTCGGACGTACAGTGCAGAGCTTCAGCCGTCCATTCATCTACGTTCGGATGAACTATCGGACGCATACAAATCGTTCGGCCGTCCGAACGATTGCTTTTCCCGTTTAAAACTCTTCATTTTCCTCTTATCAAACATTTCCCATCCTCCGAACCCTAGCTCTAGCGAAATTTGTTCCCTCTCAAAATTCTCTCAACCCACTCCTTCTCATGTCAAATTGATTTGGAAATCCTCATTTCAAAACCCTCCCTCATTTCCATTGAACTTTATTTCACCTTTCTACCATTTCCATTCTTACAATTTTTTCACAAATATCCTCAATCCCACTTTTCCCCATTTCTTCTTCTTCTTCTTCTTCTTCAAATTACAATGGTTCGATCTCGAGACAGTTCTCCAACAACTAGCCCTCCGGTCTGCTCGTGGACGTAAATCAAAGGGGAAGGCACCGGTACAAGGGCAATTATCTACAAATCCTCAATCCTCTGATGACCCTTCTCTACCCAAATTCATTGATGCCAAGGCATCTGAGCGGTACACTTCTCTTCTTAGCAAGTCCATCATTGTGCAAAGACCTATTTCCCAAGGCCTGTTTGATGAATTTAATTTGCCGATTGTGAAAACTTGCTTTGAAAATCAAAATTTGGGTCATTTGATACACATTGATTTACTAGTCTATCATGCTATGGTACTCCAATTCACTGCAAATCTTAGGAAAGATCCCACTATTCGCATATTGATATCTGGTGTGAATAACAAAAATCTTGAGATTTCATCCAATGTCATCAAATCTGTTTTTGAATATGAGGTTCCCTCGCCTAATGATGTCTCTTATTTTTTCTCATTGGATAAATGGCCTGTTTAGACACTCATTTTGACATCGATAAGGTTCAAGCAATTTTTAATGTCAATTTTAAACAGGTGTTGTGTTCAGAAGCCAAAACTACTTTGCTTACTCCTGAACTTAACATTCTCTACACATTAGTCACTAATTTATTGTTGCCAACTGATGGGCATCGCACTGACCCCAGTAAAATGCAGCTCTATTTATTTTACTGTGTTTTTACAAGCATTCCACTGGACTTTGGTTATCTCTTCTGTTCATTATGGGAACTTTTCTTAACTGATACTCGTCGCAACATACCTTTTGGAAAATTTCTTACAACAATTTTCGATCATTTTGACATTCCTTTTACTAGAAAAAAACAATATCCCTCTTACTTTAACAAAGCATATATTGAACGTAAGGGTTTGAGATTTTTTAACGACCAATGGTTTACAAAACCATCTTATGAAATTGAGAAGATTTCTCAAGCTTCTATCTTCGGCTGAGCACTTTCTCATTCCCCTCCTCCTCAAACAGATCCACCTTCTCATGATCCACATACCTCTTGTTCCGAACCTTCCATTTCTCATATTTGCAGCCTTATCAATGATTCTTTGAGCTATCAAATGATCTCTTTTTAGCGTCGCACCAATCGTAAATTGAAACGTCTTGAAACTCGTCAAACAATTCTTCAAGAGGTGCTTAGCTTGGGCATGTCTGCTTCCACTCAAGTCCAGTTTGCCAATATCCAGTCCCAGTGCACACTCAAATCTTCTTCTAAAAGCGATGACAATGGCACAAATGATAATGATCATTCCATTCCTGAGGAGAACGATTGTGAGGACCCTATTGGCACCACCAATCTTGCCAAATCCATTGCTCCTGGTGCTGATGATGACGAGGACGAGGACGTTGATGACACTTTTAACTATATCATGCAACGATGAGATACTGATGCTCATGACAGTGAAGCTACTGATGACGATGTACCCATCAAGAAACGCAAGCTTGAAGAATGCTCCAAGAAGAAAAATGACTCAACTTAGTTTTTTTTGTTTATTCGTACTTCCTATTTGTACTTCTTATTTAGTTTTACTTGTTTATTTGGTTGACATCAGTTGTTAATTTGTACCTCTTACCTGATTTGGTTCAATGATCTGGTTTGCTTTTATTTTCCACTGCATACATGAGGGAGAGCTTATTTTGATGATGTCAAAATGGGGAGTAAGAACTTGTATCTATTAAATAATTGTATCTATTGTTTGTATTTGTTGATTCATGATTTGTCATAATAAAAAAGAGGGAGATTGATGATCCACAAACCTTATTTTCATGATGACATATGGATTTACCTCTTAAACCAAGCTATACAAGTCTACTATTTTATTTGTTGGAAACAGAGCTTTCGGACGTAGTACAACGTCCGAACAGTACTACATTTCTTGGACAAACAGGATTGTCCGATAGAGATTACAACGGATGCAATTCATTGTCCGAACGAATAAACAGAGAACAAAATTTTCATGCACCTACAACGGATGCACAGGTGCGTCTGAAAGAATATTCCTTGGACGTATTTTTCTGTCTGAAAGAGTGAAGAAAAATCAAGAATTTAAAGCTCTACATAAGGACATATCCAACCGTTCCAAAGAAGTTTATCGAACGAAGAAGACTGTTCGAAGAGATAAATTCCCGAATAAAGCATTAAATCTCTCGGACGAGATATACCATCCGAATTATGATCGGACACTGGGTTGGATGCACAACAAAAACATCGGACGTCCGAAACCCATAACGGCTAGTTTTTGAGCATTTATTATTGAGCCATTGGAAGGTGGTTACAACCCTATTTATTGCTCCAATAAAAACCAACTCTGATGATATTGTAAAATGCATCGTACACATTGAATCCAAGCAAGAAGAAAAGCAATTTGAGTGTCAATTAGCTATTGAGCAAAATTGTATTAGTGTGTACTTTAGAAGTTCTATTCAAAATATTGAGTGGAGTGATAATCTTGTACAAAACTGAGGTTGAGAGTAAAATCCTTGACTCAACTAAAGAGAATTAGTGTGAGCAAGGATTGTCCTACTTTGTGTACACTTGATATTATTGGCTCACCATATTTGAGGCAGCATTCTAGTGGATGAACACTTCAAACTTGGTAGCTTGGAAGTGTTGTTTGTTTAATCTCTTTCTTTACCTTACCTATACTTCTTAAGTTTAATTATTTTTATCTCCATCAATCTACTTGTTGGTGCAAAAGATTTAATAAGTGCTTATTTTGCAAAGTAATTTTCTTTAAGAAACCTAATTCACCCCCCTCTTAGATTTTTTTGAGACCAACACCTCTCATATGGTATGGACCTAACCAAAACTTTGATACCACTATAACGATCCAGACCCGCACTTGCCAGGCATGTGCCATCTACCGTATTTGGAAAATTGTACTGTCATGAATACGAGGTATCTATCCTATATATTGACAAACCAAAAATATATATTACAATAGCGGAAGCAACTCTCTTCAAATAATAATATAACTTTGTGCAGTACATAACAATTTAGGAATCTAAAAGTACAACTAACTACCTTAGCAAGATACAATGTATAGCCTTCAATTTTCTTCCTCAAAGAATGCTTTGTCTGAATCGAACTCCATATACTCGATCGCATCCGTTATGCTAGCATTAAATCTAACAACTATAATCTCTAATTAATCTGTAAAAAGTATTTATGATGGAGTGAGTAACAAGTCACCCAATAGGTAGCACTTACACCCTACTGGATCATGGAGTTAAATATACATATATTTCAAAATCATTTCACACTATCACATGCACATGCTTTTCATTTTAACAATATTTTCAAATCATGTGCTCGCATAGTCAAGTAATTCAAATCTTATCTTGTAAACTGTAACCTTTTTGTCTATACTATATTTTATCAAATCACAAATCATGTACTCTTTAGAAAATATATAACAAGTCACAAAGTCATTTTCAAATCATGTATCAATTTATGGTGGCCCAAAACAAAACACACCGTCATCAGTACTAAGGACTCAGCCTAGTGATTAGCCCATTAGAAAGGATGTCAAGAAATTTTGTCATTTCTCTTAACCTGTCATGTACTGTAACTAACATTTGACGATTGTACTATCATGTACTGTAACTGTCACGTACCGTATTCAGTACTATAATCCCTACCAAATATTTCATGTTCGTTTAAAGGCAGAACATCTTGTTATTACCCATACAACACATACATGTCAAGAATATGAAAAATCATATAACTATCGCATTTCCATAATTTAAAAATTATACAATCCACGTAGTCATACATGATTCAAATTTTTATAGCAAAAATAATTCATTTAATAAAACATTTTTGCTAAATACATTTTCTGAAAACATGTAAGTTCTTAAATCCTTTTAAAAAATATATGAGGTCATAAAATAATTTAAAAATATATGAGTTCATACAAGGGTAAGAACCACCTACCTTAGTATGCAAATAAATGCCATAATCTCACGTTGGCTCCTCCATGGTTTTGATGATACCTATAAGAGGTGCATTGTAATTACTTAATTAGATTGACTATTGACTAATGATATTCTATAACTAATCTTCCCATTAATCCCCGCCTATCCAACTTAGTCTATTATACGTGAGACACACTAACTATAGTTTCATATACATTTTCATAGTGAAAAGTATTTTATGCACTACTATACTTTTATAAAGTTGTCTCATATTTGCATACTTAGTTATAATATTTGAAGGATCCCCAGAACTTTATTTGGGTAAATTAAAGTATTTTGAAACAATTGCAAGCTTCAAAAATTTGTTAAAGACCTCTTTTGAAACCTTAGAAAGTTGGTGCGGATATTTAAGAATTTTTAAAAATATTTGAGGATATTTTGGTACCTTGTAAAATTTATTGTTGTCTCCACATAGTTTCTAAAACCTTTGGGGTCATTTGCTAGTTCTCTTAAACTTTCAGATGTGTCCTTATAACTTCCAGAAATTTTTGAGAGTCTATGTAAAATATTTGCAATTGTAAAAGTCATTTTGTAATTATTAAAGGCCCCCAAAGACTACTAACACCATTTTAAAATCGTTCGGAGCTAATTATAATTCTCAAAAGTTAAAAAGAGTCGAGACTTGATCTGACTCTTTTTAAAATGTTTTTGGGTCTTACTATTAATATTAACAACATCAGGGATTAAGTTACAGTTTTGGAAAAATTCTTCTCAAGCCCTCTTCTTCCTCTCTTAACTTTCTTTCTCCAACTGCCACTGATGTCAAATCTTCCAAGCAACTTTGGCCAATTCGACCCAAACGGGCGACTACCTTTTCTTCCTCTAACGTTCAGACGGCTCAAACCATCCAGTTGTCTCTTTAGTTTGCAACAAGGCCACGACTGTCCTATTCCTGGTGAATAGTGATCAAACTCCAATAACCATCAATCAACCTCGAGATTGACAGATTTGGCCCTGGATCTAGACCGCTCCGGTCAGATCCCTCTCTTTTACTTACTGGAGGTGAATTAGTTAGAGTAGGTCGACTGATCCCCATTTCTCCAGCCACTATATTAGCGCCACTCTATTTTTATTTTTATTTTTATTTTTTTACTTTTTAGATAGAATAGTATTAATATTTTGTAAATTAACAGGCTTTTCTAGAAAATAAAATCCATTGTGAACTTTATAAAGTACAAAAAAAAAATTCTTTAACAGAAACTATGACCATTTAATCTTTAAATCTCCTAGCCGAATATAGTTATCTAACTACCTAATTTAACTACCCAATTAATCTACTAACAATTTAAATAACTAACTAAATCCCAAAAGAATAATTAGTAAATTAATTAAATAACAAAATGCAAAAAATATTTAAAATAAAACTAACCTCCAAAGTCAGTAGAATTCCTCTTCTTCTACATCGTGTAGCGTAGGGAAAAATTGTTTTAATACGATTACTTAAGTATTTATTGAGAGAAAGAGTTCCTAATTTCCTACATTTTCTTTCCAAAAATCTATGATTTCTTTCCTATTTTCACTTATGTTAATCAATTAATTAATTCCTTAATTTCCTCTAATCACGAAATCCCTTGATTCCTTCAATTAGTAGACTTTTCCTAATAAGTGTTTTCAATCAGCTTAATTTGGCCAAAAATATTTAAGATAAGCTAGTGTGTTTTACAGTGTCATTTGGGAACCTTTCAGATACTTGTCTAACCACTTGACCCAATTCTGTCTCCAAATTTATAATGGAAGCACCTTGATTTCTTGCAAATAGCCTCATGGTCTCTCCTAAGTTTTTCATCCTCCCTTCTAAAAGCTTTACCCTCTCTTCTAGCCATCTTACTTTCCCTTTTTGTCATTTCACTTTCTCTTCTAAATGCCTCAAGCTCCCTTTTAGTTTCTGCAAGTTGAGCATAAACATCTTCCGTACCCCTTAGAAGAAGTGAACACTCATTAATGGTTGTTGATTACAGGAAGGTTGGGGTTGATAAGAGGAGCTAGCTTGTGAATTTTTAAAGTTAGATCGGAAAAGTCTTTGGTGCAATGGTTGGTATGATCTAGATGAGGAGGCTTGGTTATGGTAATTGGACTGATGGCCATTTTGAGATGATTGAGCACCCCATGAGAAGTTGAGGTGGTTCCTTCAAGATGGATTATAAGTGTTTCCATGTGTGTGACATTTGGTTGGGGTCTCGATTAATGAGGTTGGTTCCCTACATAATTCACTTGTTCTTGATGTATTAAAGTCCCCCATTATCAACCAGGAAAGGTATGCGTACCATTCCAAACCCCTGGTCCACTACTTTATTACTTTTGTGTCTCAAATAGTGAATTATGTAGGGAACCAACCTCATTAATCGAGACCCCAACCAAATGTACATGGAAACACTTATAATCCATCTTGAAACGAACATGACAATTACATTTATTTCTAAGATTATATTTACAACACCATGATCCCACATAATTTAATTGCTCGTTTTGCAATGAAGGGCCTTCAATTATACATTGACCATTTTGATGGTCAACAAAAGTCACAAAAGTAGTGGACCAGGGGTTTGGATTGGTACGACATTCACCTTCCCTGTGTTCTTCCAATGCTTTAGTGAGATTGACCATCATATTTGTAATAAATTTATTTTGGGCCAATATAGCATCAGAATGATCCAATTGAAGAACTTTTGTTTGACCTTGAGGTAGATTTGCTGTGCTCATGTTGTGCTTGTTGAGAAGGCACAACCAGCCCAAGTTGGTAGTAGTCGGAAGCCATAGTATTGAGCAAATATTGAGCTTTTCATGGTGTCTTAAAACAAAGTAACCCACTAGCTGAGACACGCACAATTGGTTTGACCTCTTGATAAAGCCCATTGTCGAACATTTGCACTTCTAACCAAAGTGATATGGAATTGTACGGGCCTCTTTTAAGCAACTCCTTGTATCTTTTCCATGCTTCTCCAATCCCTTTTTTGGCATCTTATTTAAATGTAGTGATTTTATTCGTAAGCCTTGCAGTTCTTGAAGGAATAAAATGCTTCGTTAGGAATTCTTGTGCAACTCATTCCATGTAGTGAATGTCCCTTAGTCATGGCTTTGCAACCATGCTTTGGCTCTATCTCTAAAGGAAATAGAAATACCTTCATTCTAACACAATCCGGATGTACTCTATTAAATTTGAAAATATCTAGCACCTCTTCAAAATTCATCAAAAGTGTGTGTAGAGGTCATTAATTTAACTACTCCCAAATGTTGCATGCACTTATAACATTTGTATGAGTGCCAGCTTGATCTCAAATTTTTTTGCATGAATAGAGGTTCTTGTTGTGCTTGAATTTGTACCATCAAAAGTTGGCATGGCATAGTTTCTCGTGGGTCTATCATTCCTATTCACACTATTTCCCCCATTTCCATTTCCAACCAAACCATTATTACCCATGCCTTATTCATTATTAAAATTTCTAAGGTTCTCATCATCCTCTTTTCTATTGTTATTATTATCTACCATTGTTATTTTCCCTTGTTCTTGTTGTAGTCTTTTCTCTTTCCGAATTTTGCTTAGTGTCTTTTTGAGCTCCCAATCAAGAGGTAGTAAGACCCCTTTCTCAAGAACCATAAACTGCAAGACAACAACCAAGAACAAGTCAAATATCAAAGGCAAGGCACCAAATACAATAGTCAACTATTGAGGAGAATTCACTTAGTACTTACTGAAGCAAAGTAAAATTAAATATTAAACAAAGAAAAGTCTAAATTAGCATTATGCCTAAGCACCTAATAATGCCATGTAAGTGAACCCTGGCAATGGCGCCAAAAATTTGATGCATGCGTTCGAACTGTTCTAAATTCCTCTTTCATATTCTAAGAAATAATACCTCCTAACACACTTAGACTACAATCCATATGCAAGTATAGGGGAAGATGTGTAATTAGTGTCAAAACAAGTACTAGGATTCGAGGGACAATTGTACTATCTAGACGACCAATTTGTAGTGTATGCTATAGTATGGAAATAAAACAAGTAAATGAGTATGATAAGTAATTAACTAATTTATCAACAAGAAACAAAGTGGAACCGGGCTCATGCTCCTTCTACTAGATGGATTCTTCTAGTGGAAAATCAAGCAACGGGTTCAAATGAGGTTTTCTTCTCAAAAAGCAAACCAATCCCTTAGCCCAGCTCGTAGGTCTAATCTAATGTTCATCATGGAGTTCTAAGACTCTCAACTAGGAAAGCTAATATCTTGACCTGACTACCAACCTTTCCAACCAAGTGGTAAACCAGTCTAGAAATTAATATTCAATGCTCATTTATTATATTAAATTTGCAAAAATGATTCGAGAAAGGATCATTTCCCTCTCATGAAACTTACTAATCATTTACTACTACTCAAAATTCCGCCACTTTCAAGTCATCCACTTTAAATCATCTACACATGGATAGAAGTTACATATCCCTAGCTCAATCTTTGATTCGAGAAAGGATCCTTTCCCTCTCATCAAGCTTACTAATCATTTACTACTACTCAAAATTCCACCACTTTCAAGTCATCCACTTTTATCATCTACACATGGATAGAAGTTACATATCCCTAGCTCAATCTCTTAGAGATTTAGTTCCTCATGCTTAATAAAATAAATGACAAGAAAATATAAAGGCAAGACATAAGCAAAACTACAAGAAGAGGTAAGAATAACATGAACATAACACTACTAGTCATTCTAACAAAGTGGATAAACAAGCATAAACATAAGAGAATACTATAATAAAAAGGCCAATAATAATTTTTATGAAATTTTAATCTTGAATAAATTAAAAAAAGTAATTTAGAGAACTAAAATGCTGAAATTTGAAAAGATAGGACTAGAAGTGTACTTGACAAAAAATAGAAAGTCTATCCTAGCTCTCAAGAACCCTTTCTAAACTATCTATACTAGGCATGCCTATACTCTGTGTTTATGTGTATACATTTGAGGGTTAATTACACAAAACGCAATCCTTCCAAATTTGGCCAATATCCCCTTTGTCATGAATCTCTTTTAGAACCACAGTCCTAAATTCAGTATAGTGAATTTTGGGACCGCGGTCCGAGACTTGCTTGAATCAGGAATTTGGCTTTCAGACCATGGTGTGAAATTTCATGCCTTCATTTCGGTACTATAGTCCCAAATACTTGAAGTCCTGGACTTGTCTATGATTTCTCCCTATTTGAGGTTTAGTCCTTGACTTCTAGGCCCGTAATTCTTTTAGTTCTACCCAATATTAAATTTACTCCACAATGAAACACCAAACATAATAAGTACTCTATAATTCTAAAATTAGCATATAATTACTATCAAAAGCCCTATCTTACTCTAGTACTACCAATAACACTACTAAACATAAAATCAAAGAAAACACACATGAAAACACTTAAATTGGGAATACTATCAAAACATTATGATTTTGGAGACAAAATAACTCTATTTACTAGAGTTATTAGTGAATTGATCAAATTCTTAGAATAACTTTTCGTAGAACTCCACTATTGTTTGCATGACTTCTTGATACTTTGTTGTTTTCTGCCTATCATCTTTTTGCAAAGACACTATTCTATTCATAAACTGATGAACTTTTACACTTTTATAGAAATATTTGGTGTTCCTATCCTCTTCTTCGATCAAAAGCTTTCTAGATTTATCTCTGTACAAACTCTCCTCATCCAAGACTAGCTCAGTGGAATCCCTAAACCTGGATAAGAGGTCTTACACGAACCAACTATGTTAAAATTCAAATATCCCACACCGACCAGCCAAGAGATCTTGAACTAATTAATAAGGTTATGAGCCACCCCACTTATCACCAATTGATTTTAAGATAGAAGCTCATACTCTTTAACATGGTATCAGAGCTAACCTCAATTGTTTTACCCATCCATATATGACTCGAACTCTTCTGTGCACTTGGTTTGGCTTTGTGGGTTTTTGCCAAGGCAATGCTTTTCCTGATCATAGTATTGGGCTTGACTTCATGGGTATCAGTTATGTCAATGTCTCTATTCATTGGTTTGGGTTAGGCCTCCAGTTTTCTCATTTCAACCCGAGTCATATACCATAAAATTCCTCCATTATTGCAGGCCATCAGAAACATCCTTCTCCTCCAATTGGACAATAGCCTCATTGTACCAGCCAACGGTTGGTTATAGTATAAACCTATACCATCATGCAAACTCCTATTGGTCCGTACCACTTCCGTCCATGATCCATGCTTAACCCTACAATCTAGATCATGGTTCAAAGACTCGGCCAAATCTAAGTCAATTCGGCCAAGTCGTAACCGGAACAAAGCTTTCTGTTCCGAGTTTGGGCCACTATAGATCGGAGACGGCAGATCGGCGTCAACTTGCTCGAACTCGGTTGATTTTCGGCGATTCAGCTTACCGAGTCAAAAACTTAGTGAGAATTGACCAAGACAACACCAAGTTCACTTGCGTTCCACCACAAGAATATGCCAAGTAATGAAGGAAAAGTGAGATAAGAGGAAGCAATAAACACGAGAGAAAAGGAGTTTTTTTTTTTTTTTTTTGTATGGATTCAAACATGGTTTCCCTTTGATTTAGTATTTCTTAAATCGGAGAGAGAAGGAGAAGGAAAGACTTTGAGATTGTTGGTGATGGCCAAAATGCAGATTAGAGAGAGTGAACATGTGCCTATGCATCCTTCAACCGTAACGGACTCTCCGTCACTTCCTCTTTCTTCCGCATCGTTGATGATGGAGATTGCTACTGCTTAATTGGAATTGAAAACCCATATGACGCTGAACTAGATTTCGGGGTTTAGTAAATTATGTGAAGATAGTATGTTATATATTTACTGCCAAACGTTTCGGATAATGCGTTTTGCTTTGTTGGTTATTGCATTATACTTCCAACTCCAAGGCCACTAGTTTGATACTTGGACCATTCTTTTTAGCACTTCCATCTTCTAAAACCATGCCTAGATCATTTCATTTGTTCCCTGGCTATTTCTTTCTTTCTTTTTCTCAATAAGTTTTGCTCGCATTGTGAAATGGATTTTTTTTTTTTTGAGAAATTGAATTAGATGGGTCAAAATATGTCATTTGACTCGCATAATTTAGTCATTATTTTGACAAAAAAAAAAACATAAATTGTTTACCGCATCTATAGTGTTGATATATAATTTTTAAATATTTTAAATAATTTTGTCACATTATCTACGGAAAAAATGTGCAGCGTCTGATCCGCGACCGATATACCGCAAACGATGAGAAACTTTGATGTCTCACGATCGCAACCGCGACTTTAAACCATACTCTAGATCCAGAAGAGGAACTACTCGGGATAAATTGCGCAAAAGTGATACCTCCCAAACTATCAAAAGCTTGTTTCACATAACATAACCAGGATATGGCAAGATCAATAGAATTCAACTGTGAAATCGAAGAGCCGAGAACAACCATGGATATTTCTCCAATTCAAACACAGCACCAAACCAAACGAAACAACAAAGGATTTTAAAGACAAATGAAAAAGAAATTATAATTTGTAGATGACCAGTGGACTCAAGAACATATCATGTAAACCTAGAAGAGAACTTCCATTAAAGATTGAACAAGAAATAAGGGTGGAATTTAGGAGGCTCATGTTAGCAAAAGACTAACTTACCCTTGGTTCATGTTAGCATTGCATAACCACCAAGCCATCCTCTACTGTTCATGAGTTCGAAATGCTTTTAGCTTCCGGTTACTCTCATTATTGTTTCCTTTTTTGGCTAAATAATCTTAATAGATGGGCATACTTGCAATTTTAATTTATTATAGGCAAAACGTTATACAAGTGACAACCAATCAGCTAAATATACTTAATAATACATTGAATAGCTATGATTTTCTTTCATTTTCTTATCATTATATTTTTAAGCCTATTTCCTTATTAACATGGATAAAAACATCCAAAAAACAATAACTGGAAAATATACATCAGAGGTCCAACACACGTTCTTAACCATACTAGTTAAGTACAAGTGAGTAGATTAAAAGTCCAAAACCAAGACTATAGAATATGCAAAAGAGACTGATATCAACTCAGCTGGTATAGCGAACAAGAGATGGACAGGGTGGCACCATTGTGGGTAATTCCTTCAAGCACATGGCTAACCTTCCTCATTGTAGGCCTAAGGGATGGGTCTTCTTGAATGCACCAAATACCAATCATCACGAATCTTTCCAGCTTCATCTTGTCTTCTAAAGCATCCAAATCATTTTCAACCAAACAATCTAGTCTTTCTTGTACAAGTCAAAGCAGTCCCAAACCCAATCAGTTAAGATTGCCTTGCCTCCATCACCAATTTCAACGTCCATCACACTTCTTCGGCAAGAAATGATTTCTAGTAATAGTACACCGAAACTATAAACATCAACCTTTGCTGTTATCTGTGAATTCCTGAACCATTCAGGTGCAACATAGCCCTTCGTTCCTCTGATATTAGTTAGTGTTTGGCTCTGATTAATCAACAGAAGTTTTGCCAATCCAAAGTCTGAAATCCGAGCACTGAAATAATCATCAAGAAGTATATTCTGAGGCTTTATGTCGCAATGGATAATCTGAGAAGTGCATTCTTCATGCAGGTATACAAGTCCCCTTGCAATCCCTATTGCTATGCTGGTTCTTACATCCCAACTAGGTCTTGGATTACAAAAAAGGAAGCTTGCGAGAGTGCCATTTTGCATGTACTCATACACCAATAGCCGATGCTGGTTTTCATAACATAATCCGAGCAGGCGAACCAAATACTTGTGGTTCGTCTGGCCAATTGTATTTACTTCAGCGAGAAATTCCTTCTCTGTATCTTGAGTCACTCTATCCAATTTCTTAACTGCAACAATCTCGTTTCTGGAATTCATTTTTATATAACCTTTATAAACAATTCCAAATGATCCCCTGCCCAATTCTTCCTTGAAGTCATTTGTAGCTTCTGCAAGCTATTTGTATGAGAAACAACACAAATTTTTTTCCACAACATCATTTTTGGATGGACTTTTGACCTTCTCTTTTGATAGATGACTTGAAAACCGACACCAATAAATAGGAGATTAAGGAACAAAGAGCCGCCAAGAAACACTGATTGCACAAGTAGCACAGTTTCCCTGTCCTTGGGCTTTTTCGGTTCGTCAAGACAAGGATTTGGTGGAGAAACATCAGTTCTGCTATACTTGAGGAAAACTTTTGAACTAAGATTTGAAGCTATCCTCCCATTAGATAGTGGCAGCTTCTTCTTCCAACAACTATTGTTTCTCAAGAGAAAATAGCAACAGCACAAAAGCAGTCCTGCAAGCATGCCTTTCTACAGCCTGATTCAGTAGATGGACTTATTTCCTCAAGGTCAGATTTTGGCCAGTAAATGTCAGTGACCACCATAGTATCATATAGATCCATAGCAGAGAGTTGCTCACCTTCACCACAACTTTGATTAAAATTTGGCATGCAACTGCCATACTTATCATTTGGATCAAGTAGTGAATATCCTTTTAGACACTGACAAATTGGTTTTCTATCAACAAGGCTACAAATGTTGTTACTGCCACAAGCCCCTGTGCCTTGAGCTGCATCCATGTCAGCACATATCTCTTATACACATCTACGGTAAAGTATATTTAGCAGCTTGAATTCCCAGTGAAAGTCTTTGGATGAGAATAATAAGTGAACACCCCATCAAAATCTAGTGTTGCCCTGTAATAGTTTTCAGAAGCTGGAGGTATAGACAGAGGGCTAAGTTGTATTGTCTGATTGTTCCTTTTCAACATATATACTGAGGAGCCATTGCTATTGAAGATAACTTGGTAAGCAGAATCAGATGAATTCAATGGATCAGAAGTCTGACTGTTATAATACTCGGTCTCATTATTAGTACCTGAATTTGGCAAACTATGTAGTCGAAGAACTAAATTCCCATCATTAAGAAAGCGAAGACAGAATCTTCCTCGGGAGAAGTTGGTTTCTGACTGTCTAGAATTAAGAACACTGCCATTCACCAACTTCTGTAAAGGCAATATTGTATCAGTCGCAAATCCGAAGGTTTCCCACAACCAAGTGTAATTACTTGCCATAAGGATAAAGTTGCCTGTATTATTCATTAAACCATGATTAACTTCACCAGCAATAATGCCTGGCGGTCTCCAAAGTACTTGTCCTCGAGGGTCGCGGAGCACGAGCCCTGTTTGAGCATCAAGGTTCACAGTCGATCCTCGTGGAACCGGATTGCTCGGTGAATCTGCATACCAGGCTACAGTTTTGTCTGGTATCTTGTCATACTGCATACGGAAAGCAAGAACATATCATTTTCTTGAAGATGTTGAAATCCAAAAGCAAAATCACCTGACGATGAAAGCCATGGAATGGATGATTCATTTGCTGTCAGAATGAAGCCCATTGCCACCGTGCCATCATTTTGAGGCAGAACACAAAATTCGAAAGATAGATACAATAAAGAAAATGTAATGACAAGAAGCATAGGCCATTGCAAACTGATGGTTTCGGCCACATGAAAAACAAAATAAAATCAAACATGATTAAAAATGATGAAGCCCCTCAATTTAAATGTCATTTTTAGTTGGAAGAGAAGACTTTGGAGTCAACTCATACTTTTCTTGATTGCAGTAACGTGTAATGGAGTCAACTAATACTTGGCCACTTAAGTAATGCTAAAATTTTTGTATGGATCAAGATGTATGACTCTATTGTATGATATACGATAAGGCTGTACATCTTAGTCCATCAAAAATTTACACATCTGCTCCTCAAATGCAATTAGTAGAGCAAAGGCATAATTAAAAAAAAAAATTTGTACAAAATTTAAGAAGAAAGAAGAATAGGTAATGGAAATGCTAATAAAAAATTAATGGAATAATATAGAAAGTGAAAGGTAAATTTGATAAATCATAAAGACAACACAAAAATTTTCTCATATAAGATAGGCACACCCTATGATTATGTAGTTTTAAAAAATTTACAAAAAATCTCAAAAATAATAGTTAAAAATAATAGTTAAATGTTAAAAGAATAATTTAAAAAATTAAGAGATAATATAGATAGTGAAGAGTATTTTTATAATTATGAAAAATTACTTATAAAGATAAGGACATAATAGACAAAACAAATAATAATATCGTACCAAATTCCTCCTCCTGCTTTTATACATACATACATTATAGGAGAGTGAGATTGAAAAATTTGCAGGCTGGTTTAGTAGAAAGGTTAATCGGTGAAGATGAAGATGAAAGAATTAAAAAGTTTTTGAAATTGTAATATTAATCCCTATAGTTACAACTTTTATGAAATCACAATATGGCCTGAAATACTTTTAAACAACGCTGGATTGATTCCTTTTCAATCTCTATAAATTGTGATTTGACCCAGATAACTTTATAAGGTCATTGGTAGTCCTAAGATATTTCTAAAAATTGCTGAGTAGTCTCACAATTTGTGAAAATGTTGCTAATACCCAGTCCAGAAGACAAAACTACAAATTGACCCCTAAAATTTTAGTAACGCTAACAAATGATCCCAAAGGATTTATAAGGTTCATGAAGGTTCTGATAACTTGCTAAAATTACCAAATTGCTCTCAAACACTTTTACAAGTAATTTTTATGTCTTTAATGTTTTCCTAAAAGTTAACAAACGGGTAGTAAAGAGTTCCGAGAGGTTTCATTTAGTTTTAGTAAAGGTCTAGGATATAGAAAATTATGACACTATAGTTAAAATGTGTTACAAATAATTGGGTCAAGTTAAGCCAAGTATATAAGTGGGTTAGTAGGGGAGTTAGTTTTAAATAGTTGATAGTTAATGGTTAGTAAACTAAGCAGTGGATTATGAATTTCTTGTAGATAATACCGAGACTAAGGATGAGCAAACACAAGGTGAAGGCATTTGATTTTATAATGGGGTAGGTGGTGCTTGCTTCTGTACTTTCAAAATTATTTTTGGAATATACGTTTTGAAATTGTTTTGTGACTTTGTATGATTTCTAAGAGTCGTTTATAAAAATATGTTTTGTTCGAAGAATTACTTTACTAGAAAATTTGGATCATGTATGGATATGTGTTTGCTTGATTTTAAAAATATAAAATGTAATATATGCATAGTTTTAAATATGTTTCATATGTCTGTTTTGTATGGGCAATTACAAGAGATTGTGCCTCTAAACAAATATGAAATAGTAGATAGGGATTATAGTTTTGAACACAGTCAAGGCACCTTGACAGCATAGTCATGATTAATCATGACACTACTACAAGAGACCACAAGAGAATGTCAAGAGAGACTACAAAACTTCTTGAGAAACACCATTTTTTTAGTAAGGTTAATCACTAGGTTGAGTACTCAGAAACCGATGACTGCGAGTTTAGTTTTGAGTCGTTAAAATGAATACATATTTCTCTGAAATGAATTTGCACCTATATGAAAAGTATATGACATGACAAGTTGTTAGATGGTAGATAGATTTTATATGACAAATGCCATATATGTTTGAACTCTTTGTTACATATTTTACAAGAATGATTTTTACAAAATTATGTGAGTGTGATAGTATGATGTGCATGCGTGAATAATATATATGTAATAACATGATCTAGCGGGCGAAAGTACTACTTGCTGCGGAACTTGTCGCTCACCCTATTATTTTATATTTTGTACAGAAGACGATTTCGAGTATGTTTTAGTGTAAGATGAGAACTAAGTGTACGAGAACTAGGAGCAAAATTAAGGTGGTAGCTATGCTAGGAATGATCTTAAAAATATTTTAAATAAGTTGAGCCTACGTGCTCCAAACAATAGTTATTGATTTTCGTACTTTGGTTGGTTATATTAGTTGCCGCACTTTATCATATTATTATTGAAAGATATTTGCCGTTTTGTTTGAATAAATTTAAGGATTTATTAGTACTGTATTTGAGCCTTGTATTCATAAAGTTACTGGTGAATACGGCGGGTGGCACATATTTGGCAAGTGCAGGTATAGGGCATGACACTATTGTTAAACTATTATACAACTAGTAATTGATTAGTCAAAAACTCTAATTTTGTATATGTGTATAAATAATTGACAAAGTAAATAAATTTTTTAATGCAAACAACATATATTTTAATAGTATAATATGGATTCTGTGAGTTTTACTAATGTTATAATTAACAAATAAACAAACTATAGAATGATAAAATAATGTGTCAAAAAATTAAAAATAATATTCTAATTATGCAAATAATTTTTTTTGCCATATAATTTGCGTGTCATATTTTGGTTAAATTTATCGTAACTCCAAAAATCTTTATATTACACAGCCATAACTGAATATTTTATTACTATATTTTCCAATATTACACTATAAATAAAATATTGTACACATTTTTTCATTCTATAATTTTATTTGTACACTAAAAATAAAATTTTCAATTTCGCCTAGCTCAAAAATATTTTTTATTTGTTAATCTTTTTATTAATAGTTAATCACAAACTTTTTTTACAAGGTATATTTATTGTTTTAAAACATGATTAATTTATAAATTAAATTATTTAGACACATGTAAAAAGTTAAAACTTTAATTAATTAATTAATTATTAAAAATAATGAATTGTTTAGCAGTAACAAGAGAGAATAGTGAAAAAAAAGTAAAAGAAAAATAAGAGAGAGAAAATAAATGAGAGGGAAAAAGAAGAAGAAAAAAAGAAAAACAATAATAATTAAAATAATAGGGATAATTTTGTTCCAAAATATAAAAGAGGGGACAAAATGTTTATTAAATAAATTAAGAGGAACAAACTATATTTGAGATGTAAGTTCAGGAAGTTTTTTACATCTTTGACCCTAAAGTATACAGCAAATATTTAAGTATACCCGATCTTTAACCTCACTTGTAGACCCTGTAGTGTGGATTAAACCTTCAAAAATCTATGACATCAGCTAATATAAGCAAGATTTTTTAAAATTTAATCGTGACCACAGAATCTACATGTGGGATCAAAAACCGAATCTGACTAAATATTTTCCAAAATATACTACTAATTTGTCTGAATTTGACTACACCTATTATTAATGTCTTCTGGACTTTTGACAGCATTCCCAATTATTAATGTCTTCTGGACTTTTGACAGCATTCCCAATTATTAATGTCTTCTGGACTTTTGACAGCATTCCCACCTTCCTAAGTATTTTCCAAAGTATACTAATTTGTCTGAATTTGTCTACACCTATTATTAAAAAGTTCTGGACTTTTGACAGCTGTAGTCAGTAGATTTTTGAAGGTTTAATAGACACTACACATCTATTTGTCTTAATTTGACTACACCTATTATTAATGTCTTCTGGACTTTTGACAGCATTCCCACCTTCCTAAGTATTTTCCAAAGTATACTAATTTGTCTGAATTTGTCTACACCTATTATTAATGTCTTCTGGACTTTTGACAGCATTCCCACCTTCCTAAGTATTTTCCAAAGTATACTAATTTGTCTGAATTTGTCTACACCTATTATTAATGTCTTCTGGACTTTTGTACACCTATTATTAATGTCTTCTGGACTTTTACAGCATTCCCAGTCTTCCTAAGTATTTTACAAAGTATACTAATTTGTATAATTTGTCTACACCTATTATTAATGTCTTCTGGACTTTTGACAGCATTTCCCACCTTCCTAAGTATTTTCCAAATTATACTTATCTGATCTGTATTTGATTACACCTATTATTAATGTAGACTGGACTTTTGACAGCATCGCCACCTTCCTAGGTATTTTCCAAAGTATACTACTAATTTGTCTGAATTTGACTACACCTATTATTAATGTCTTCTGGACTTTTGACAGCATTCCCACCTTCCATAAGTATTTTCCAAAGTATACTAATTTGTCTGAATTTGTCTACACCTATTATTAATGTCTTCTGGACTTTTGACAGCATTTCCCACCTTCCTAAGTATTTTCCAAAGTATACTTATTTGTCTGAATTTGATTACACCTATTATTAATGTCTTCTGGACTTTTGACAGCATCGCCACCTTCCTAAAGATTTTCCAAAGTATACTACTAATTTGTCTGAATTTGACTACACCTATTATTAATGTCTTCTGGACATTTGACAACTGTCCCACCTTCATGAAAGAAGACCAAAACAATTATATTTGTTAAATAACACTAGTAGTAGCCAAAGAGAGAAATTGCACTGATTATTTACCAACCCCAATCGGACCTGGTAAGAACAGGAATTTCTCTATATTATTTATATTAGACTTGTTTATTTTATTTTTTTCATTTTAGCCTATTAAAATGTTTTACGCGTCAACGTTTGAGTATGACTCACATGTAAAAATTGTAAATGCAGAGCACATAATAAGCACGTCTAAGACCTCTAAATTGTCTTACATCACGTGATATTATTTACAAAAATAAAAGTGTGTGAAGCACTAGAAAAAATCCGTGCTGTGTAATTGTATTATTCCTCTTCGGATTCTGGGAAACGGTTAGCTGCCTTTTCTTACTAGTATCTTTTTTTTTTTCGTTTTGTTCTTCTTTATGTTGGAGCAGATAAAAAAAAAAGGAGAGAAATCATGGCAGTTATTATTATTATTTTTTTCACGTGAGATATAATCTATACAATATATAAAGAAAGTGGAGGAGGTTAATATGTGTCATCTTTTGATTTGCTAATTATATCCTTATTCTTATAGTGTAATTACTGTAATTTTCTTTCGATTATTTCCCTCTACATATAATTTTTATTATTTTTTTAAATTACACAATTATATATTTTTTATTATTATTTTTTAAATTCTATACCTATATAAAGTGTGTATTTTTTACTAATATGGAATGGAAAAAACTTACATAAACCCGATTTATATTTTTTTTGACCCCACCTGTAGACCCTGCGATCAAAATTAAATTTTATAAAATCTTGTTTACATCAACTTATGTCATAGATTCCTTAACATTTAATCCACACCACAAAGTCTACAAATAGAGTCAAAGATCAGGTCTACCTAAATCTTTCCCATATGAAATAATATGTTGGGGGGTTTGATAATGATATCGTATGACCGTGAATGATATTTTTTTTGGCTTTTGCATCTGCCAGACTGCCAAAACCAACTCACGTTAACTAAGTTGGTCATCAAATATTTTGTTTGGATATAAAATTAAAAATTTAATTTTTTTTGTATTCTTAAGATAGATGTTATATTTTTTGTCCCTTAGTTTAGTTGAGCCTGTCACTTCCTCTTAGATATAAGTAAATAAAAATATGTTAGATTATTGCTGTTTTGTTTTTAAAAAAAATAAAAAATCTACCACACAGCCACGTAACAGCGGGACACAGATTTTGATATCCTCATTAGTTGTGCAATGGATCAAGTGCGTATCATGGTGAGATCCAACTTGTGGTTTAGAAAAGAATTATACTTGTCAAATGATATATTCAGATATAAGAAGGTGATGGTGTGATTTGTTTTGTTTAATTACAACGTTCACAAGTAAAGTGGCGGACCAGTCCATTTAAAAATTTTTCCATTTTAACTGGATTTTTGTCCCATGTCTAACATGCATGAGTCGGTTTAGAGAACTGTTTAGACATATATGTTTTTTTATCTTATTTATAAATCTTGTGATATGATTAAATTTTATGTAATAAATTACATCGATTAATTTAAATAACATTTTATAAAAATTAATATTAATCACAAAATATATAAGTCTATCTAAATATTTTTCATAATTTTAATAATCTCGCATTCAGTCGTATTTAGTGAATGTGAAATCACTCAAGATCTTGCAGACGAGATCTCTCCTCTCTATCTAGGTGGATTTCAATCCCCCTATGTCTAATATGAGTAATTTGTAGTGATCTCACATTTAGTTGCATTTAGTGAATATGAGAGCACTCAAGACTTGGTTTTTATTGAATGCAATGTCAGTTGTTTTATACTCTTGAACAGAGGGACGGTGAAAAAATTAGACTAGAGGATCTGGTTGGATGAGATCTTCTGTTTAAGTGGATTTATGTCATCAGTCGTATTTAGTGAATGTAGAAGATCACTCGAAGTATGGAGAACTTGAATTTCTGTCCTTTCTGTCTAACAAGAGTGATTTTTAGTGACCTTGCATCTAATCACAGTCCCTGAATGGGAGAGATCATTTAAGACTTTGCATTCAACTATTGCAAGTTAGCTGATTTTTCTACAGGAGACACGGAGAGAGAAAAAACTAGAAACAGAATCTGGTCCGAATCAATTGGCCTGACAATTAACCAATTTGGTCTTTGGATATACTTAGAATTTGAGCTCAAAGTGAAAAGGTTTCAATTTAACCTAAAACAAGATATTTAATTCAGAGACAGACCTTGATTCAAGTTCCATTTACTATTTACACTCTGAATCAGTTAGGAAGGTCTCGAACACTAACTATGAAAAGTACTAAGGAACTTTTGGTAATTTTGCCTTCAAATTTACAATCTTATCGACAATAAGAGCTGAAATTTTTTCACGTAAATAATTTCTTGTTTGTGTTCTTTCCTCCATCCCTATGAGGTATTTTCTAGAGTGTTTATCTTGATTCGTCGATTTGAAAAATCTATTGAACTGATCTATTGTGAACCGTAAGAATAGGGTATTTGAATCGGTCAACAAAACCGAGTCGGATATCTTGCAACCCACCCGACCCAATCCATATAAAAGGATAACTTTGTAATTTTTCATATTATGGCGTAGTATTAATAGATTTTTCTTCTCTTCTTCCCTTTTGAAGGGGTATATTTGTAATTAGTAGTCATTTTTAAATATATTTTTTAAATTTTTATTGCTAAAAAATGTAATATTGAATAATGTCAACTATACGGTCATCCGACTCGCTTTGATCGAGTACCCGGTCCTATACATATGGTAAGCGGAATAGCGTACCGAGTAATTTTTTTTGGACCCAGTATAACTAGTTCGGGTTGAATAATGACCGCATGAATTGAGTATTCGATCCATAAACACTCCTATTATAGTAAGAATCACGATCAAACGACGTAAATATCCTTGACATATTATTTTCACTTCATTCATGGACTTATGCAAGTTGATGCAAGGTATTCAAGGATTTACGCAAACTAATGCAAGGTACGTATGCAATAACTATTAAAGAAAATTGCCCCCAGCCGCACTTTAAGTACTTCATGTTGGAGTATTTTAATAAAAAATAGTATTATTGGAAAATTTTATAACTTGTGTAATGGTCATTATTATTAATAAAAATATAACCGTTATATAATGAATTTGAATAATAAATTTTGGTACCAAAATTTATTTATCACATGTTAATGCTATTGAATTTGGATAATAAATTATCATTTTTCCTACTTTAATTCACAATAATTTAAATTGCAATTGAAATCTATTTATTTTACTTTTTAATTCTAAAGGTTTAACTCCTATTTTTCAATCTATAAATAGGGTGATTATAAGAAGAAGAAAGAAAAAAAAAACTCTTTCTCACTATCATCTATCTACTATCCTTCTAACTTCTATTTTTTAATAATACTATGAATAAAGAAAGGTGTGTGGGGAAGCTTTTGCTTCTCTTGGTTATAGATCAAAGGGAAGCAACAACTTTGCGTTGGACTGTTGTATCCTGGAGGTAACATGTTGTAACCTTGTGCAACAGACTGAAAGAAACTCTGTGGGGGTGTGAATCGTGTTCAAGAGAGTGAATACGCGCCTCAACCCTACCGTACTTCTTGGTAGCAATTTGTTTGTAAAAAACGGTATAATTTTTTTTTTCATTTTATTGTGGAAAACGAGGTAATATTTGCATTGTTAATTTTTTGTTTAAATTGTTTGTGATGTTTATTATGATTAACTTCATTTTTTGTGATGATGGACCAACAATTTTAAGACGATTAGCCCAAAATTTTAAAAAAAATTCATAAGTCATAAGTGACACTGGACTTGTTGCTTTTATCCTTACAAGAACCTTAAATAAAATTTTAAGTTTATCCAACAATATTTGAAAATAACTGTGAAGTCTAGTAGGGTTTGGTAACTAGGAACGAAGCATCAAAATTTTACAGGAAGAAGATTTTATTCCACTGGAGTCAATTATGTTGGATATACTTTCCAAATATCTCAAATTTACACTATGCATGAGAAGTATTATAGTTTATAACTAATTTCTTTTGTGAACTCATATTGTTCCGGTGACTAGTTTCGTCCAAAAGTAGTACAATTAAACTCATCATCAAGTTTTTTTTTCGTGCACCTGAGCGTACATTTTTTTTAATTGCTGAGATTATGATCATTTGAGTTTTTCAACTGGAAATGATATGCTGACATATTTTCTGTTGGTTTGTATGAAAAAATCGAAGTGGGATGCGGAAAATAATCTTCAGATTGTATTAGAGAAGGATGCAACTAAGTTTATGCCAGTTGATAAGAAACAAATGCAAATCTAATCTACGAAGAGGATAAAAAAATTGAGGCTAGTATCTGCATCTATTCATTGGCTTGGTGACATGATATGTCAATTTGTATTTGAGGTTTTACCAGGGTTTCTTTTAATGATTTTTTCAATCATTGTGTTCTATCGATTACTAATTTTGAGTAGTCACATTTTTAAGGAACGTAGGTGTCAATTATTGTAATTAAAATATCAATTAGTTGGTATTGAATCTATTGACACATGATCCAATATTCAACTGAGGCAAAATTGGTTCAAATTCAGGGTAGTGGATTTCATCTTAAAATTACTATCTATGCAGCTATGTTGTAAAACTTGCTTATCATAAACTCGTACTATTATTGATGCACATATTTAAGCATGAATTTCAGTTTGTTTGTAGTTGTCTTTGTACAAGCTGCATAACTCTGACATGTTTGTTTGTGAAATTATGTTCCAGTTGCATTAGCTAATTCTACTTGATCTATAAAAAAAAAAGGGAGAAAAAAAAAAACAGTAATAAGTACTGTTCCTGGGTGTCATGCTCACACCTAAGTCTACTAAAACATCATAGATTAATAAATCAACCAATACCTTAGTTTGATAGTCTCACATTCTTCTACTACAATATCTTGATGTTAAGTTCCCCATTTGTACATGCACCTAGAGTTGGAGTATATGCAAAATATCACAGGATTTGAATATTGAATTTCTTGAATTTGTTCAAGATGGCAGGTCGTAATTAGTTGTCACACATTTTGCCCTTTATGTGCCTTTCTCGTTTCTTAATGATTACTTTTGAACTGGTAACGCTCTATCTCTCGTATATGTGTGTATGTTCAAATTGCCTACTATATGCTGTGTCTTAAAATGAAGTAAGATATATTGAAGGACACAAGTCTTGTGATTCTTGTCTGACCCAAAGAAAATATTCTTGTTTTTGCCAGTCATAAATGCAGTGGATTTTAGTATATACATGGCTTTATACACATATATGTGTTTATAAGTTTGTGCCAGATCAATGTGAATAAGAAATTATCTCTCTTTAATCAATCTCATATTTGTGCACAATAACTTTGATGTGTACCGGGCGGTATTTGAATATAATTTCTTATTCAAAAGCTAACCTCTGAAATTGAGAAAATACAGGATCTTAAAAAAAATAATTTTTTTTTTTACAATTAACTGAAGGAAATTACATGTCATAAGAGTATGACAAATAGTGAGGTTTTACATTCCTCTGGTTAGAATGAAATATGATGTTTAATATCTTGAAATGAATATAGTCATAAGGAAATAGTACAAAATACTTGTACCACTGAATTGCATGCTTTTGAAATAAGGAAATAGTGGGGTTCAGATTCACTAATTGAATAGGAATTGTGTGGTTAATGGTAGTCAATAAATGTTTTCATCATACTGTTGAGGCAAGTTATTATGCAATAAATTAGAATCAATATAACCAGAGCAAATTTGACATTGAATTTGTAACTTGAGATGTCGACTTTACAAAATCTGAACTCTTAAAAGATTAAAAGGATAAAACTGGATATCATTCTCAAATGCCTCAGTTCACATGATGCTGGAATGTTGTGCAAAAGATTGCAAATAAACTTATCATCAAATCTGATTCAATGCATGTCAGTATATGCGTTGGTGTGCTGGTTTCTTGATGCAAATAGTGTTAGTGTATGCTCTAAAACCAATTTATTTTAGGGATAAATTACACTTTTATATTTATGTATATTTTGTAATATGGTATTTTTCGAATAAAATATATGCATGTGAAATCATAAAGAGTTATAATGTAATTATATTTTATTCGTGTATATCTCTAATCATAGTGTATGACATTAGTAGATTAGCACATAAGTGTATGTGGATGCTTATTGAGAATAAGTACATCGGATTGACCCGCTAAGAGTATTCTACATAGATTACTATTTAAATGCCAGTGGATTAATTTCTTTGTGATAAGTGTAATAGTCTTTTGACTTGAGGTCATGAGTTTATCACAACTTGACTGTGGATGTCATGAGTTTATCTTGACTGTGGATTATTATTCTTTGACTCTATTAGTCGTTACTCTTAGTGAGTCGCACATACTGTAGAGTTCGGGTATAATATGAATCATGATAAGATAAGATATGACTAATAGAGGATTCACCACTCCTTATAATATGAGAGTATATGCCAGTATAGCTACTTCTTGAAATATGATTCGAAAATTTTTGCGCAAAGTGGAAATAAAATTAAGGGTGTTTTAAATTCTATTTCAAGTGAGCTATATTTTGGAAAGAAGTAAAATTTAATTCGATAAGAGTTGACATTATATCTGTACTCTTGAATTAATCGGGATATAGGTTAGTGAAAGGATAATAATTACAGGGGAACTAATTACGGATGGGTGATGTCGAACCACTTGACATATCTCAACACTTGGGTGGTCATGATGCTTTGCTAGAAGCAGTGTTTTGAAAATCGGACCGCAAACATGAACAACCACCGGTCCGGTTCAACTCAACTATATATCCGGTCTGTCCAAATCTGGACAGAAGTGGTAAAACATCAGAAACCGGTAAAAACTGATTTTTAAATTTCAGAATAAAAAATGATTTAAATAAAGAGAAAAAATTAAAAAATCGTGAAATAAACTCCAAAATGACAAAATATTGTACACACCAAAGCCTAAACTATTAAGTTAGTATTTTTTTCATCTTTTTTATACTTATTTTTGTATAAATTTCACTTTTCTTATTAGAAATTTGATTAGTATTTTTGGGTATTAGGACTATAATTCTCCAAAAATAGTGTTTCACTTCTATTTTAGATTTTATATAAATATATTTTAAGTCATTTTAAATTATATCACACTTTGGTAAAAAAAAAACCTAAATTAGTGAACCGGCCGCTTTGGTGTGTACAATATTTTGAACCGCGAACAGGACAGCCACCGGTTCAATGGCCGGTCCGGTTTTCAAAACATTGGCTTGAAGCGAATCTTGATCTATAAGTGTAAATTAATTAATTGAAAAATTAAGACCTGATAAATTAAAGGTGTTTAATTTATCTAATCCTAGTTAACTTAGGATTATAATTTATACTTATTAGCAACGTGATTGGGAACCTAAAGGGTCACACACTTAAGGATAATTAATTCAGGATTAAAATGATTTGATAAGTATGAGATACTTATAGGTTAATTTTTGAGATAAATTAACTTTTGGACTTAATTATAATAAGTTATAAATATTAGAAGTTAATATGTAAGACATATTAATAGTTCTAATAGTTTTATAATTATTGATATACCTATGACCCAAACTGATTGAGATTTGTAATTCCCTAAATCCAATTTGATTGGGATTCTAAATTATTACATATATAATTATTATATTATAATATATATATATATGATTAAGTAATAAGTACTAATTGATGATTAGTACTAGTACATCTACGGCTTGAGAAGCCGTGAGAATATTTTTCGAAAAACGTGATTGTCACGTTTTGGAAAAAAGGAAAATAATTTAAGAGTTAGTATTCACGTGATTTGAGTCAATTAATATTGTGAAGATTCCTGATTTAATGATCTGTGTGGATACCATTAGAGGCCGGGCACTTGTGCGGCTTGTGGATCGACGTCCCAAACATATTGGAGATTTTACTACAATTTTAAGGTATAATCTCTATACTTTTCTTGTACTATGCATAAATTAATTAAGGTGATCCGTGATAGGAAATGTAAAAATTTTAAATTCAAGACATATAAAGATATGGAAAATGTCAATTTTAAATCACGGATTAATCCCAGACAATTCACTTTAAAATTAATTTATAAGATTTAGAAACTTTCTTTATTTTAATTTGATTAAAATTTAGAAAGTATAAAATTTTGAAAATATTTATTTAATTCTAATGTGATTAGAATTAGGTAATTGTGTTTAAATTTTAGAAATTTATTATTTTTCAATAAGATTGGAATTTAATAAATATTCAAAAAAATTTAGAAATTATTTCTAATATAATTTTTGATATTCTATTATTTAAAGGATTATTTTCTAATGAGATTGGATATAATAATTTTTCTCCACAAAATATTTGCATAAATAATTCAAAAATTGATAATTTCAATGAGATTGGAATTATGAAATATAGTGATTCATGATTAGATATTAAATACGGATTTATGCTTTTATTTAATTATTGAATTATTTAATAGCATGATGGATAATTATGGACTTAAAACCAATGTGATTGTGTTTCAATCGATTTATTTGGTTCAAATTCGATGGTTGTAAATTTTTTAAATAAGGCCTGCGTGTCCTGCCTTTCTCTATTATTCTGAATATAATTCTTTCTCATCTCAATCCCCTCGAATATAACTCGAGATTTCTAAACCAATCATGTAATGTATATAAATGTAGGTTAGAGATGGGATTGAATATCTAAAATGTTTAGATAGAATTACATTTGTAATGTACAAGATGATGGAGACGGCGGAAAAGTGCAACCTAAAAGGAAATTTTCAAGAGTTGAAAATTACCCATAGAATTTGACCAACTAGTTTCCTTCATGACTCAAGGAAACTAGTTTAGTAAAAGTCCATAATCATCTATGGTTTTATGCATGTTTTATTTATTATATGATGATATGATAATATTGCATGCAATTTTGATGAGACCAAATAAAATAAATAAAAGAAAATCCCTCAAATTAATATTAAGTCAGTAAATAAGTTGCCTTCCATTATTATAGCAACAAACGAGAGATTTCTTCTTAGATTTAACTTGTTGGGCTAATCCAAGGTTACTCTACATTCGACATGTTTATGAGATAAGATCTCTGAATAATGGGTATGACTTAAAGGAGGCATATAATTTGTTGGGTACACTCAAGGTTATATGTCTTTGAGGCAAATGTTAGGAGTCACATATGATGTGCTATCAAAAAGTTGATACCTAACTATCTAAGAATTACAAAGAGTTGTAATTGGTAAGAGTTACCTACCTTTCAAAATTATTTTAGTTTGTTGGGTACACCCGAGATCAAATAATTAGATGGGATCCTAACCTACTAGGGGTTATGTGATAGCTCCCGAATCAATATATGAGAGTCATTGATTTGAATTAAAATAGTGGGAGCAAAACCAAACTAAAAGGAAGTCCTTATTATATTTTGTTTTTGCTTATGCATAAATAACAAATTTTTATACTATCTTTATTTATATGTTGTACAATATGAGTAGCAACGTCAATTTACGCCCCATTTTATATAATGATAATAAACTCACTGTGCCAAATTTTCTAGACTGGCATCGTAACTTGAGAATTATTCTCAAGCACGAGAAAATTGGCTATGTTTTTTATCAACATATTCCTGATATCCCAGCGAATGATGCTGATGAAGCAGTTCAGAATGCTTATCGTAAGCACATAGAGGACAATGATACTGCCTCTTGTATCATGTTGGCCGCTATGAGTTCTGAATTGCATAAACAACATGATAATATGGATGCTCACTCTATGATTATTCATCTCAAGGAGTTGTTTGATGAAGAATCTAGGAATGGGAGGTATGAGACCTCTAAAGATCTATTCCGTTGTAAAATGGTAGAGGGTACTTCAGTACCGGAATATGTACTGAAAATGATCGGACTAATTAAAATATTAGAACGATTGGGATTTAAGCAAAATTATGAGTTAAATGTTGACTTAATTTTGCAATCTCTGCCTGATAGTTTTTCACAGTTCGTGATGAATTACAATATGAATAAATTATCCACAACTTCTCACTGAACTGTTGAATATGCTAAAAACTATTGAGGCAACTATTAAAAGGGGAAAAGAAACAAATAATGGTTGTTGATTCTTCTAATAAGAAGAAAAAGAAATCCGAGATTAGTTTTGTGAAAGCCAATTCTGGGTTAAAACCAACACACATGATCAAGAAGGATAAAGCTGTCTCTAATTGTTACCATTGTAGAAATGAAGGGCACTAGAAAAGGAACTATATTTCTTATATTGATACCTTGAATTAGAAGAGGCTTTATCCGATTATTATATTCCATCTTTTATTAGAAATATTATTTTTATTCCGTGTTTAGACATTGATGGTTTTGTCATTATGCAAAAGAATAAATGTTGTTCTTTTTCACGTGATGACATTGTGTATGAAAATAAAGAATAATGGTCTTTATTTTCTAGACATGAAAAATTCAATTCTCAACATAAATCCAAAAGGGTTCAAAATTGATAATTTGAAACAATCTTTCCTTTGGCATTGTAGACTTGGTCATATAAATAAGAAACGCATTTCTAAATTACACAACAATGGTTATTTGGGATCATTTGATTATGAATCATATGATATATATGTGAATCTTGTTTACTTGAAAAAATGACCAAATCATCTTTTACTGAAAAAGGTGATAGATCTAGTGAGTTGCTGGGACTAATACATACTGATGTTTGTGGTCCTATGTTAATTCATGCTACAGGAGATTTTTCATACTTCATTACTTTTGTGGATGATCATTTTAGATATGGTTATGTATACATTAATGAAGTATAAGTCTGAAACCTTTGAAAAATTCAAAGAATTCAGGAATGAAGTTGAAAAGCAGCTTGGTAAAAGTATTAAAATATTTCAATCTGGTTTAGGTGGGGAATACTTGAACCAAAAGTTTCAAGATTATCTTAAGGATAATGGGATTCTAAATCAAGCTGACTCAAGTTATATCACCACAACTAGATGTGTATCTGAGAGACAGATCTAAGAGTTCGAACTCTATTGGATATGATTCATCAATGATGAGTCTTGCAGACTTCCCAAGATCTATTTTGGGGCTATCTTAATACTGCCTCCCATTTACTAAATCGTGTTCCATTAAAATTTGTTGATTCCACTCCGTATGAGATATGGTTTGGAAAGAAACCTAAACTTTCATACTTGAAGGTTTGGGGTTGCCCTGAATCTGATAAAATTGAACCTAAGTCAGATAAATGGCTATTTGTGGGGTATCCAAAGAAGACGTTTGGATACTATTTCTATAATCCCATTGAGCAAAAGGTGACACGTTTGTCTCAAAATATGCCGTCTTTCTAGAAAAAGAGTTTATTCTTGAAAGGGCAAGTGGGAGCAATATAGATCTTGAAGAAGTTCAAGAAACGCAATATGGTATTGATCAACAAATAGAACAAGAGTTTCAATCATATGATGATGTGATACAAGATGAAGCTAATGAATGATACACAAACTCTTCGTAGGACTACTAGGATACGTCGTGCTCCAAAGAAATTTGAGTTTCTTGTAAGTGGGCACAATGATGTATTAGTCATTACGAATGATGAACTACATCTTACGAAGAAGCATTATGTGATAAGGACTCTCAGAAGTGACAAGAAGCCATGAAATCTGAAATGGATTCCATGTATGACAATAATGTATGGACCTTAGTCGATCCACCTGAAGGGATTAAACGCATAGGGTGCAAGTGAGTCTTTAAGAGAAAGACTGACATGGATGGTAATGTGATTACCTATAAGGCAAAATTGGTGACAAAAGGTTATACACAAAAACAAAGGAGTTGACTTTGATGAAACTTTCTCATCAGTTGCAATGCTGAAATATATTCAAATTTTACTTGCGATAACTGCATATTATGATTATGAGATTTGGCAAATGCATGTTAAAATTGCATTCCTTAATGAGAATTTGCAGGAAGTGGTGTATATGATACAACCTGAAGGGTTTACATCCACAGATCCTAATAAAGTATGTAAGTTACAAAGGTCTATTTATGGACTATAGCTAGCTTCTAGGAATTAGAATATTCGTTTTGATGAGACAATCAAAAAGTTTGATTTATCAAAAATGAGGATGAACCATGTGTATACAAGAAGGTGAGTGGGATTATTCTTTCTTGATACTTTATGTGGATGACATATTGTTGATAGGAAATGACATACCTATGCTTCAAAGTGTAAAGGTATGGATGTCTAGAAATTTTGCTATGTAAGATTTAGGAGAGACAACCTATATTCTGGGAATGATGATCTATAGAGATAGATCTAAGAGATTGTTCAACTTGGTCTTACTCAATCAACGTACATAGATAAGATGCTAAAGAGGTTTAGCATGGATCAATCGAAAAAGGGTTACTTACCAATGTCTCATGGTGTGTACCTTTCTATGGACATGTGTCCTATGACAGATGTCGAAAGAGATAGCATGAAAAGGATCCCATATGCTTTGGCTATAGGTTCTATAGTATATGCTATGTTATGTACTAGACCCGATGTCTCCTATACTCTAAGTGTTACGAACAGGTTTCAATCTAACTCGGGGAGTGATCATTGGATAGTAGTCAAGAATATTCTTAAGTACTTAAGGACTAAAGATTTATTCTTGATCTATGGTGGGCAAGAATTGACAGTTCGCGGATATACAGATGCTATCTTTCAATCTGACAAGGATGAGAGTAATTCACAATCTGGATATGTATTTACTCTTATGGTGGTGCGGTCAGTTAGAAAAGTTCCAAACAGGACACCAGGGCTGATTCTACAACGGAAGCCGAATACATTACAGCTTCAGAAGTAACAAAAGAGGCAATTTGGATCAGGAATTTTGTGGCTGAACTTGGAGTGGTTCCTTCCATTAGTGATCCTATACTCTTGTATTGTGATAACAATGGAGCTTTTGTACAAGCAAAGGAACCCAGGTCTCATCAGCGATCTAAACATGTATTACGGCGCTATCATATGATTAGAGAGATCATTGATAGAAATAAGAAGTAAAGATAGAGAAAATTCCCATGGATGATAACGTCGTTGATCCATTTATAAAAGCCTTGTCCCAGAAGAAACATGAGAGTCATGTTAACTCATTCAGTCTTAAGCACATGAATGATTGGCTTTAGTGCAAGTGGGAGTTTGTTAGTGTATGCCCTAAAGCCAATTTATTTTAGGGATAAATTACACTTTTATATTTATGTATATTTTGTAATATGGTATTTTTTGAATAAAATATATATATATATGTGAAATCATAAAGAGTTATGATGTAATTATATTTTATTCATGTATATCCCTAATCGTAGTGTATGATACTAGTAGATTAGCACATAAGTGTATGTGGATGCTTATTGAGAATAAGTGCATTGGATTGACTCGCTAAGAGAAAACGTGGCAGATTATTAGACTAAGAGTAGATTAATTTTTTTGTGATAGTAGAATTTAATGGTTCTTTGACTTATACTTCATTAGTATACATCTTACTGTGGATTATTATTCTTTGATTCTATTAGTCGTTACTCTTAGTCACTCTCACATACTGTAGAGTTCGGGTATAATATGAATCATGATAAGATAAGATATGATCAATAGAGGATTCACCACTCCTTATAATAGGAGAGTATATCCCAGTATGACCACTTCTTGAAATTCGATTCGGAAATCTTTGCGAAAGTGAAAATAGAATTAAGAGTGTACACCATTAGTCCTGTCAAGTGACTAGATTTTATAAAAGAAGTAAAATTTAATTTGATAAGAGTTGGCATTATATATGTACTCTTTAATTAATCAGGATATAGGTTAGTGAAAGGATATTATAATTACAAGGGAACTAATTACGGATGGGTGATGTCGAACCACTTAACATATCTGAACACTTGGGTGGTCGTGATACTTTGCTAGAAGCCAATCTTGATCTATACACATAAATTAATTAATTTTAATTAATGATAAATTAAAAGTGTTTAATTTATCTAATCTTAATTAATTTAGGATTATAATTTATACTTATTGGCAACATGATTGGGAACCTAAAGGGTCACACACTTAAGGATAATTAATTTTGGATTAAAATGATTTGATAAGTATGAGATACTTATTGGTTAATTTATGAGATAAATTAACTTTTGGGTATAATTATAATAAGTTATAAATAGTAGGAGTTAATATGTAAGACATATTAATTGTCGTAATGGTTTTATAATTATTGATATACCCATGACCCAAACTGATTGGGATTTATAATTCCCTAAATCCAATTTGATTGTGATTCTAAATTATTACATATATAATATATTATATTATAATGTATATATGCAATATGATTAAGTAATAAGTACTTATTGATGATTAGTACTAGTACATCTACGGCTTGAGAAACCATGAGAATATTTTTTGAAAAACGTGATTGTCACGTTTTGAAAAAAAGGAAAATAGTTTAAGAGTTAGCACTCTGTGGTTTGGGTCAATCAATCTTGTGAAAATTCTTGATTTAATTATCCGTGTGGATACCATTAGAGGCCGGGCACTTGTGCGGCTTGTGGATCGACATCCCAAATATATTGGAGATTTTACTGCAATTTTGAGGTATAATTTAGATACTTTTCTTGTACTACGCATAAATTAATCAAGGTGATCTGTGATAGGTACGTTGCACGTACAATGTAGTGGTTATATTTCACGATGGAAAGTTTGTGTCCATTTTATTGTACTAGAGAAGAGCTTCAGATCTTAACAATATTTTGTAACAATAAAGATTATTTTAATATTGAGTTATTTGTAGTGTGTGCATTGATAATCTTATAGGGGGAAAAATTATGTGATATTATGATTTCGTTTTATCTTGTGAGTACAAATGAATTTTTAATCTTGGAATATGACAAGAAATATTATATCTTGAATTATTATATTTGAGTATGTGCAAAATGATACTCACAAACAATTGTTGCATAATATCGATATTTGAATAAGCAAATACATGTGAATCACCAATAGTCTTAATAAAAATATCTATAATTGACAGCAAGAAAATATCAAGAATACACATGTAGTTTGTTATATTGAAACCTGTTCGTAAGATATGTAGAGTAATATAACGTAACTCATAATAGTAGATTATTTGTCATAATGATGATAATTCCTAATAAATAGTCTATTGGCTAGATACTAGAGAATAAAATGTGACTTCACTTAATGTGAACACATATATATCTATTTGATGGCTATAATTATATGGGAGATTTTCTTACTAGAATAATGATATCGTGCAACTGTTATTTTGAGAAATTTTGAAATATTTTGACTTGAATGTCAAAATCTCATATCTTTGTTATTCTAATAATTTGTGAAAAGTACAAAGACCAAGTTTGGGACAAAGATATGAGATACATCGAGGGGAATGAGACTAGTGCCTAAAATTTATTAAACTGGAACAATCTATGAGGATACTTCTACCTAGGGACTTGGAGATCACAAGAACTAGGTTGGAGAAAAACGAATTATAGAATGGTTTGGGAGAAAAGCATGCACTTGGTGATCAATTCTATAAGTCCATTCCTTTGGTGTAAAGCATGCATGTGATCCTATGATGAGAAGGTTGAGATTCAACTTCTTAATGAGTTCAATAGCCCTTATGGGTGGGATGTCTTAGTCATAGGAGCATCCTTGATCTAGACTCATCTAATGAGTGTAGAAGTAGGGTCGCTTCCTATGAGAATTTGGCTAATTCTCTAGAGCACTCAAGAATCTGGGATAAAGCTGTAGACACCTATTTTTGTCCCTTAAGTTGTCCCCTATTTTCCTTTTAATTTGTCTCTCAATTTTCTTTTAATTTTTTCTTTTTAATGTCTTTTTAACCTGCTCTTTGATTTTCTTTTAATTTACCCTTTAATTCCTTGTTAATTTATGTTATGATGTTTAATTATTCTTATGCGTTTTATACTTTTGAAATACTAAGAATGAGTTATAATATTATTGAATTTTTAGATTTTAAAAAAAAAAATTAATTAAATTATTATTAATTAATTAATTATTAATTAAATTAGAAATTAAATTAATTAATTGGTTTAAATTTTTTTTTTAAAAAAAAAAAAAAAAAAAAAGTTCAGGCGTGGACAGTACCGCGCCTACTGTTCACTCGCCGAACAGTCAGCGACAAAGCTGTTTTGGCCACGTTTTCTCTGCGTTTTTCACCTATTTTTGCACCAAAAATTTCAGATGTCCATACTCCCCACATGACAAGGAATGGTCTTTGACCATTTTTACACTCAATCCAATTCATTAAAAGTACAAAAAATCAGTCTAAAGTGAGAGGAAAAAATTTTCTTAAGCCTAAAAAACCTGCCAAACAGCCAACTTTGAGCCAAAATTCCATACGATCGGAAAGGAATTAGACTAAACTCAAAGACGATAAATTGTAGAGGGTTCCTGGGGCTACAACTTCCCTTTGTAAATATTAAGCAAAATCGTCCATTTGGAGGGTCAAAAACGTGGTAGAAAAAGGCTGTTGGTCCAGAGGATCTGCAGAAAAATTTTCAAGTCTGAAAATTTTTCCAGACAACCAAATTTGAGCCAAGATTGCAAGCGATAGAAGAGGAACTGGAGTAAATTCAAAGAATAAAAGTTGTAGAAGGTTCCTGGAGCTATAACTTCTCTTTCCAAACCCAAAGCAAAATCGTTCATCTGGTAGGTCAAAATCGCATGCTGGAGGAAGGCTAGTAGCCCACAAAAATCTGCACACACAAAAAAAAAAAAGGTTAGAAAAATTTTATTTCCATTTTACTCCTCCAGATTTTAGTTTTTTTCATTTTAGCCCGAGAATATTTTCTTAAATTACATTTAGGCCCTTCTGATAGGGACCACTTCATGCCACGTCATTGATGATGTGGCACCACCAGATTGCGCCACGCCAGCGATGACGTGGCACCACCAAATTGCAGCCACACCAGCGATGACGTGGCATTTCAAAAAATAAAATTCCAAAATTTCAGAAAAATTTTATTTGAGTTTTGGCCCTCCAGATTTCAGATTTCTGCATTTTTAGCCCTCAAATAAATTTTTTTAAATTACATTTAGGCCCTTAAGGAATTTTCTTTAATATTACTGTTTTTTCTCTTCAAATTTTCTTCCAAATTACATGTTTTATGTCAATAACCACCAAGTTTTACTTTGATTTCTGTTTGGCATTTTAATACGTTTTAATTACCCTTCTTTATTTTTGATTGTGAAATTACTGTTTTGCCCTTATGAGTATTAAATTGTAAATAGACTTTGATCTTTGCACATATTTTTTGATTAATTGCTTTTGTGATGATTGGTGCTTTATTTTAATGTTTGTTGGTCTCAATATAATATTTATGCCTTATCTTACTTGTTAAATTATGTGAATTTACTCTTTTGCCCTCAAATTTTGGATTAGTTGCACAACTAGACGTTAAATATTTGAATCAAATTCAATTTAGCCCAGGACTTAATAATTGTATCAATAATATAAAATTGGGCTAGAAATAAACTCCGGCGTGCATGATAAATGACTATTTTGCCCATTGGGAGTTAAAGGGCACTACAGGGTCATAGTGCGTTGATATGTTGCACCAGCTAAAGTACCTGTTTATGAGGAAATGAACCACCAATGGTTAATATAAACATTAACAGGTACATATTAGCCCTGTTTTAAAGGATATTATACAAAGATCATAGTCTACAAAGTCTTATACACATTACTAGATACTATAAGAGAAAATTCTGACGTATCCATCACGCAACCGGTCCAACGCCGGTAAAGTGGGTGCGAGGAAATTCAAATCCATATACACATCTGGATCGAATACCCGGTCCATATACTACATAAAAATCTCTTATACACATCTCCTACTTACTGTATAGGATTTATTTTCTTTTTAAATTTTGATGTATTTTTTGTGTCCCGGCGCACCAACACACCGGGTGACTACTCTAGTCTTGTTTTTCCTAGTTTAGATTGTTTTTATACAATTCATAGTCGCATTAAAGGCCCCGTTATGTAATAGTAAATAGGTGATTCATTTAAATTTGTAATAGTAAGTAGGTAATTTATGTTTGTAAATTGTAAGTAGGATTTTTGCATTCAATCACCTATTTCACGAGCACCACACGTGGCGACGGTGCCGGTCCCAAACTGCCGGCCAGACCGAGGGTCGGTAGGCGAGCGGTAAGGGGGGGGCGCGACAAAAGCACAAGGCCGTAATATGCTGGTTTCAAAATCTTATATTAACATCTTTAATATCATGTGTGTGACATAATCATTCATACCCTAAAGCAGTTTTAGTTTCAAGACTTAGCCACTTTGACTCTAATATGGAGATTATGGAAATACTAAGTGAAGGTTTCAAGGCATTGTGTATAAGAGATTATGCATCGATGCTATGTGCTAGTGGCAATCCAATGGAAACCTTCACTTCTGTCTCTTATAAGTAGGGGATGGTTGGTGTGTTTTAATAAAAAAATTACATGTCTCTTATACACATCTAGATGTGTATAAGAGACAGGGGAGTTTTATAACTTGTGTAATGGTCATTATTATTAATAATAATATGATCGTTATGTAATGAATTTGAATAATAAATTTTGTAATCAAAATTTATTTATCACATGTTAATGCTATTGAATTTGGATAATGAATTATCAATTATCCTACTTTAATTCACAATAATTTTAAATACTTTAAATTGCAATTAAAATCTATTTATTTTAATTTGAAACCAAATCTAAAGGTTTAACTCCTCCTATTTTTCAATCTATAAATAGGGTGATTGTAAGAAGAAAAAAAAAACTCTTTCTCACTGTTATCTATCTACTATCCATCTAACTTCTATTTTTTAATAATAGTATGGACAAAGAAAGGTGTGTAGGGAAGTTTCTGCTTCTCTTGGTTGTGCAGATCAAAGGGAAGCAACAACCTTGAGTTGGGTTGTTGTATCCTGGAGGCGACACATTATAAACTTCTGCATCGGAGTGAAAGAAACTCCGTAGGGGCGCGAATCATCTTAAAGAGAGGGAATACGCACCTCAACCCTACCGTACTTCTTAGTAGCAGTTTGTTAGTAAAATAACGGTATAATTTTTTTTTCCATTTTATTGTGGGAATGAGGTAATATTTACTTTGTTAATTTTTTGTTTTAATTATTTGTGATGTTTATTATAATTAACATGATTTTTTGTGATGATGGACCAACACTTCTTGGTACTACAAATTGGGGGTTTAAACACCTTCCAACCTTCACCTATAGTCTTCCTACAAAAATTAGTAGGAGCATCAAAGCAAATATCAACGAAGAAACAAAGCCGCAAAAAGAGAGAAAATTAGTGAAAGAGAGGAAAAACAAACAAACAAACAAATAATGGAACAGAAAGAGAGCAATCAAGCATTAGAGTATTGGTAGGTAGTAGGTTGTAGGGAAATATTTAGGTCGGTTTTTGACTGTACTTGTAATAATATTTGGTGTAGATTAAAACTTATATTATAAATAATATTAGTTGTTGTAAATAATATTTCATAAGATTTAATCTTGACTCTAAGATCTACAAACAGGCCCAAGATTGGGACTACCTAAACATTTTCATATGAGTATTAATCTAGATTAATTGCTGGTAAAAAAAAAATATAGTTAATTGCTCGTAAAAATAATTAAAAAATTAATCTAGTCAACCGCTAGTTTCTATTTACCAGTTCTAGGTTTATGTGTTTCAAATGTATTAAATCCCACCTTGTATGAATACTTGTAAAGTCTTTGGGCTCCGTTTGGATTACAAATAATGGGGCATTATTTAACAGATAATATTTGGGTTTTGACTTTAATGGTTTTTGAAAATAATGTTGACTTTTGAAATAATGAAATAATTATTTGAGTATGAAATAATATTTCGAAATAAACATTTGGATTACAAATAATGAATGTCTATTATTTGTTTTTCCTTTTTTAATTATGAACAATTTCAAACTATAATAATTGGACATTGTGGTCCCATATTTTGAATTGGGATTAAACATGACAGTACCGCATTTCTATGTCAGACATGAGGAGTTTGGAGGGTCAAACGACTTACTCATAGTGAACGGAGATTCGAACTACGCACACAGTATTAACATCTATACAAAACTCATTCCCCTCTTGTGAAAATATTTAAGAGTCCCAAGAAACTATACAAATTTAACTAACAAATTTAGAAAATAATTTGGAAGAATTTATTTTGGACATTATTGAAGATCCGCTCCAGTTCTTTATACCAAAAAGAATTACAATTCGCCAATGCAATAAAAAAAATGTTGATATAAATTTTGCTTAAAATAAATATTTGGATTGTAAATAATGAATAGTTATTATCTAGAGAAATTATTTAAATACACAGTAATATTCCAAAATAAATATTAAACTTTGAAAATTCATTTTGTTTAAAGTATATTAAAATTTTAGACCACATTTAAGTTTCTTGACTGTAAATGATAGGGGTGTTCAAAAAAACTTGATGAATTAAAAAATTGGTGAAACCGATTTATTCCAAACAATAAATAAAAGGTAATCAAACTGGTTATTTATATTGATTCGAATAAAGGTTTGAATATCTAAGGGACCAATTCGAGTAGCGGTTCACATTTTTCTAAACCGGTAGTTATCCAAATTGGTTTATATATAGGGATATCTTTGTAATTTTACAAATAGGGCTAATATCAAGGGATTTTTATGTAATTTTTTATTAATTTCTCAGCTCTATTTCTATCTACAAGGACATTTAAGTAAGAGTTAGTGGTGAATTTGTTCTTTTATTGAAAAATTAAATAAGTACAGAATTAAGGATTTGGGTACCCGCAATTCCGAACTAATTCTATCAAGTAACCAATTGGTTGGCTACTCTATTAATACGGACCGAATACAATTCAATTTTTTCTTGAACTGGTTCAATCGACTCGGATATTTTTATGGGTATATGGACCGGGTATTCGATCCATGAACACCTGTAGTAAATGACTACGGGATGATATAATGTTCAATAGTCCATTGGATTATATAGCACATAGTTCTAAAGTTTGCTTCCATAGGATTGCGAGGTTTGACTAATTTTTTTATCATTTTTGGGTTTGACAAACAATTGGATCGTAGCCATGATTGATTTTTGATAAACTGTTTCAATCGGTCGGTTTGGTCTGAGTTTCAAAACATTAAGATCCGATGTCTGATTAAAGACATTTCAAATTGTCATTAATTATCTACTAATGTTAAACAATTGACGAATACAATTTGGCCTTTCAACCTCACTATTTGGCAATCCAAAAATCATAATGCATCACAAAATTTTAATCTGGCATACTGTGTTATATTTTATTTTATTTTTTTAGGGTTAAAACACATTGTCCCCCTAAAGTATAAGGATAATTATACTTTACCCTTTAAACTAAAAAAATTACACTTTGTCCCCATTTACACTAATTATCTATTCGCATGTCTAACACCATTAACAAAAGTCATGGCTATTTCTTCATTTGTATTTTTAACTTTTGATAGTGGTGTGATAGTTATAAAAAAAAAATATAAGTAAAATGAATAGTGAAGAATTTAGGGGATGTAAATAATGAATAAGACAAAATATGAATAGTGTGTAATATTATTTGATAAATTATTTACTGACCAAACAGTTTTCATCATTGACCAAATAATATTTGACAAAGAAAACCCATTATTTGCAATCCAAACAGAGCCTTGATTATTGTATTAATCTCGCACAATGTGAGCATGTATAATTCATCAAAACATATATTATGAACAAAATTGGAATTGGAGGTCAAATTTTAACAATTTCCTTTCTAGATGGCCAGCTTAAAACCTTTATACCATATTTAAGGTTCAATTCGAATTTTTTAATACTTCGCAGGTAAGAAAAAAATAGTTGGCACGATCCTCCAAAGTAGAGATACTCTCTTTTTTAGTGGTGTGTATACAAAATCACATAATGTACTCTCATTTTGTTGTTGATATTTCCAAATGCCCCCGGATCCCAAAACTTAAAAAATAAAAGAAAACCCTCCCTATTTCCAAGGGTGGCTCAATTGTTTTTGGGATCTCCAGTCAACTTTAACTTGAGGCCTTTTTATCTTTTTAATAGAATTAATATAATTTTCATATAAAACTTATTTTTCTAACCTTTCGATAGGTAAATTTACTGATTAAATTTTTATAATTAATTATTATAATATTTCTTTTTCAATGTGGATATTATAATAAATTCATTTGATCTTTCTTGACTTCTTTATATTGAAACATTAAATGTACATGAACCACCAACATTATTCTATAAGCTATATATGAATTAGGAAACCAATCATGTCTTTTTATACAATTAAGTATGTCAATTTGGGTCTTATCTTGTACAATTTCCAGTTATGTCATAATGATTGTTATGTCTTAAGAAACTTACATATATGGCTGTGGATTGGCGAAATTAAAGATGTTGCAGGAGGGATAATGAGAAAGGGAAAAAAAGAATTAGAGATATTGTACGAGAAATAATGACGGAGAAAAAAATAAGAGTTAGTGGAAAGTAATAAGAAATTTTATGGGTTAATCCCATTTTATTCCCAAAAATGAGCAAAAGTCTTAATGTGATCCTCTAAATTGAAAAGGTCTTAATTGGCCCTCCAAACTATAAAATGTATTCCACACTTTCCAAACTAAAAGACTCTTAATTTGCCACTTCAAATCAGGGCTATGAATGAATTCAAGTACCTTGGTGCTTAGTTTGAATTTGATTCGAGACAAACTTGTTCATTAAAAAGTAATCAATCTAAACTTATACAACTTTTAAATTTCGATTTTTTTAACGAGTCAAGCACGATGATGACATCGGATTAGAAAAGTTGGTGAATATAATATAGAAGATTACAAGTAGGCAACACATCTACCCAGTATAAGATTTCTTTCGTACTTATTAGTTATTTCATTATTAAATCTCTCTTTCCTTATTTTTTGTATATAACTAATGAATACACAAGGTTTAAATCTGTCTCTTAAACAGTCGTAATAGATGTATCTAATCACATTTTTTAACTGTCATAATGGAATTATAAACTATTATAAAGAAAAATTTTAGGACAAGGAAACAGAAAATTATGGTAAAAGTCATAAATAAACGAACCATGGATGTGTTCAATTTTGGTTCGAAAGTTATGAGTATTTTCTCAAACAAATAACCAAACATTCAAGCTTATCATGATCATCACTCTTTGGGATTGACTTGAGGTTGACTTGAATACAAACAATCTTTTCTATTTATCGAGTCATCTCAATTTGAACATACCATTATCCTACTTGTTGAAATTCGATTACAACCCTATTTCAAACTGGAAAAAAATAAAATAAAATAGGCCTCCATTTTAAGTACAAAAGTGCATGCAATAATCTTTACGGACTGTTTAAATACCATTCTCTTACTTTATATATATAAAAAATCTCTATCTCTATATTTTATATTTTTTTGTATAAAAATTTTTCTTTATTTTCAAAAGTTTATATAAAGCAAGTAAAGATGTCAATATTTTTTGATAAATTAAAAATAGTGATTTTGATATGTGTATTAAAAAATAAGGGTAAATTACCATGTGGTATAGCCTTTTGACAGATACCCCTGGTATATTTTAGAAATATGCTCTAAACCCCTATATGGTTTGTCTCAAAAGGTAAAGTGGATGAAAATCATCCAAATTAATGGTGTTTAAAAATTTGGCGCTCCAAAGCATGTTTAATAAAAATATAAATTTTTCCTCAAAAAATTTAAGATAAATTATCGTAAACCTTCATGTGGTATGAATCTTGAACCCATAATGGTGTTATAGTTTTGTAAATATACTCTAAACTCCTATATGGTCTGGACTAAATGGTAAAGCAAATAAAATCATCCAAGCCAATCCTATTTACTGCACATGCACCTCTGTTGTAAGTTATTGCCTAAAAATTTATTTTTCTTCCCCGAAAAAATTAATATTTTATGACCCTTATTGCTATCTACATAAATTTATTCTCAAATTTACTGCACTTATTTTTTTTCTCAAATTTCCAGATGAGTGCTACCCTTTTTCTTTTTTTGTACATTAATTTATAGATCTTTAATTGTATTAATAAACAAATGCGATTTTCTTCAGTTTTTTGATCGTACAAATTGAAAGTAAAATGTCTGAAAATAGGAAAAATGAATAATCTAAAAGTTTTGATGTTAAATTATATATGGGATAAAAATATAATTTCGACCAAAATCGTGACTTTGGATGATTTTTGTCTATTTTACCATTCAATCCAGACCTTCAAGATTAATCATAAGAAATTAGTGGTATCAGAGCATTGGTCTCTTTATTCTTGCTTAAATTGCATTAGAGTAAAGATCATGGCAACCAATGATTTCTTGTTTTTAGAGGGGCATTCTATCACTAGACCTCCTATGTTTAATGGAATTAATTTTGTTTTTTGGAGGGATAGAATGAAAATTTTTGTTCAATCTATTAATATTGAATTGTGGTATATTATTTATGAAGGTCCTTTTGAGGCAAATATTATTGATGAAAAACTCATAGATTAAGGCCTAAAACCAGATTTGAGTTAAATGCACAAGATAAAATAAATTTATCTTTAAATGCTAAAGCCATTAATATTTTGTATAATGCTTTGGATGCAGATGAGTTTTCAAAAGTAAAAGGGTGCATATCGGCCAAGGAGATATGGGACAAATTAAAAGAAATCCATGAAGGAAGTGAAGATATTAGAGAGCAAAATGATGTCATGTCTTATGGCTAGAATATGAATGTATCAAAATGGAACCTCAAACTGAGAACATTGACAAGATGTATTTGAGGTTCAATGATATGGTAAAGGATTTGGAAGGTTTAGGTAAAGAATATTCCTTGGGTGAAAAGAATAGAAAAATTTTGAATGCTTTACCTAAGGAATGAGAACCTAAATCCATTGCCATAGAAGAGTCTAAAAATTTAAATTCTATGCCTATCGATTCTTTGATAAATTCTCTAACCTCATTTGAATTGAAGTTGAAATACAAGCTACAAGATGAGGAGGCAAAGGGAAAAAGAAGCATGGCATTTAAAGCTTCATCAAAAAGGAGAAAAGACTCAAGGAAGCCTCACTTCAACAACTTCCAAATCACTTGGGATGATTGCAATTCGGATGGAGAAGTTGAAGAAGAATATGAGGAGGCACAAATGGCATTTATGGCACTTGGCGATAATGAGGTAACCTCTAGTTGTGATTCTTGTGATGATTCATGTAATAATGATGATGATGATGTTGAATCATTCATTTTTAAAATGCATGGGTAATGTTTGAAAGAATCATATGCTAAGAACAAAGAACTAAAAATTAAAGTTAATACTTTATTGAGTGCCAACTCAAAGCTTGTGCTTGAAAATAATTCTTTGACAAAAGAAAATAAAGTTTTGAAAGAAAAATTCGTTGGAAAAACCAAGATCATGGAAGAACAAGCTTCATTGAAGAAGAGATTAGATGATCTTGATGTTACTTTGAAAACGAAGAAAGAAAATGTTTTTGAAAAGAAAAGAACTAGAAATATGTTCTTAAACAAAAATTTTATCACCTTTAGAAAAAATGATTATATGCTTTGTTAAATCTAAATCTTCTTTTTATGGCAATAAAAACATTACTTGTAATCATTGTCATCAACATGGCCATATAAAGAAAAATTGTTCTGTTAAAAGAAATGAAAAATTAGGAATAAACTCTATTTGGGTGATTAAGCATGTCACTAATCCAATTGGACCCAAGAAAGTTTGGGTACCAAAAGTTGTTGCTTAACTGTGTATGTAGGTATGCTTGGAGTGCACCAAGGAATTCAAGATAGATTATCTATGAAGGGTGCTCAAGGCATATGAACTAAGATCATATTGGAATGGGTAACATCTAAAGTTTAGTGTGCTTTCATTTATCAAGTTGAACTATGTTCTCTTGAATATTACTCATCTATATGGTCAAATTTGTTTAGAATGCTAGAATATTTATTTCCCCATTTTTTTGTCTATAATTAGTCATTCTTGCAAAAGAAAGGGGGAGCATTCTCTTTGTTAAATAAATCTGTTTTTTACAAAAAATTACATCACACATGCTTCATTGTTTTGATAATGCTTTTTAATAAGAATGAGCGAAAATTTTTTTTCAAGTCCTAATTCAAAGGGGGAGAATAAACTTAGGGGGAGCTTTAACTACATGTTTCTTATGTTTTGATAATGCCAAAGGGGGAGAAATAATGGACAAATTCTCTTGTGTAGGTAGTCATATTTTATGGTTGTTGTTTGAATTGTCCAATTGATTTGGTCATCATCAAAAAGGGGGAGATTGAAGAAACCCAAGTTATGTTAATCATGTTTTGATGATGAGCAAATCATACTAATAGTTTGATAACAAGTGTGCAGAAAAACAGGAAACAAGTTTGCAGAAAAACAGGGAGGTTCGGACGCAAATGATCGTCCGAACCAAAAACAACCTCAAGAGCTTCGGACGATGGTAATCATAAAATACAAAGATTTGAAGCAAGTCTCGGACGAAGAACAGCGTCTGAGAATATTCCAGTAGACTTTGCTCGATCGGACGCATGCTCGGACGCATCCTCGGACGTCCGAACGGATACCCTCAGAGAACGGACGCAGTGTCGGACGCAGGGCTTAGCATCGGCCGTCCGAACGGTCCAACGGCTAGTTTGTTCGACGCACTGCTGCATCGGCCGTCCGAAAGGTCCAACGGCTAGTTTTCCAGTAAACAGAAAATAGCCGTTTGGAAGTTGTTGGAAGCTGTTTTTTGGCAACTATAAATACCCTTAGGTCTGATTCTAAAAACTAAGACTTCTACATTGATTACAAACAATTCTTGAGCTATTTGGGAGAAATAGTGGGTACAAGTGTTGTAATAGTGTAGGTAGTGAGGAAAGAGCTTAGAAGTGTAAAAGTTCTTCAAGTGTAAGAGTGGAGAGATAACAATTGTAACAAAGGGAGGTTGTGAGTGTAAAACTCTTGGCTCAACTTAAGGGAATTAGTGTGAGCAAGAGTGATCCTCATTTGTGTACAAGAGGTTATTGTCTCATCTACTTTGAAGAGACTTTTAGGGCTGAACTTCAAGTTGTGAACTTGGTAGTTGCCTAGTGAGAAGCTCTTTGTAATTGCAAACTCCAAGCTTGAGAAGCTAGGGAGTTTGGTTTGATTCTTTTAATCTCAATATTGTTATTTGTTCTTTTGAGCTTAAATTGTTGAATATCTATTATATTCATTTGGTGCATAAACTTTGAATTTCTATTAAGCACATAAAAAGGTTTGTTTTTAGAGACAACCTATTTCACTCATAATTCATTAAATTTTGGGTAAATTTTACTTACACCCCTTGTGTTTTGGCTGTTTGTCACATAACACTCTTATAATTTAAAAAGATAAAAATACCCCCCTTATACTTTTGGTTTAAGTGTCCAATGGAAGGAAAAGTGCTTCACTAACAGAATAGTTAATTTGATCAGCTTACCCTTGTCAATCTGATCTCTATTAAATATTATTAATAATTTTTGTTTAAAAAAAAACCATAAAATCAAAAATAAAAAGTAAGAAAAAATTAAAAATAAAAAGGAAAAATGTATAGATGGAAAGAGAAAATAGAAAAGAAATAAGAATAAAAGTAAGAAAAATTAAAAATATTTTTTAGATAAAATGAAAAGGAAAAAAACCCATAAGAAAAAAAAAATGGAATAACAAGGAAAACAATTCAAACTTTTAAAAAATAAAAAAATTAATAGAATGAAAAAAATAGTGTACGGGAGTAGGGGTAGATCGGATGGGTCATGGGTGGAGGGATGGGAGCATAAGGGAATAGATCTAGGGTTGGGGAAGGGAGGTTGGGATGGCGGGGTGGTGATGGGAAGGATGGTGGGAAATAGATCAGGTGGGAAAGGGCTGGGATGGGTGGCTTGAGAAGGGGTGGCAATGGATGGTAAAGAAAGGGGGTGGGGTAATAGGATAAAATGCGGGAAAGGGGAATGGAGTTGGGGAAGTATATAGGTGGTGGGGTAGGTAGGATTAGGGACGGTTGTTAGGGTGCTAGTGACAAGATTTTTGGGGGGTTTTGGTGGGATGGGATGGGGTAGTCGGCTTTTGGGAGTATGGGTAGAGATAGGGTAGCAGGATATGCGGGGATAGGGACGGGCAGTAGGTAGGGGGCTTTTAGGGGTGGGGTGGGATTGTGGTGGTTGGCTGAGGGTGGCAGTGTGGTGGCAAGTCCCTGGGGAAGACATCTAATCCTATAAGAAGATGATGCAGGGGGCCTTGGAGGTAGACGATGGTGGGATGAGTGATGCGGATGAGATTGGTAGTGGTTGGTTGAGGGTAGTAGTGGTGGCAGTGGTGGTGGCTGGTAGTTGGGAAGTATGTGAGGAAGGTAGATGGTGAGTGTTTGTTTTCTCATTTTAGCCCTTAAAGTTTTGTTAATTTTTAATTTATTCGCCAATTTTGTTAGGTATGCATTTCATAAGGGGTATTTTGGGTAGATAATAATTATAGTTTCAAAATTTTCATTAACGATCAAGGTTCTGAAATGCCAAACTAACCTATAGAAAATTAAAAATAAGGGCCATATTGGACTATTTTTATTTTTTAGTTTGGAGGACTAATTAAGAATTTTTGTTTGTAGGGTAATATTGGAACATTTTTTTTTTTAATTTGAAAGGCCAAATTGAGATTTTTTTTTTTTTTTAATTTAGAGGACCATATAAATTTTTTTTTTCTTTGGATGATCAAATTGAGGCTTTTTTAGTTTGAAAGGCCATATTGATATTTTTGCTCGATTTGAAAGGGACAAAAAAGAAATTAACCCAAATTCTTATTATGAGATTATTGGGATAGTAAACTAGTTAGGAAGGATTTAGATTTTAGTTGGTTAATTAATATGGAGCCTTGATGGTTGAATGATAATTCATTTTCTAAAAAATATATAATTAATAATAATTATACAAATAATAGATAATGTATTTTTGCTATTATTATTATATACCATAAAATTTTGGAACTTAAAATTTCTGGGGGCCTAAAACAAAGACTTTAGTGGCCTTAAGGTCCTTGAACTACCCCTACCCATTTCCCGCATAGGACTTTTGCCTTCAAGTTATTGAATGTATGTATGTTAATTAGAGATCTCTCTTTTCAATGTATCCCACTACGAATATGGAAAAGGAATTGTATTGCTGCTAAGCTATTAATAAATTATCTTAAATATTTGATTTAGTAATTTAAGGTCAAATTTTATTGGGTTAGTTTAGGGTCGAAATATTACTATTGATGTATGATCTATATAGGGTGAGCCTAGACTAGTAATATTATATTACAACTGCAAATGAGTGTAGGAACTAAGTATTGTGCGGGATTGAGTGTTATTTTTACCTAAAGACGAAAGTTATCTTTAAAAATTGTACGAGCCACCTATAAAATTGTACACAATCAGAGTGTAGTCCGCTGTAGATATTACAAGAACAAAAGGCGTAATTGAGTGAATGTGAGGTATCCCATCCCATTTGGAATATGGTTTCTATTGATAAATAACTTAAATTAAGAGCTAGTATTAATTTGACTTTGTAATTTTGCTTTAGTAATTTAGCGTCAAAAATTATTGAATCAGTTTAAATCTATCTCTTCAAAATAAATAAATAACTATTTGAATTTAAATAAAAAAAGTTTGAATTAAAATCAAGTAAGTTGTAGTAGCTCAACTCAAGCATACCTGGATGTCCATTATTTAAGCAACTACTACTACCCAACAATTTTATGATACAATCAATCGTAGGGTTGAACATGGAAGAGGGGTCCAGTGGACCATTTGACCTTAAAAATCATCAAATCCGTGTGCAGATTATGGCTGCTAAATACAAAATAATACGGTATATGATCAGGCAAAAAATTTACTAAATATTCCGAACTCTAGCCTATAAAGCCAAGTGCTGTTTGCTCTATTTTCTTCATCTCTCACATTAACACAACACACGAGAGATATCTAACCAAGACCCTTCACACACACACACGCACACACAAAAAAGAAAAGAGTGTAAGAAATGGCCCCGACAATTCTGACACCACCCCCATTCTAGATATCAAGGAAATGCCAGAAGATGCACATCCCATGAAAGGTGGCGATGATCTCAATAGCTATTCTCAGAATTCTGACTATCAGGTACTAATAATTAATTCAACTGAAAAATACATCAATTATAATTTTTAAGCTAGCCAATTTTATTTAATTGCTCTCATTATTGTTATTTGTTTTTAATTGCTTGGTATAAAATTTTTGTACTAATTACTTCCCATACAATATTTAATTAATTTCTCAGAGGGGAGTTATAGATGCTGCAAAAACTATCATTCTTGAAGCCGTAAATCAAAAGCTGGATCTTGAGAATAACATAACCACTTTCCACATTGCTGATTTTGGATGCTCTACTGGGCCGAATACATTTTTGGCTATGCAAAATATTATAGAAGCCGTGGAACAAAAATACAAAATAACCTTCCAAAAAACCCAACCAGAATTCCACGTTTTCTTTAACGATCATATTAATAATGATTTCAATATTCCTCTTTAGATCCCTCCCACAGAAAAGGGATTATTTTGCTTCAGGAGTTCCTGGATCATTTTACACCAGAGTTTTTCCCAAGGCCAGCTTGCATTTTGCTCATTGTTCTTATGCACTTCACTGGCTGTCTAAGGTTCCTAAGGAAATTCAAGATAAGAATTCCAATGCATTTAATAAAGGGAGAATTCATTATACTGGGAATGAGAAACATGTTGTGAAGGAATATTTTGGGCAGTTTCAAAAAGATATGGACTTGTTTCTGAAAGCTAGAGCTCAAGAAATTGTGGAAGGTGGATTGATGGTTATTCAAATTCCTGGTTTACCAAGTGGTGAGGTCATTTTTTCTAGGACTGGTGCTGGAATGCTTCATGCTCTCTTGGGATCATCCTTGATGGAGTTGGTAAATCTGGTAAGCAAAATTTATTAAACATATAATTAAGGGTTAATCTTTTATACAGTGTCATCAATTGGGATCTAGAAAAGTTTTTAGACTATCAAAAGTAGATAGATGTTATATTTTAAAAATAATATTTGAAATTTAAACCATATATACGTGTCGTGCATTTGTACCAAATAATGTAGAAATTTTTTTACACATATGGTGTAGGAAAGTTAAATTCCGTAACTAATACTAAAGTTTTACAATTTCGTTACCAAACTATCTCGTTATATTTAAAGATCTGTATAATATAAATTTTTATAAAACAAAGTATTATAGTGTACAACTTTTTAAATATAATGAAATAATTTCTAAATGATGATAGAATTTCCATTAAGTATGTGATTAATTTATTTCACGTAACTCATTGTCTCTCTCCTCATCTCATCATTGATCGTTCAAATTAATCCAAATAAGTATCAAAATTAATTAAACGAAATTAAGTTTCTTGCATGGTCTTTGCCAGCGTGGACTAGAAACATATTCACGTAACAGAAATTTGTAGTGGAGCTCAAATTTTGTTTGAAGTAGGTATTACATCAATTTATCGTGATTTATCTACTACTGCTATCACTTACCAAAATAAAACAAAAATTTCAGAGAAGAGTATGGTTAAGACAATTCAATGCATGACCACTCTTTAGGAAAGATCCTCATCCTCATGAGTGTGTCATGTACAACTGTCAAAAAAATAGTTTTTTTTTTTTGGTTAATTTCGATACACTGTTTACTACTATTTCTGTTTTTGACAGTTGTACTTAACTATGTCAGAGTCTTTATGGTATTTTTCATTTAAATTAAACACTAACAGATAGAGTTAAGTTGCATGTGAATTTTCACCCATATATTATTAAATTATTGTTAGAAAGTAATTCAAATAAGGAAATAATTTTAGCATTGGAAAAAAGAAAAAAAAAATAGAAAGAAAATGAACCAAAATCTTGCATGTGCAAGTGACGTTGTTGTTATATTATTGTGTTTTAATACGTGTACTATATAAGTATTCAGAATACGTAATTTATATTATAGAAATATTTAAAATATAATGATATTGTATTGTAATAGAATTATAGAATCTAGAATTTTTTAAATTTTTTTACTCTCGTAACAATGTTATACGATAATAGTCGTTTTTTTTATTTTGAAAAATACCATAAAGACTTATTTTTAATTAATAATTACTCTTGGCAAATAAATATCTTTTTTTTTTCAGGGTGTAATAAGTGAAGAAAGTGTGGATTCATTCAATTTGCCTCAATACCATCCATCAATTGAGGAATTAGAAATGGTGATCGAGATGAATAATAGTTTTACCCTCGAAAAAATTGGAGCATTAAATCACCCAATGAAGAACTTACCATTTGATGTTGAAAGGACTTCTTTACAAGTAAGGGCCGTCATGGAGAGCATTTTAAGTGACCATTTTGGAGAAAGAATATTGGACCCACTATTCGAAATATACACCAAGAAATTGCAAGAGAATTACAATGTTTTTGACAAAGAAATTAGAAGGGATGCTGATTTATTCCTTGTTCTAAAACGCAAAAGCAATTAACTCATCATATCTGTGATCCTCTAGTTCTGGTTCATACTCACTGAAGGACTTCCCTATGTGATTCACTAGAGACATTTGTGTTTCCATTTGGCTTGTATTTTAAGTTCATTTTGTTAATAAGTTGGTCGGTGGCACTGCTCAGCCAACGTTGCTTATAATATATGTCCAAAAATTATTTGCGTATCAACCCCTTGTCTTTTTAGTATTTTCAGTTTTTTTTTTCTCTCTCTCAAAGCAATTTATTTGAGATGTATATATGTGCACTTCTTTCCAGATTTATCTTATCGTTTAGGTTCTAAATTGTAGCCTCTTAGTCTAAAAATCTTAACTAGCTAGGACCTGAAAAATTATGCTCGAAAAAATTATTATGGTTTAGGTTCTAATTAAATTGCTATAAATCTTCCTTTATTTTCAATTTAGCAATTATAATTGCACTAAATTAATCCATATTTCGTATGAATAACTCAAAAGTATTGCTCGGAAAATTAGAAACCATGTAACTTGGGCAAACTAATCATCACCGACTAGATTATTCGAATGAAAAACTCATAATTACCAATCGACACTATTTTAAAAGCTGCTGAACTTGAGACTATACGTTATGGTTTAATTCAAACTCAGTATGAAACTTATGATTCAATTGAAATCCAATCTGATGCTTTATCTGTTATTTCATTGCTGTTTCAAAATAGAGTTGATGATGTTGAGGTGGGGGTTATTTATTAGAACTTGCTAAGAAGTTTAGGTCTTGTATATTTTCATTTGTTAGGCGCAATAGTAACAAGGTTAGTCATAAATAACTTCATTTGCTTTTAACATTTGTAACACTGTATTTTGGAAGGATTTCTTCTCTTTGTGACTTCTTAGAGAGATAGAAGATGATGTAAGTCATTTTACCAATATTTAAATTTATAAAAATATGTTTATATCGTTTGGAAAAAAAAAAAAGAAAAAACCAATCGACTAACCAAGTAAGATGGCTGATCAGTTTTAGAAATTTCTGAACCAATTTTAGTTTCCATTTAGAAGCCAATAACTGTAGGATATGTTGGTTTTTCACTCATTATTTGTAATAATTATTCGGTCAAAGAAAAACTCTGTTTGTTCATTTGATTATTCTTTCACTATTATTTACACTATTTATTGTTTGTCTTATTTAGTTTAAAAAATAACACAAATTTGTTATTTATACTATGCATTATTTGTCTCATTCATTTTTCCTTCCAATATTCCATTATTTATACTATTCATGTGTTTAACTATTCATATATATTTGTTTTACATATTATTTGTACAAATCATTCATGAGTGCAACTATTCATTATCAATTTTGGTGCGGTCTAAAATTTTATACAGGAAGCATTTTAATGTATAATCGAAATAAATTCCATAAATAATTTTCTTACCAAAGTGTTCGTAAAAGAATTCTAGATTTGAAATCTGTAATGGGACAGACCAAGTTGGATGTATATAGTAAATTATTTCCTTGAAAATTGTATTGAGGACAAAATTTAGATTAAAAAATTTTTGTGTTCCGACATCCTAACTTACGAAAAGGTGTGATTCCGAGTTTTGCAGCTGAACTTCTTCCCTTCTATCAACCACCTACAACCACCACCACCCTCAATCAACCACTACCAATCTCATCCCCATTCTCCATCTTGCCATCCTATTCATTCCCCTAGGCCTCCCATACTATCGCACTATTCCAACTCCCCTATCCACTCGATTTACTTTCTACCATGTCACCACCCTAGCCTTCTTCCCTGCCTTGATATTTTTCTTAAATCTAGATTTACCTTTCCTAGCCCTTTTCTACCCTATCTGCCACCCACCTTCACTTCTTCGACCACTATCTAGTCATCTTATATATTTTTTTTAAAATAAAATCAATTAATTTTTTTGAATTTTCAATAAATGTCTTGTTGACATTAGCTGAAAGTATGTGGCTTTTATTTTTAGTATGATATTTCCCTTTCTATTTCATGAATAAAATATTTAGTACCTGTCTCTTATACACTTTTAGATGTTTTTTTTTAGTCATATTTAACTTTATACCTTTACCCTTTCTTCTTATACACATCTAGATGTTTTTCTTTTTATTTTAAATTTTTGCTTATTTTTTAATTTCTGACTTTTATGGCTTTTTTATTTTTAAAAAAAAAGGTATAATAGTTAATAGAGAGCAAAGAACACAAGGATATAATTGACCAAATTAATGGTTCTGTTAGTAAAGTACTTTCCATCCATTAGACACTTAAATTAAAAGTATAAAGGGGTACTATACGAGCGTATATGGCAAATGGGCAAACTATGGGGAGTGTAAGTGAAATTTACCTTTTTTTTAAAAAAAAAATTATGTTTATCTAAGTACCTATTCAAAATAAAGTTTCATTTTATCTTGAATCCAAATGATTATTTTGTTTTTGTCAGAATAATATCTGTTATACAAACGATTATTCTGTTTTTGCCGGAATAATATCTCGTATCCAAACACTTATTTTCTTACTTTATTTAGTCAAAATATTTCTATAAAACAACTAATCTTGTTTGACTAAATAATTATTCCAGTGAAATAATAAGCAAATAATTCCAAATAAGTTTCTTATGTTTTGCACTGCAAAGAGTTTATCACGTGATTTCCCTAAGAGTAACTGTTCTGTAATGCAGCTATACATTTAGTAAATTTATTTTCTAAATGGGTTCACAACAATGTCAGAACTACAAGCCATTATATAAATTATAGTAAGGGTGCATTTGACAAAATTAAAATCTTAAATCTTAAATTTGACCATTGAAAATTAAGTGTAGAAATCTTAATTTGTTAAATTCATTAAGTTGTATTTATTTAATAAGTAGTTGAATTTGAGCACTGAATTAAAATATTTCACCCCGTATGTATTATATAGTTTGATGATAATATTATATTTTATTCTTATAGTTGAATAATTATTTAAATATTATATTTTAATACAAATAAATAATTAACTAATATAGAGTATATGTAAGAGAGATACTATGTGCAAGTGTGGGTTGATATGTGAGATATAAGGAATATAATGTGTGCAAGTGTGTGTTTGTGTAGGAGAAGAAATATATTGTGTGCAAATGTGCATTTATATGTTAGAAAAAATGACTATAATGTGTGCAAGTGTGTATTTATGTGCGAGAGAGAAAGAATAATGTATGCAAATGTTTATTTATGTGTGTGAGAGAATAAATGTTATATGTGCAAGTGTGCATTTATATGTGAGAGAAAGAGTAGCGTGTACAAGTGTGTGAGAAATTGAAATATAGTGTGTTCAACTATTTATTTATGTGAGAGAGAGAATGAAGATCACATTGTAAAATTGTATAATAACAGTTACATTTGCTATCCTGATAAAAATTCAGCAAATTAAGTGATAGATTTTTCACTTAAAATTTTATATAGAAATTATGAGGTACTTAATATATTCAGAAGTAAGAGAATTTCGTTATTAAATATACTTAATACAAAAGTACTTAATAGAATTATCAAACACCCCCAAATTCATCTACCTAACCAAGGAAATTGCGATAATCCTAGACTTTCTCTGTGACACAAGTCATGATTTCAAATAGTAATATAACTCTATAACAAGCCATATCTCATGATTTCAAATAGTAATATAACCAAAGAAAGGGACAATCGCTGAAATAGTCCTTCAACTTTTTTACTTTAGCCAAAATAGTCCATCAACTTTTTTGTAGCCAGAATGGTCTTCCAACTTTTATTTTTTTAGCCAAGATAGTCCTTTTATGTGGAATTTATAATAAAAAAAAAAAATTTTTTTTGATGACTCCACCATAAAAGGACTTTCTTGGCTAAAAAATAAAAGTTAAAGGACTATTCTTGCTAGACATATAAAAAAAAATGTTGAGGGACTATTCTGGCTAAAAAAAATGTTGAGGGACTATTTTGGCTAAAGTGAAAAAATTGAGGGACTATTTTGGCGATTTTCCCCCAAAGAAATATACTCTATAACGAGCCATATCTCAAATAGTAATCCTAGAGTTTTTCTATGACTTATATCATGATTTCAAATTACAAAATGGTTGATAGAGATTCACTTTAGATTTTTTTTTTTTTAAAAAAAATTTATGGAATTATTTCGATTATACATTATTTTCTTCATGTCTCAAAATATAGTAGTACTTCCCATTTGGCTAGCCACATACTGTTCAGCTATCATTAGAAGAAACTTTTGCAACTCAACTCGTCTTTTATTTCGAGTGAGTAGTTACGGTGACTCATGAAAAACTAGTGATTTACAGTTGGAAAATAATTTCAATTTGAGTCCTTATTTTTAGTTTTGTTCAATTTAGCCCTTTATGTATTACCGCTACTTAACAAATCAATTGCTGTAAAATTTAAAAAATAAAATGACTATTTTAGTCCCTTATTTTTTAGATTTTGTGCAAGTTAGTCCCACCCAATATAATTTGTACTGATTTGATGCAAAGTAAAATAAATAAATAAACATACTTATGAATAAAAAAAATCACCAATTTTCATGAAAATTCTATTATCATTCATAATATTTATAATAAATATTTTATTTTAAAATATACCATATACCACTCCAAAAAATTTCTTTGAAAAATTTGCCTAAAATATCTCATTGAAAGAATTTTGATCCTAGAAAAGTTCGGAATCTTTCGGCAAGAAACAATTTTGTTAAAATTAAACTTTTTTTTGGTAATGCTTTCAAAATTTTAAAATATTACTTGTATTACCAAATGTTATATTTCCCAATGAAAGAAAAATTTCCAAAAGGTTTACCAAGATATATTTCTATTTTAAGAAAAACTAAATTTTCTAGCCACACACCTACCTTTCCCTTCTCCAATCACCTATTACCATCTTTCCTCCCTTTCTAGCCCTGTCGCTACTACCCCCACTACCCTCCCTCTTTTACCACCCTCTCCCCATTCTTCCTAGGTCCCGCCATCCCGTTCCCTTTCTCTTTCTCTTTCCCTAGCACTAAATCTCTTCTCTCTCCCTTCTCCCATTGTTCTCTCCTTCCCTCTTCCCTGGCAATATATCTCCCATTCTTCTCTTTCCCTAACACCAAATCCCCTTTCTTCACTTTTCCCCCTCTCCCGCGTTGCCCTCTCCCTTCGTTTTCTTCCAACACAAGATCCTTCTCATCTACCTGCTCCCTATCGCCCTTCCCTCTGATTAATTTTCTAACCTGGCATCCCCTTTCCTCTCCATCCCTGACATCACCTTTTCTCTCTTAGCAACCACCCTCTACCTCTCCAGTCTCAACCTCAACCCCAAACCCAGATTTGACTACCTTCACCCCTAGATCCAACCGCTCAAATCCCCGATATGGCTCCCTACCCCTAAATCTGACCATCCCATCCTCGAATCTACTCTTTCATCCCCCCATAGCATCTACTAGTGTAAGTGAATTTCTTGAAAAATTACATCGTATTGACTAATTTAACTTCCTGACAACGTTGTTTTGATAAATGTAGAAATTGATGTTGTGTAAGAAATGATTGGATAATTTTACCCCTTAAAATTTTACTTTCCATCACTAATAATTATCGCAATAGAAAAACATGTTTAAAGTAGGTCAGTGACCATTTTTTTTTTCAAAAAAAAAGTATAGTTTAGTGACCTTATTTGAAAATGATGAATAGCTTAATGTCTATTAGTGTATTTTGCTCAATTAAATTAAATTAGCATTTTGGTTTATTATCTTTGAGATCTTGTTTAAATTAGTCCCACCAATGTAATGTATACTGATTTTACACAAAAGTAAAGAAAACATAAAAAAATACTTACAAACATAAAAAATCACCAATTTTTCAAGAAAATTCAAATCATGATTCATTATATTTACAATAAATATTGTATTTTAAACTATACCAAATACCAACCTAGTTAATACTAGCACATGCTAACACCCGACATCTTAGAGATTATGCAATACCTAATTTTGAGGAAGCGAGTGTCTGGCATTGCTCAGCAATGCTAGAACTCGCTTCCTCAAAATTAGCTCCGCATCGAATTATCCAAACACATGCTGTGTTTGGAGGAGGCCCAAATGAAGATCCGTATGAGCACTTAATTAGATTTGAGGAGGTCATTGACACAATCCGGTACAATGGAGTCCACCACGATTGTATGCGGATGAGAGCATTCCCATTTTCCTTACGTGATAGAGAAAGGTTTTGGCTGCAATCATACCGATAAGGCATTTTCACAACATGGGACCAACTCGCTCAAGAATTCCTAACTAAACACTTTCCACCGGCTAGGACCACTAAGCTCCGAAACGAGATTATATCATTCAAACAAATCACTGGAGACAGCTTAGGTGAAACATGGGATCGCTTCAAGGTGCTATTGCCGAAGTGCCCCCACCATTCTATATCTTTATGGCTGCAAGTCTAAACCTTATATAATGGACTGTTTCTTATACACATCTAGATGTGTATAAGACAAGTACGGGAGGTTCTTTTCCCTATAAAACTCCAAAGAAAACTCAAGAATTGTTAGAAAGAATGGCATCCACTCATTCTGTCATGGAACAATAATTCCTTCAATTGAACAACAAACACGACAAGTGAATCAAGCCAACGTCCAACAAGGAGGTATGTCTAGCTATGATTCGTTCTTGTCTCAACAGAACATGATAATGAGTGCCATTACAAACTTGACAAAGACCATAGAGAATATGGGAAGAAGCTTAGTGAACTCATTTGGTTTGACATCTCAAGGGATCTTGAGTTGTGATTTCTGGGGAGGAAATCACCAAAATGGCTACTGTGAAACATCAGTGATGCAAGGTGGCAGATTAAATTTATTTCCAACAAAAATCCCACCACATGACGTCAACCCAATAATTATGGAAACACATACAACCCTTCTTGCCGAAATCATCCGAACTTTTCTTGGACTACGTCTTACCAAAACAACGTACAAAATCCATTATTTCAGTCAAATATGCCTCAACATAATTTGTCCAATCAACCATCATCATCTAGATCATACCTACCACCACATCAAAGGAATTCCCAAAATTTTTCACCTCAACAAAATAACTCATACCAACCTCCATCACCAAGAGCGCCATCTCAAAATCCAAATTATCCCTCACATTTAAATCATGATACATCCATTGATGATAATCTCAAAAGGGATTTTGAGAGATTGAAAAGGGAGTGTGAAAATTTGTGGGCTACCACAAGGAACCTTGAGGGAAATCTGATGATGACAAATGACAAAAGTAGATCTAAACAAGGAGTTGAAAAAAAGGCTCGTAACCAAATTCTTTCCAGAGCATTACTCTGCTTACATTTCTCCACTAATGTAGGCTCAATAATTCTAGAAAAGAGGAAAAAACAAGCAATTTCAACTATTCATCAACCTTCTCAAAAGGTTAATGTCAATATTCCTTTGGTTGATATCCTCACCAAAATGCCCAACTACGCGCGATTTATGAAGGATTTATTGGCAAAGAAGCGAAAATGGTAAGATGGTGAGAAAATTTATCTCGACACCAAATGTAGTGCAATTTTTCTAAGGAGATTACCCCCTAAACACAAAGACCCTGGTGACTTCTCAATACCGATGAATATTGGACTAACAACGCTACATCATTCACTTTGTGATTTAGGGCCTAGTATCAACATTATGCTGAAAAGATTTATGATAAGTAAGGAATCACCAACGCCAAACCGACTAACGTTACGCTCCAATTAGAAGACTCGTGAATGAAAGAAAACCATATGGCTTGTTGGAGGACATGCTTGTGAAAGTAGAGAAGTTGGTATTTCCTGTTGATTTCTTCATGTTGGACATCGACAAGCACAATGAAATACCGCTAATTTTTGAGAGATCATTTTTATCAACTACATATGCACTGATAGATGTTAATAAAGGAAAGTTGATTTTACAAGTTAAAAATGAATCAGTTGAAATTGATATTTATTATTATAATGATTATTTCCTATTTTGGAAGAAAAATGTGCTAATCATTCAGTACCCATCCCTCTATTGGCAGGTCAAACGAAGAATCAAAACCAATCGACGATATGTGTTCTTGAAAAAGATCTCATTTTTTATGTTTGTAAGTATTCAAGAAATCAAGGTTAAGAAGAGTGGGATTAAATCTTTTCCTTGAAGGCCTAAAGAAAGGGGATGGCCAAACACCCTAGCATGCTTTACAGGAGAGAGAGTGCAATAGTCTAGTCTAAAACTTCAAACAATGGCACTACATGGGAGGCAACCCATGTGTGTTCTTAATTTTATTTCTTGTGTTGTTGTTTAGTTTCTTACTATTTTAAGGGTTTTTATGTTTTGTTTTTTGTTTTAGTTATTGATGTTTTCCATCTCAATCCCGATGAATTTAGTTCAAAATATTCTGCACCAAACGATCTTCATTGACATAGAAGCTTTCTTTTTCCCCTTTTTATACTTTATTTTTGCATCTGGGAAACATCAATAGACAGAGAAGGTTCTGAGAAGACTTCTTAAAAATCTACTACTATGGTGTACAAAAAATTGTTCATTTTGTTCAATTTTTGCTTTCATAGTTGTAGCTTAGTTTTTTATTTGAGAACTATTTTCTTAATTTCTATTTGTTTGGTGTTTTATTTGTTTATTTTGTTCAATTTTTGCTTTCATATTTGTAGCTTAGCTTTTGATTTGAGAGCTTTTCAAATTTTTTAAAATTCTATTCAGAAATTGCTTAGCATGTTTCTTTAATTTTCTATTTGATAATTTTTGAGCTAAGTTGTCATGCATAGGGTAGCGGTGTTAACTATTAGCTAGCAAAATTAGACAAACTTTTTGAGCACTAATAGTACACAATGTTGTATCTTTTGGCACTAAGAGATAATTGTGCAGATTCACATATATTGCACTACTACACTTGCTTTATTACATTTTTTAGGCAAAATTTTGGATAATTTGATTTGATTTATAGATGAGAGTAGGCATTTCTTTGGACGTTTGAGCCTTTCAAGCCAACCGTTACTGTAAAATTTATCCCTAGAGCCCTATTTGAGCCTTAATTTGTTTTGAATGGACAGAAGTACCATTTGTTTTGTTTCTACCTCATTTTTTTCTGCCTTTGTGAGGTATGCTAAATGCTCATCCCTTAAAGAGCTTTAATGCCGCATTAGTTGTTATGGCGATATAAGGATGAAAAGTAATTGTATGAGAGTGATTGAATGAATGGTATACAGTTTAAGGAGTAGGGGTTTTAAAAAAAATTTTGTGTTGACCATAGCAGGTGGTACCCACACTGGCACCTGCATTGGAATATTGCAGGTGGTGCCCATCACTGGCACCTGCATTGGAGTGCTAGTAAGTAGTGCCTATAACTGGTACCTACATAGATAGTTTTTACGGGTAGTGCCTACCACTGGTACCCGTTTTGGAGAAAAGAAAAAGAAGAAAATGAAAAAAAAATGAGATATTTTTTCAAAATATTGGTGAGTAAGGTTGAAATTGGAAAACTAGGATTTTGTTTTACTTGTTGCCCAAAATTTTTATGGTTGTTTTAATGCTCAAAAAGAATTTTTATGTTGATGTGTGGCCTACATTAATTTAAAGCTCTTTTTCTTGTTTGTTTATCCTTTTCCCTTTCTTTGTTAGCCAAACCCTAACCTTGCATTACTAGCTAAAAGTCCAACATAATTTAAGTCAAGTTAGTTGTCTACATTAGTGGAGAAATGTAAGAAGAGTAAGCTATGGAGTGTTTAGAAAAATTTAAAGGGTTTGCATGATTTGATCTTAAGTGTCTCAAAAGTTATTTTTGTATGACTATACACACACCTATACTGGAATTCATGTATGGGGGTTTATTATTATTTGACTATTTCTTTATGATGGTTTGGTTATTGGTTATTTATTTGGATGATTGATGAAATGTGTTGAGTATGTTTGTGATTTATTTTTATATTTTGCTCGAAGACGATCAAAAACTAAGTATGGAGTATTTGATAAGCTCGTAAATGTCGTATATTTTATATATCGTTTACCTCTGTTTTTAATGTAATTTGAGCAAGAATTGATTAATTATGAGTTAAAATAGTTTATTTTGAGTATTTTAGGGTTTGAGCGAAAAAAGAATCAAAATTCTTCGAGCAAAATATAAAAATATGAAATAGTCAAATAGTCAGCATAATGTTGATACTTATTGTATTCTTCTTCTAATTATCTGTCTTGTTTTACCCTTTAAATTCTTAATTGCTTTAATCAAGAGTTTAGTAGTTAGGGTAATATTGGATAAAAATAATTATTTTTATGTGGTAGATTAATTTAATTTCTTGTTCTTGATTAAATTCTCGCAAGTAAAATATATTAAAGTAGGGTTTTAGTTGATTCTATTGAATTGCTTTCCGTAAAGGTTGGAATTTTACACTCTTGTTTTTATTTTAATTTCTTGTGATTATCTATTTAGTTTAAGTTTAGTAAAAAACTCCTGATTATTTTGTCTAACTAGTAAATACCTACGACAATATTCTACTGAACGTGCACCAAATAAACACTTAGCACAAATATTCACAAGTAAAGATTCAACAATTGAATCTTAAAAAACAAATAAAAATATTGAAATTAAGAAATGAAAACCAAACTCCCAAACTCTCAAGTTTGGAGTATGTCCACTAGTAGTACATTTTGAAAGAAGTCGAGGCAAGAACCTTCTTATATACAAAGTAGGATCACCCTTTGCACCAACTAAATCCCTCTAGTTGAGCCAAATGAGTTTTACACCACAACCTCACTTTTGTAAGAACAACATCCTTACATATATGTGATACTTGAAGAATACTCACTAGTCTACTCTTGCTCAACAACAATACAAAATCTAGAACACCAAGAGATCTATATACCCATCTAATAATGCAATTGTTTGAAAGTCTATTCCTCTCCAAATAGTTCTCAGTGTTTGTATTGAATGCAATAGTTATACATATCATTTGGACGTCCTTGGGCTATTTATAGATGAAAGATGTGTGTGAAATTTGAGCTCCAACGATCAAAATACTAGCTGTTAAAAACTAGTCGTTAGAAGTTCGAACAGTGGTTCGAACGTCCGATCATGTATCCTACACCTTCATGAATAGTGTCTAAGACAGTCATATGCGTCCTACAGCTTGTATAGACAACTTCTTCATTTCCAGACAACACTTTCTTGAACGGTCTTCAACGTCCGATCCTTTTGGCTTGATTCCTTGTCTCGACGATCTTTTGCGTCCAAGCACTGTCCTTCAAACAGTTATTTGTGTCAAAAAGATGTATTTTTCATTTAGTGTTGTCTGGTTATGTTTCGGACACTCCCTTACGTCCGAGCTTCTTTCTTTTAGACACTCTTCATTATCCGTAAGTTGTTGTCATATTTTAGTTATTTTTCTTGATTATGTTTGGACGATCATTTACATCCGAACCTTCCTGTTTTTCTTCACACTTGTTTTCAGGCCATTAATACAATTTGGTTATTATCAAAATATGATTATCATAATTACGTATACGATTTAACATATATATATGTGTGTATATATATGTCTATGTATATATACACATATATATGTATGTGCATATACATGGACATACATATATATGTACATATACATAGACATAAATTTTCCTTCACTTCTAGTTTAATCATATCATATTATAAATTGCTTTTATATTTTGTTTTCAATTAGGTGTCTTACTGCATGTGTGTTGTCCTATGCTATAACCACATAGGATTCAATCGGCCGGACAAGTGCTCAAGGCAGTTAAGGTAGTTGAACATTGAAAGGGTCGAAATTCCAAAACTAAATTTAAGACTTTACTGGTTAGTAAGAAAGAGGTTAGTATGGTCATT